>CM039502.1:46054050-46217001 GCA_022432975.1 Begonia masoniana
AAAAAAAAAAAAAAAAAAAACGTGGGGTACCCTTGATTTTGATAATTTTTCGCGATAGAGTTATGGAACTAGGAGTTATTCCTGAAAATGTTAAGACTTTACTCAACCAGTTCGAAGATGTATTTCCGGAAGATTTATCTAAAGGTTTACCCCCCCTATGCAGTATCAAACACCAAATTGATCTTCAACCAGGAGCCGCACTACCTAATCGACCAGCTTAACGAATGAACCCCGAAGAAACCAAGAAGCTGCAAGATCAAGTACAAGAATTGTTAGACAAGGGGTACATAAGAGAGTCCATGAGCCCCTGTGCAGTACCCACTTTATTAGTACCCAAGAAAGACGGCACCATGAGGATTTGTGTCGACAGCCGAGCCGTGAACCAAATTACCATCAAGTATAGATTTCTCATTCATCGACTCAAGGATATGTTAGATGAACTCAGTGGGCCACCATTTTCTCTAAAATAGATCTCAATAGTGGTTACTATCAAATTAGAATGAAGGAAGGTGATGAATGGAAGACGGCCTTCAATCCAAAATATGGATTATTTGAATGGATGGTCATGCCCTTTGGATTATCGAATGCCCCGAGTACATTCATAAGACTTATGCACCATGTACTTAAGGAATTCTTAGGAAAATTTATAATTGTCTATTTTGACGATATACTGGTGTATAGTTTAGACCTCTCCTAACACCTTAACCATCTAAGTATACTCTTTCGAACCCTACGAAAAGCTCAGTTGTATGGAAGTTTAAGTAAATGCTCATTCGCGCAAGACAAGGTTTACTTTCTAGGGTTTGTTATTTCTCAGGATGGAATGGAAGCTGATATTGACAAGATCAAGTCCATTAAGGATTGGCCTACACCTAATTCTATAACCGAGGTACGTAGTTTCCACTGACTCGCCTCTTTCTATAGGAGGTTTATCAAGGACTTTAGCTCAATAGTCTCACCACTTACGGATTACACGAAGAAAAACCAAGAGTTTACCTGGACCTTAGCCTGTCAAAAGAGCTTTGAGCTAATTAAGGAAAAGTTATGCCACTCACACGTACTTGCACTCCTAGATTTTAACTAAGTATTCAAAATTAAGAGTGATGCTGTGACGACCCCGACCCCACGTCGGTGCCGCCACGACTTGTGTCGTGCGTGCATGCATACGTACATGTGAATTACCCTCGCCCGTTCTCACTTAATTTTTTTTTTCTTTCTCTTATTGCATTTTTCGTTTCCTTCCATTTTCATTTGTTTAATCATTAGAGAACTGACTTGGGCGTTTAATCTATATTTAGACATTTGGGCTCTAACTTAACCCTAAGTTCGTCAACGTCTAAATCACTAAAACGGGGTTAAGACCATTTTTCGGGAAAATATTGACTCGGTTTTTGGGTCCTTAAAATTCTTTAAATACATGGGGATCGCTCGTAAAAATACGTTAAAAAGGTATCGTAAAAGGTTGGGATAAAACATGTTTTGGAAAGTCAATTTTAAAAAAAATCACATTGGGGTTCAAAAGTGACGCCGATCGATTTGGACCAAAGGCTGATCGATCGGGCCTTCTCTGTTTTCTCCGGCTAAATTAACCATAAACGCCGATCGATCGGGACATAAGGCCGATCGATCGGGCCCTCTCTGTTTTCTGACTTAAAAACGATCTTCGACGCCGATGGATCGGGACATAAGGCCGATCGATCGGGCCCTCTCTGTTTTCCGACTTAAAAATGATCTTCGACGACGATGGATCGGGACATAAGGCCGATCGATCGGGCCCTCTCTGGTTTCTGATTTAAAACATCCACAGACCCCGATCGATCGGCGCTTGGGTGCGATCGATCAGGATGGCATATTTTGGGCGCGCGCACAGCACGCCTAGCGCGCACCTCGCGCCCCACCCCCTCGGCAGCCCGCGCACGGCCAGCACGCCACCCGCGCCCTATTAACCCCCTTTTCTACCACTTTGCCATTTTTCGTCAATTTTTCACCTAAAACACACTTCAAATTCCATCATCTAAACATCCATTAACAATCTAACTAAATTACACATCTAAAACCCAAACATCCAACCTATGTAACGACCCGGGGAGGATCGCCACGACATTCTTGACTTTACATAAAACTTTAACTCATATTTGAACTCTTTTCCCCTTTTCTTTTTTTTTTTCTTTAATAACATTATACCTAACGGGCTTAAAGACTTCAACTTAATGGATGGAAAGTTAGTCCCTCGTACATGCTTCCAGTCGACGTACAAGTTGCATGGGTCTGCATGCATCAACCGATAGACATTGCGTCTTCCGGATGGCACGTGCACCCCACATGACTCGTTTAAACACCTATCGGCAGATGCGAATACTCGCATCGACCGACGATCACGTGCATCTCGTGTGACCAATTTAAAACATCTACCGATAGACATGTGAAATTCACGTGTTCATCTAAGACATCTTCCGAAAGCTTACAAGCTCTATATCATCCGATCACTAAACGACAAATTATCTCTTACATCATCTGGTCACTAGACGACAAAGCCATGTTTATATCATCCGGTAAAAAGACTCCTTAGATCATCCGGTGACTTTATTACACTACATCTGCCGATCGCTAAACGACAAGATAGTACTTACATCATCCGGTCACTAGACGACAAAACCATGTTTATATCATCCGGTAAAAGACTCTTTCGATCATCTGGTGACTTTATTACACTACATCTGCCGATCGCTAAACGACAAGATAGTGCTTACATCATCCGGCGAGGATACATATTACATCTTCCGGTGACGTCATACTACATCTTCCGGTGACGTCATCCGGAAGACTGGATCGTTTAACTCTCATCTATTGACATCCGCCGATGACGTCAGCCGGATGATTGCCCTCATCCAGCTTCTATCATACGGCAGTGAAACACTATAATCATCATACCTCTTTATCCGATAGAACAAATCACAACTCACCCGATTCTTAACTTAGTAACTATAAACCCCAAAGAGTAAAAATCGTAAACTCATCTAAAATACGCATAGCGGAAGACTCAGACGAAACAAACCATTCATTAATCCTTAAAACTGTATTCAGACTCTAAAGACAAGCTCTTCAAATCCATATCTCATTGTTATACGAAATTCTGTTCTATTTAGTCATCTGTTCGTGGTAAACTTTTCTAACTTACTATGAGCATAACCAGGGAGTTTAGTCGCCTATCCAGCCTTCACTGTCACACTGAGCATCCTCCAGCAACCAAGCTTAGACATCTTCATTGACCTTGAGTTCCTCACCTGAGAACTCGTCACCTACATCATAAGGTTTAAACTATAAGTCTAATGCTTAGTAAGGAATGCAACACTAACATGAGTGCATGAATGCATAATTCAGAGAAAAACATGCTCATAGATCATTTCTTGTTCATATTCTTGTTCATATTCATCATTCATAATCATGGGTCATATTCATCGTTCATTTCATCATTCATAATCATGGGTCATATTCATCATTCATTTCATCATTCATAATCATGGGTCATATTCATCATTCATTTCATCATTCATGTTCTTCATTTAGTTGTGTGGATTAAGAGAGGATTTGTGCCGATAAAACGGGTTCGACAGTGAGTTTGATCATGGTCCCTATCGCGGGTCGTATTCATATGTCCCTCTTTTGGACTGTGGCTTACGCCGAACCGCCCCCAACCCTCACTTAACCACGTTGCATAAGTTTTATCTTCTTATCTTGTTCATGATGAGAAACATCGCTTATAAAACATTTTCATATGCATAAAACTTTCATGATGCTTGAACATGGAAACTCTTAAAACATTAAGCTACAGAGCAGAGCATTATCCATCATGGAATATTACTTTCGAACTAAACGTCAACAAGAACACTAGACATCAGCATAATGGAGTTTCTAATCATCACATAACATTCTACTTAGTATCCTCTGATGTAGGGTCCCGAGAAACCTATACATTCACTTACTTGGTCTCCTTAGCAATCTGAACCTCTTCTCTTCAACTTCTTCACCTAAAACATGTGCATTACAGTAGTTAAATCAAAATCCTAAAACTCTACTCATAAATCATCCTAGGATCTATTAGCTAAAGTCATCCCCGAATCCTTGGTTTGATATACTGTGCAGAATCTGAAATCAAAAATAAAACAAACAGGTTCTACTATCGATTAAATCTGAGTTGGTTACTTAAAATGTCCAAAATCGATTCGGGTTGACATTACTACCCTCGGATTCTAAAATGTTCTAATACTACTCAGCCATTGATAAAAATCCGAGTTCAAATGCCGAGCTGAAAACAGAGCTCCAAACACTAACAGATAACTACATTGTCCATTTCATACGTCGGGTGCGGATTCGCAGAGGAATGCGGCTAGAAACCAGTCGTCGGCGAGGAAAACACTGATAGCAGTGAGCAGGGCTTGGGAGAGAAGAAATCGCCGGAAAGGGTGGTGTCGGCTACAGTGGTTTAAATGAGGTTTAAATCCTTTCCTTTCTCTTTAAATACAGGCCTCAATCCTCCATTATTACAACTTTGCCACTCAACCTAGTTTAGATCCACATGTAATTAATTAAGCTTGGCATAAATCCTAAACTACGAAGATTAAATATTTATGACCGTTAATACAGTTAAGGAAATCACCTGGCCATTGACTCGGGTGTTACATCCACCCCTCCTTGAACAAAATTTTCGTCGCCAAAAATTAATCAAACAAACAACTCTGGATACTTGTCTAACATGTCTTGTCGTCGCTCCCAAGTGGCTTCTTCTATGCCATGATGCTTCCATAAAACTTTGACCAACGGAATCTCTTTATTCCTCAGAGTCTTAACTACGGATTCCAATATCTGCACTGGCTTCTCTTCATATGTTAGCGTCGGCTCAATCTCAAAATCCATTGGTTTAACAACTTGTGTAGGGTCCCGTATACATTTCCTTAACATTGACACGTGGAAAACATTATGAACTATATACAATGATGGAGGCAATTGCAGTCTGTAGGCTGTACTTCCGATCTTTGCCATGATAGGGAATGGTCCAATAAATCGTGGGCTAAGTTTTCCCTTCTTGCCAAATCTCAGAACTCCTTTGAACGGTGAAACCTTTAAGAACACTTCATCTCCTACTGTAAATTCAAGTTCTCTTCCTCTTTAATTTGCATAACACTTCTGCCGGTCTTGCGCAGTCACCATTCTTTTCCTAATATCTGAAATCTTATCAGACATTTGCTACAGAAGTTCGGGTCCTAAAAGTTTTGCTTCACCAACCTCATCCCAATATAGAGGTGACCTACATTTCCTGCCATACAGGGCTGCATAGGGTGCCATACCTATGGTGGATTGGTAACTATTATTGTAGGAGAACTCAACCAAAGGTAGATGTCTACTCCAAGTCGCCAGAAAGTCTAGCACACATGCTCTTAACATATCCTCAAGTATTTGGATAGTCCTCTCTGATTGACCATCTGTCTGGGGGTGGAAAGTAGTGCTAAAGGATAATTTCGTACCTAATGTACCTTGTAAACTTTTCCAAAATCAAAAGGTAACCTGGGATCACGGTCAGAGAAAATGGATACAGGGATTCCATGCAATTTAATAATTTCCTGAACATAAAGATCAGCAAATTGGTCCATCGTGTAAGTTGTCCTTACAGGTAAGAAATGGGCTGATTTCGTCATCCTATCAATTACAACCCAAATACTAACATGTTCTTTAGTTGTCTTAGGTAGTCCTACAACGAAATCCATAACCGTCCCGATGCTATACACGCTCATAAGGCTCTACATACCTAAGTATGCCCTTTACATTTCCAAGTTATTCACCATACTTGTCTTGTCCAGCTCTTAACACTCAGGCTCCTACCGGTAGTAGACATCCTGGCTAAGCTTAGTAAAGCATCCCACTAGCCAAGCAACAATCCATACGTATTTCTAATATCCTACGGGGATCCCTTCAAAGGTTATCAATCAGATCTTTATTCACCATTCCATATAGATAGGTTCTGAAATTCTACTCGCTTCCTTGTAATGACCTATCGACATCTCTCCTATCAATAAACTTGTCGTGGTTGGTTTACCACCTCAATCCAGATCCCTAAATTCATAGAATCTTGCCCTTCTTTCCTTCATAAACTTAGAAGCGCCCTCCCTCCCACACTAAGGCTCAACTTCCAAAATTCCTCGAGTGTTGCTGTTTCTACCTCAATTCAGTAATGTGTTTCATATTTGAGATCCACGTCTTACATCTACTCCTTGCAATTCACCACTTTGTTATCTTATAGTATATAGAATCCCCAATGGCCTACGTCTATCCAGGCAATAAGTTTTACGTCTGTAGTTCCCAGTTTGACTGCATCGCCTATAGACTCTTTTTTTTTTCTTAACTCTGTTACCGCCAAACAAATGGAGTATGCAGCCCCTAATCTTGCTGCATTACCTTAGTTGATGCCCACTCCATCCCATTTGTCATCCTTTAACGTTGCACTGCGGCATTAACTTATTTAACATAACTTTCAGTCTAAGGCGCCTAATTATTTCTGGTTGTTCTTCTCAAAATGGTATGCATTTCTAGGAGAAACGGTTAACTCTATGTTTAAGTATCACCTCATCGTAAAATTTTTGACTTTGCAAGGTTCTCGGGATTGACAAACTTCTTTTCCAACCTCCAAGGAACCTTCCACACTTCATATCCTACTATTTTGATGTCTACATCTCCCTATTTAACCTATGCACTCCCACCTTAACACGCCTGGAAGCAATTCGCACGTTTCCCCCCCTTACTGATTTTCACCTTAGTCCAAACAATATTACAGTGCGGGGTTGCCGACATCTCTTTAGGGGTAAACGTCCTGTCAGTATCCCCCCATACATGAACATACCCCCCATTGGTTCTACACCTCTTATCTTTTAACTTTTTACCCCTACCCAAGGGACCTTCTAACCCGATAGATCCTTTCACTTTAATATAAATAAATGATATCAATGACCTTCCTAGGCACTCTCCACCTAGTACACACGTTAAATCTTCACTTAAGCTACACCCTCAATCTCATGCTCTTCGTTCTATTACCTGTTTGAAATAAGGCAAAAACCCGGGTCTACATATGGTCAGGGCAATTTCCTGTTTCCAGTCATAACAAAAGGGGTGTCTGCTCAATTTTATTACTTGAATCAATTAACTACAGCGTTCACCCTGTACAATCTTATCAGTTTTATCTAGTCCAAGGTCTAAAATTGTACCTGTTGCACCCGTATGTTGAGTTGCATCTTCTGTTCCCATCAACCCAAGAACTTCAGGCATTACTCTTGCTCGGTATGAGTCTAACGGCATTGAACAGTTCTTGATCTGGTGGCCAACCTTGTCGCACCTAAAACACCGACCCTGAGTATAACTTGCATTGTCCACGGTGGTTCTTTCGGCAGGTGGAACATAGAGGTGCTGAAAAGGCTTCTTGAGGTCTTTTCCCCTTGCCTAGGTCTTTACTTGGGCCATAGGGTCTCTCAACATCCTTCTGCTGCAGCCGCCGACCCTTGTCCCATTGTAATAGCACACCTCCCACAAACTTCCCTGGCCCATCACGGTACCCCTGAACCGTTGTTCTTACGTTCCCCATTTCTAATACTCTAGTCGCAAGTCGCTCAATCAGACAAGATTGACGTTGCACCAATTCCGTCAACCGAGTAATGTTATCGCTGTCCTCATTAGTTTCCCTTTGTTGATCTCTTACCATCTTGGGATTCCTAAACAATTAGTCATAAACACATGTTAACTTAATGACATTACTAGAATCATAAACACTTACAATTGTTGGAGAGTACTCAAGTGACAGTCAGTGTTGGAAGGCAGTCTGCAGAATCGATTTTAGAACCTGGTTTTGCTCTGATACCATAATTGTAACGACCCGGAAGGATCGCCACGACATTCTTGACTTTACATAAAACTTTAACTCATATTTGAACTCTTTTCCCCTTCTCTTTTTTTTTCTTTAATAACAGTATACCTAACAGGCTTAAAAACTTCAACTTAATGGATGGAAAGTTAGTCCCTCGTACATGCTTCCAGTCGACGTACAAGTTGCATGGGTCTGCATGCATCAACCGATAGACATTGCGTCTTCCAGATGGCTCGTGCACCTCACATGACTCGTTTAAACACCTATCGGCAGATGCGAATACTCGCATCGACCGACGATCACGTGCATCTCGTGTGACCAATTTAAAACATCTACCGATAGACATGTGAAATTCACGTGTTCATCTAAGACGTCTTCCGAAAGCTTACAAGCTCTATATTATCCGATCACTAAACGACAAATTATCACTTACATCATCCGGTCACTAGACGACAAAGCCATGTTTATATCATCCGGTAAAAAGACTCCTTAGATCATCCGGTGACTTTATTACACTACATCTGCCGATCGCTAAACGACAAGATAGTACTTACATCATCCGGTCACTAGACGACAAACCATGTTATATCATCCGTTAAAAGACTCCTTAGATCATCTGGTGACTTTATAACTACATCTGCCGATCGCTAAAAGACAAGATAGTGCTTACATCATCCGGCGAGGATACATATTACATCTTCTGGTGATCATCCGTTAAAAGACTCCTTAGATCATCCGGTGACTTTATTACACTACATCTGCCGATCGCTAAACGACAAGATAGTACTTACATCATCCGGTCACTAGACGACAAAACCATGTTTATATCATCCGTTAAAAGACTCCTTAGATCATCTGGTGACTTTATTACACTACATCTGCCGATCGCTAAAAGACAAGATAGTGCTTACATCATCCGGTCACTAGACGACAAAACCATGTTTATATCATCCGTTAAAAGACTCCTTAGATCATCTGGTGACTTTATTACACTACATCTGCCGATCGCTAAAAGACAAGATAGTGCTTACATCATCCGGTCACTAGACGACAAAACCATGTTTATATCATCCGTTAAAAGACTCCTTAGATCATCTGGTGACTTTATTACACTACATCTGCCGATCGCTAAAAGACAAGATAGTGCTTACATCATCCGGTCACTAGACGACAAAACCATGTTTATATCATCCGTTAAAAGACTCCTTAGATCATCTGGTGACTTTATTACACTACATCTGCCGATCGCTAAAAGACAAGATAGTGCTTACATCATCCGGTCACTAGACGACAAAACCATGTTTATATCATCCGTTAAAAGACTCCTTAGATCATCTGGTGACTTTATTACACTACATCTGCCGATCGCTAAAAGACAAGATAGTGCTTACATCATCCGGTCACTAGACGACAAAACCATGTTTATATCATCCGTTAAAAGACTCCTTAGATCATCTGGTGACTTTATTACACTACATCTGCCGATCGCTAAAAGACAAGATAGTGCTTACATCATCCGGTCACTAGACGACAAAACCATGTTTATATCATCCGTTAAAAGACTCCTTAGATCATCTGGTGACTTTATTACACTACATCTGCCGATCGCTAAAAGACAAGATAGTGCTTACATCATCCGGTCACTAGACGACAAAACCATGTTTATATCATCCGTTAAAAGACTCCTTAGATCATCTGGTGACTTTAGACTCTAAAGACAAGCTCTTCAAATCCATATCTCATTGTTATACGAAATTCTGTTCTATTTAGTCATCTGTTCGTGGTAAACTTTTCTAACTACTATGAGCATAACAGGGAGTTTAGTCGCCTATCCAGCCTTCACTGTCACACTGAGCATCCTCCAGCAACCAAGCTTAGACATCTTCGTTGACCTTGAGTTCCTCACCTGAGAACTCGTCACCTACATCATAAGGTTTAAACTATAAGCCTAATGCTTAGTAAGGAATGCAACACTAACATGAGTGCATGAATGCATAATTCAGAGAAAACATGCTCATAGATCATTTCTTGTTCATATCATCATTCATAATCATGGGTCATATTCATTGCTCCATTTCATCATTCATAATCATGGGTCATATTCATCATTCATTTCATCATTCATTTCATCATTCATAATCATGGGTCATATTCATCATTCATAATCATGGGTCATATTCATCATTCATAATCATGGGTCATATTCATCATTCATAATCATGGGTCATATTCATCATTCATAATCATGGGTCATATTCATCATTCATAATCATGGGTCATATTCATCATTCATAATCATGGGTCATATTCATCATTCATAATCATGGGTCATATTCATCATTCATTTCATCATTCATAATCATGGGTCATATTCATCATTCATAATCATGGGTCATATTCATCATTCATTTCATCATTCATAATCATGGGTCATATTCATCATTCATTTCATCATTCATAATCATGGGTCATATTCATCATTCATAATCATGGGTCATATTCATCATTCATAATCATGGGTCATATTCATCATTCATAATCATGGGTCATATTCATCATTCATAATCATGGGTCATATTCATCATTCATAATCATGGGTCATATTCATCATTCATAATCATGGGTCATATTCATCATTCATTTCATCATTCATAATCATGGGTCATATTCATCATTCATTTCATCATTCATAATCATGGGTCATATTCATCATTCATTTCATCATTCATAATCATGGGTCATATTCATCATTCATTTCATCATTCATAATCATGGGTCATATTCATCATTCATTTCATCATTCATAATCATGGGTCATATTCATCATTCATAATCATGGGTCATATTCATCATTCATAATCATGGGTCATATTCATCATTCATAATCATGGGTCATATTCATCATTCATAATCATGGGTCATATTCATCATTCATAATCATGGGTCATATTCATCATTCATAATCATGGGTCATATTCATCATTCATTTCATCATTCATAATCATGGGTCATATTCATCATTCATAATCATGGGTCATATTCATCATTCATAATCATGGGTCATATTCATCATTCATTTCATCATTCATAATCATGGGTCATATTCATCATTCATAATCATGGGTCATATTCATCATTCATAATCATGGGTCATATTCATCATTCATAATCATGGGTCATATTCATCATTCATTTCATCATTCATAATCATGGGTCATATTCATCATTCATTTCATCATTCATAATCATGGGTCATATTCATCATTCATAATCATGGGTCATATTCATCATTCATAATCATGGGTCATATTCATCATTCATTTCATCATTCATAATCATGGGTCATATTCATCATTCATTTCATCATTCATAATCATGGGTCATATTCATCATTCATTTCATCATTCATAATCATGGGTCATATTCATCATTCATTTCATCATTCATAATCATGGGTCATATTCATCATTCATTTCATCATTCATTTCATCATTCATAATCATGGGTCATATTCATCATTCATTTCATCATTCATAATCATGGGTCATATTCATCATTCATTTCATCATTCATAATCATGGGTAAAATCCTTCCTTTAATACAGGTCAACACCTTACAACTTGCCACTAACTTTTGATCCACATTAATTAATTAGCTTGCAAATCCTAAATACGAAGATTAAATATTTATGACGTTAATACAGTTAAGGAAATCACCTGGCCGTTGACTCGGGTGTTACAACTAAATCATCAAATCCCGACACAAAACTTCGATTTCAATTAAAACCACAAGCTATTTTCCAATCACCAAAACTCTCCAAAACCTATTCTATTTCATCAAAACGTTCCACAATCATCAATATTCACCCAAATACACATCGACATCAATATCCTATCTATTTTCATCAAAACTATCCATACATAGCAGAAGTTACCAAAAATCATCAAAACATCAATTCTCAACCTATCCAGATATCAAACATCCTAATATGAATTTCTATACATTTCATCAAAATGTCATCACCCATCAACCCATTTCATCCCAAAATCCCAAGACACATAACCTATTCTCCCCACGGGTTGTGCTCGCGTCGACTACGCCGGCCGCTCCCACGAACATCCTTCTTCAAGCTGTAGGATCGTCAGGTGGAGGGACATTGTCCTCACCTTGCTCGTAGTCACCTACACCATAAAGACGCCTATGAGATAAAAATCTCAGCAAGTTCTACGTAAATGTATATGCATGGTCATGTATGCAATGAAAGCTGTCCATGTCAATTCATTTATCAGTACTTGTCAGTCTATGGTTATCGAAAATGCTCGACAGATGGATAGGGCACATCAAGTAGTTAGACAGCCCACACCATCTGAAGGGAGGAAAACCCGCTCACCACAGAACTCCAGGTCTGAACCTCATCCCCGATAACCCAATGCCATGGTTGTTTACATGATACTTTACTTACCTTTACATGCATTTTCTTTTCATGAAATCCATGCGTAAATTCATTTTCATGACGTTTTAAAAAAACCATGATGCATGAGCAGTTCAGTGAACAATAAAGCATACATGATGAGCATTCCATCAAAACCTCACAAATACTATCAACATATCACAATACTTAACCTATAAAATAACTAAATCCTAACTACCCAACCAAAGCAAATAAACAAACAATGCACCAAACAATCCACAACACCATTTCCGACTTATGGTGTAGGCCAATCGGCCACAGTAGATCACGAGAACTTACCTAAATTACCTAAATCAATTTATAGCGTCTTTTGTTAAAACCGAGCTTAAACATAAAGTTTCAAGAATTTACAAAACTCCTAACTAAAGGAAATTTCTTAAAATTCTAATAAACCTCTCTCGGGCATTTCATCGAGCAATTTACGCTCGCAAATCCTTAAACTCCATCAAAGGAGGTTCCCAAGCTACAAATTTTTGATTTTTTATACCAAATGCTAAACACTTCCATTATTTCGATCAATAACACTCCATAATCATAATAACAACTCTAACTAAACATTTCTAACCTAACTCGGTTATTTTCGACAAAATCCAACAAAACCCTATCAATTTATCAACTTAGAAATCAAACATAAATCTCCCAAAAACCATAGAGCCTTACCTAGGGAGCGTTTTTGGTGAAGAAACACGAAGAAAACGTCGAAGATCGGAAGGCACACCGTTGAAGAGAAGGAGAAGAAGTCGTGAAGAAGAAAATCCCGTTGGAGAGAAAGGAGAGGGAGAGAAAAATGTTTAAGTGTTGAGGGAAAGGGGTATTTGGGTTTTAATTAAAATTGATTTGACCATTTACATATTTGCCCCTCGATTTAACTCTCCGTTCGACCTATTGTTTGACTATCAGTTCGGTTTCTCTAAAATTTTCTTATTTCACCAATTATTCAAACTTATTCCTAGGGCTCTAATAAAACCTTCCGTTCGACAAACGGATTTATTTTACTATTTCAACGAATTAAATCTCTATAGGGTCAAAACCGGAAACTTAAGCATTATATTTCGGTTTGATTCCCCTAAATTCCCATAATTCTCCCAAAATTCATATTAATTACAAGGACTCCATTAAAACTCTCGGTTTGCAAAATGGGCATATTTCAATTATTTACGAAATTGCCATTGCATGCAAGATTCAAAAACCCGTAAAATCGAGTGTTAAAGATGCTTCTGCAGTAGGCATAGGAGCCGTACTCATGCAAGACGGAAAACCCATTGCATTTTTTAGCGAAAAATTGAAAGGAGCTGCCCTAAATTACTCCACGTATGATAAGGAATTTTATGCTGTCATAAGAGCATTAGAGCACTGGCAAATTACCTCTTGTCTCGGGATTTTGTTATCAATACTGATTATCAAGCCTTAAGACATATCAAGAGTCAACATAAATTGAACAAGAGACACGCCACGTTGGTGGAGTTTTTAGAGAGGTTTCCATACACCCTTAAGTATGTAAAATGGGAGAATAATGTCGTGACTGATGCACTCTCTAGGAAACGCGTTCTACTTACGGAGTTAGGGACTAGGTTCTTTGGTTTTGATTGGATTAAGGAGCACTATGAAACCGACCCAAACTTTAGACTCATCTACATCAAGTGTTTGGACAAAGTCGAATGAGAATATCGTTTCATAGACGGCTATTTGATTAAAGCGGGAAAGTTGTGCATTTCTCAAGGAAGTTTAAGGCGAAGCCTTGTAAAAGAAGCTCATTGTGGAGGCCTAGAAGATCACTTTGGAGAGAAAAAGACCCTAGACACGCTTAAGGAACACTTCTATTGGCCCCACATGATAAAGGATATACATGGCGTGTTGGAGACATGCATAATTTGTAAGAAAGCTAAAAGTAAGGTTCTCTCTCAAGGCTTATACTTGCCTTTACCTGTTCATTCCCACCCTTGGGTAGAGGTTAGTATAGACTTTGTTTTAGGACTACCACGAACTGCACAAAGTAAGGACTCCATAATGGTAGTCTTCGATCGATTCTCCAAGATAGCACATTTTATTCATTGTGCAAAGACCGACGATTCTGCTTTCATAGCTGACATTTACTTTAAAGAAGTCGTTCGTCTGCATGGAATTTCGTAATCCATAGTGTCAGATAAGGACACTAAATTTTTGAGCGCCTTTTGGAACACATTATGGAAAAGGTTGGGGACTAGATTGTGTTTTAGTACCTTGTTTCATCCCCAAACCGATGGTCAAACGGAAGTTGTCAATAGGACCCTGGGTACCCTCATACGCAGTGTTGTAGGTAAGAAACTATCTAACTAGGATCTAGTACTTACAGGTTTAGAGTTTGCCTATAACTGCACCCTTCATTCCATTACTCAGCCATCGCCTTTTGAGGTTGCCTACAAGTTTAATCCATTTACACCGCTAGACCTTGTTCCCTTACCCTTAAAAGACTTAACTAATCCATCCAGAGCGGACAAGGCTGTACGAGTTAAACAATTGCATGAGACTGCACGTATCGCCATCGAAAAGACTAATGCAAGATTTGCCAAACAAGCCAACAAAGGACGCCGCAAAGTTATCTTTAACGAAGGAGACTTAGTTTGGTTACACTTGAGAAAATACAGGTTTCTCGCCAAGAGACGATCCAAATTATTCCCTACAGCTAAAGGACCATTTAAGGTGTTGGAAAGAATCAACAATAACGCTTATAAGATTGAGCTACCTGGCGACTATGGAACTTCAACAACCTTTAATGTCCAAGATCTCTCTCCTTACAAGGGTAGAGATGATGACATCAAGGAGCTCCAATTAAAGGATTTCACGTCAAATCCTCAATCACCTGGGGAGGATGATGTGCCCCAGAGGGCCGTCACTAGATCGCAAACTAAGGGCCAAGCATTATCTAATCTATTTACTAACAAGCCAAATTCTTTTGCAGGACTTGAAGGCCTCTTCACAGATTTTGATTGGGAGCCGAGCACAAGGGACCTGGATCAACTCGTGCACTTGCTATCTTGGGAAACAACAACGGAGGCACTTGAAGATGAAGGCACTTGAAAAAGGGATTTGTCTCCCATGGGATTAAAATTGTAACCGAACGCTTATCTTTTTTCTTGTTGTTTTGGCAAACTTTTAGCCTTGTATTTTGTTGGCCAACATTGGCGTTTCATGTAATATTTTATAGTTGCATGCATCCTTAGGCATTGGGATTAGATGTATGCTAGTTAGATGGTGGTTTGGAAGATGAATCAAATGAAGAGTGAGTTGTCACACTAGGCCAAGGCTTTGGCCCATTTTAAAGCCCCTTTGAAGCCCATTTCGAAGCCCACTTTTCCAGCCACCCTTGGTCTAAAAAAGCATAGTTATTGGTGCTTGTAATGGTTGTTGATGCTATGAGAATAACCTAATTTCGGCTAAGTGCTTGGAGCTTGATGACCGGTGAACGGTAAGGCTCGGTTTGGTTAAGGACCGAGCGGAGTTCTCTCCTTTACGCTTTCAAGCCCACAGTTGCTTGAATAGCTATTGTTCCATGCTTCTTCCCTCTCTTTTCAGAGTAGGATACACGAAGAAGGTTGCCATTAACCCGTTCGATTTGCTGCCATTCTTCTATGGAAGAGTGTATGTCGAAAGCTTACAAAATATTGCTTATCGGACAGCATCTGGTGTTCTTCCTGTAACTTTTGATTTACTCATCATCTGGACCTGAATATTTAAGAACATAATTGTAACTTATATTTGAATAACCCCTTAAAAGTTCGTTGAATTTGGACATCGTTTGGTTGGCGAAAATGTTGTTCATATTTGCTTGATTTTCTGTTTTTCTATTTTTTTTGTTTATTTGTTAATCGGTTGTTGTAGGTAGAAACACGACCCCTTTGGAGGCGAAATCGTGTCACATCACTGCAAGTTAAAAACTTTATGGTGAAATGGATAAATTAGATTCTAACAACAAGTCATGTAACAGTGAACTTCATTTTCTTGATACGTTCAGTTCTTTTGGAACAAATAGATTGAATTGAAGTTTCTTATACTTCATCAAACGCATTACTAAGTCTTAATTACGCGTCTATGATAGTTATTGGGTCCTCAACACACGGCATTCTCATCACTTCATGTTAAAACCTTGAATGTCAAATGGATAACTCAGTTTCTAACTACTAGTCATGTAACACTTAACCTCAATTGCTTGAGACGTTCAACTCTTTTGGAACAAATCGATTGAAGTGAAATTTCTTATATTTCATCAAACGCATTACTAATTATTAATTACGTGTCCATGATGGTTATTGGGTCTTCAATACATGTCGTTCTCATCACTTCAAGTTAAAACCTTGAATGTCAAATGGATAACTCAGGTTCTAACCACAAGTCACGTAAAACTTAACCTCAATCGCTTGATACTTTCAACTCTTTTGGAACAAATAGATTGAAGTGAAGTTTCTTATACTACATCAAACGCATTACTAAGTCTTAATTATGCATCCATGAAGGTTATTGGGTCCTAAATACACGTTGTTTTCATCACTTCAAGTTAAAATCTTGAAGGAGAAATGGATAACTAAGGTTCTAACCACAAGTCACGTAACAGTGAACCTCATTTACTTGATATGTTAAGTTCTTTTGGAACAAATCGATTGAAGTGAAGTTTCTTATACTTCCTCAAACGCATTACTAAGTCCTAATTACTCGCCCATGAAGGTTATTGGGTCCTCAATACACGTCGTTCCCATCACTTCCATGTTAAAACCTTGAATGTTAAATGGATAACACATGTTCTAACTACAAGTCATGTAACGCATCACCTAAATTGCTTGATACGTTCAACTCTTTTGGAACAAATCGATTGAAGTGTAGTTTCATATGCTTCATCAAACGCATTACTAAGTCTTAATTACGCATCCATGAAGGTTATTGGGCCCTCAATACACGTCGTTCTGATCACCTCATGTTAGAACCTTAAATGTCAAATGGATAACTCAGGTTCTAACCACAAGTCATGTAACACTTAACCTCAATTGCTTGATACGTTCAACTCTTTTGGAACAATCGATTGAAGTGAAGTTTCTTATACTTCATCAAACGCATTACTAAGTCTTAATTACGCATCCATGAAGGTTATTGGGTCCTCAATACACGTCGTTCTCATCACTTCAAGTTAAAACCTTGAATGTCAAATGGATAACACATGTTCTAACTACAAGTCATGTAACGCATCACCTAAATTGCTTGATACGTTCAACTCTTTTGGAACAAATCGATTGAAGTGTAGTTTCATATGCTTCATCAAACGCATTACTAAGTCTTAATTACGCATCCATGAAGGTTATTGGGTCCTCAATACATGTCGTTCTCATTACTTCAAGTTAAAACCTTGAATGTCAAATGGATAACTCAGGTTCTAACAACAAGTCATGTAAAACTTAACCTCAATCGCTTAATACTTTCAACTCTTTTGGAACAAATCGATTCAAGTGAAGTTTCTTATACTTCATCAAATGCATTACTAAGTCTTAATTATGCGTCCATGAAGGTTATTGGGTCCTCAATACACGTCGTTCTCATCACTTCATGTTAAAACCTTGAATGTCAAATGGATAACTCAGGTTCTAACCACAAGTCATGTAACACTTAACCTCAATTGCTTGATACGTTCAACTCTTTTGGAACAAATCGATTGAAGTGAAGTTTCTTATACTTCATCAAACGCATTACTAAGTCCTAATTACTCATCCATGAAGGTTATTAAGTCATCAATACATGTCGTTCTCATCACTTCATCTTAAAACCTGGAATGTCAAATGGATAACTCTGGTTCTAACCACAAGTCATGTAATACTTAACCTCATTTGCTTGATACGTTCAACTCTTTTGGAACAAATCGATTGAAGTGAAGTTTCTTATACTTTCAACTCTTTTGGAACAATCGATTGAAGTGAAGTTTCTTATACTTCATCAAACGCATTCCTAAGTCTTAATTACGCGTCCATGATGGATATTGGGTCCTCAATACATGTCGTTCTCATTACTTCAAGTTAAAACCTTGAATGTCAAATGGATAACTCAGGTTCTAACAACAAGTCATGTAAAACTTAACCTCAATTGCTTGATACGTTCAACTCTTTTGGAACAAATCGATTGAAGTGAAGTTTCTTATACTTTCAACTCTTTTGGAACAAATCGATTGAAGTGAAGTTTTTTATACTTCATCAAACACATTACTAATTCTTAATTACTCATCCATGAAGGTTATTGGGTCCTCAATACACGTCGTTCTCATCACTTCATGTTAAAACCTGGAATGTCAAATGGATAACTCTGGTTCTAACCACAAGTCATGTAACACTTAACCTCAATTGCTTGATACTTTCAACTCTTTTGGAACAAATCGATTCAAGTGAAGTTTCTTATACTTCATCAAACGCATTACAAAGTCTTAATTACTCGTCCATGATGGTTATTGGGTCCCCAATACACGTTGTTCTCATCACTTCATGTTAAAACCTGGAATGTCAAATGGATAACTCTGGTTCTAACCACAAGTCATGTAACACTTAACCTCAATTGCTTGATACGTTCAACTCTTTTGGAACAAATCGATTGAAGTGAAGTTTCTTATACTTCATCAAACGCATTACTAAGTCTTAATTACGCGTCCATGATGGTTATTGGGTCCTCAATACACGTCGTTCTCATCACTTCAAGTTAAAACCTTGAATGTCAAATGGATAACTCAGGTTCTAACCACAAGTCATGTAACACTTAACCTCAATTGCTTGATACGTTCAACTCTTTTGGAACAAATCGATTGAAGTAAAGTTTCTTATACTTCATCAAACGCATTACTAAGTCTTAATTACGCGTCCATGATGGTTATTGGGTCCTTAATACACGTTGTTCTCATCACTTCAAGTTAAAACTTTGAATGTCAAATGGATAACTCAGGTTCTAACCACTAGTCATGTAACACTTATCCTCAATTGCTTGATACGTTCAACTCTTTTGTAACAAATCGATTGATGTGAAGTTTCTTATACTTAATCAAACGCATTACTAAGTCCTAATTACTCATCCATGAAGGTTATTAAGTCATCAATACATGTCGTTCTCATCACTTCATCTTAAAACCTGGAATGTCAAATGGATAACTCTGGTTCTAACCACAAGTCATGTAATACTTAACCTCATTTGCTTGATACGTTCAACTCTTTTGGAACTAAATCGATTGAAGTGAAATTTCTTATAATTCATCAAACGCAGTACTAAGTCTTAATTATGCATCCATAAAGGTTATTGGGTCCTCAATACAGGTCATTCTCATCATTTCAAGCTAAAACCTTGAATGTCAAATGGATAACTCAGGTTCTAACCACAAGTCATGTAACACTTCACCTCAATTGCTTGATACGTTCAACTCTTTTGGAACAAATCGATTGAAGTGAAGTTTTTTATACTTCATCAAACACATTACTAATTCTTAATTACTCATCCATGAAGGTTATTGGGTCCTCAATACACGTCGTTCTCATCACTTCATGTTAAAACCTGGAATGTCAAATGGATAACTCTGGTTTCTAACACAAGTCATGTAACACTTAACCTCAATTGCTTGATACGTTCAACTCTTTTGGAACAAATCGATTGAAGTGAAATTTCTTATATTTTCTAAAACGCATATCTAATTCTTAATTACGTGTCCATAATGGTTATTGGGTCCTCAATACATGTCGTTCTCACCAATTCAAGTTAAAACCTTGAATGTCAAAAGGATAACTCAGGTTCTAATCCCAAGTCATTTAAAACTTAAACTCAATCACTTGATACTTTCAACTCTTTTGGAACAATCGATTCAAGTGAAGTTTCTTATACTTCATCAAACGCATTACTAAGTCTGAATTACGCATCCATGATGGTTATTGGGTCCTCAATACACGTCGTTCTCATCACTTCATGTTAAAACCTTGAATGTCAAATGGATAACTCAGGTTCTAACCACAAGTCATGTAACACTTAACCTCAATTGCTTGATACGTTCAACTCTTTTGGAACAAATCGATTCAAGTGAAGTTTCTTATACTTCATCAAACGCATTACAAAGTCTTAATTACTCGTCCATGATGGTTATTGGGTACCTAATACACGTTGTTCTCATCACTTCAAGTTAAAACTTTGAATGTCAAATGGATAACTCAGCTTCTAACCACTAGTCATGTAACACTTAACCTCAATTGCTTGATCTATTCAACTTTTTTGGAACAAATCGATTGAAGTGAAACTTCTTATATTTAATCAAACGCATTACTAATTCTTAATAACATGTCTATGATGGTTATTGGGTCCTCAATACATGTCGTTCTCATCAATTCAAATTAAAACCTTGAATGTCAAATGGATAATTCAGGTTCTAACCACAAGTCATGTAAAACTTATCCTCAATTGCTTGATACGTTCAACTCTTTTGTAACAAATCGATTGATGTGAAGTTTCTTATACTTCATCAAACGCATTACCAAGTCTTAATTACGCGTCCATGAAGGTTATTGAGTTCTCAATACACGTCATTCTCATCACTTCATGTTAAAACTTTGCATGTCAAATGGATAACTCAGGTTTTAAGCACATGTCATGTAACGCTTAACCTTAATTGCTTGATACGTTCTACTCTTTTCGAACAAAACGATTGAAGTGAAATTTCTTATATTTCATCAAATGCCTTACTAAGTCTTAATTACGCGTCCATGATGGTTATTGGATCCTCATTGCACGTCGTTCTCATCACTTCAAGTTAAAACCTTGAATCTCAAATGAATTACTTAGGTTCTAACCACAAGTCTTGTAATAGTGAATCTCATTTGCTTGATGTGTTTAGTTCCTTTAGAACAAATCGATTGATGTGAGGTTTCTTGTACTTAATAAAATGCATTACTAAGTCTTAATTATGCGTCCATGACGGTTATTGGGTCCTCAATACACGTTGTTCTCATCACTTCATGTTAAAACCTTGAATGTCAAATGGATAACTCATTTTCTAACCACAAATCCTGTAACACTTAATCTCAATTGCTTTATATGTTCAACTCTTTTGGAACAAATTGATTAAAGTGAAATTTTTTATGTTTCATCAAACACATTACTAACTCTTAATTACACGTCCATGATGGTTATTGGGTCCTCAAACACATCCTTCTAATCACTTCAAGTTAAAACCTTGAATGTCAAATGGATAACATAGGTTTTAACCACAAGTCATGTAATACTTAACCTCAATTGCTTGATACGATCAACTCTTTTGGAACAAATCGATTGAAGTAAAGTTTCTTATACTTCATCAAACGCATTACTATGACTTAATTATGGGTCCATGAAGGTTAATGGGTCCTGAATACTTGTCGTTCTCATCAGTTCAAGTTAAAACCATGAATGTCAAAAGGATAACTTAGGTTTTAACCACAAGTCATGTAATACTTAACCTCAATTGCTTGATACGTTCAACTCTTTTGGAACAAATCGATTGAAGTGAAGTTTCTTATACTTCATCAAACGCATTACTAAGTCTTAATTACGCTATCCATGAAAGTTATTAGGTCCTCAATACACATCGTTCTAATCACTTCAAGTTAAAACCTTGAATGTCAAATGGATAACTTAGGTTTTAACCACAAATCATGTAACACTTAACATCAATTGCTTGATACGTTCAACTCTTTTGGAACAAATCGATTGAAGTTGTAACGACCCCAACCCGGTCAGGGCCGTCACGGACAGACCATGATGTAATCGTAACCTTAAACCATCGGATAGTTCTCATAAAATTTTTCATTTTTACACAACACACTAAAACCAACCGGGCATAAAATTCGTCAACTTTTAAATCATTAAAACGAAGTAAAAACCCTTTCTCGGAAAAACGTCGACTCGGTTTCTGGGTCCTTAAAATCTTATAAAATATGGGGATGTCGCCAATGAAATACGTTTAAAAAGTATCGTAAAAGGTCGGGTTGAAACAGGGTTTGAAAAATCGAAAATAAAAGAAAATGCCAAGGCACGATCGATCGCGCCTCAGGCACGATCGATCGCGCCTCAGGCACGATCGATCGCGCCTCAGGCACGATCGATCGCGCCTCAGGCACGATCGATCGCGCCTCAGGCACGATCGATCGCGCCTCAGGCACGATCGATCGCGCCTCAGGCACGATCGATCGCGCCTCAGGCACGATCGATCGCGCCTCAGGCACGATCGATCGCGCCTCAGGCACGATCGATCGCGCCTCAGGCACGATCGATCGCGCCTCAGGCACGATCGATCGCGCCTCAGGCACGATCGATCGCGCCTCAGGCACGATCGATCGCGCCTCAGGCACGATCGATCGCGCCTCAGGCACGATCGATCGCGCCTCAGGCACGATCGATCGCGCCTCAGGCACGATCGATCGCGCCTCAGGCACGATCGATCGCGCCTCAGGCACGATCGATCGCGCCTCAGGCACGATCGATCGCGCCTCAGGCACGATCGATCGCGCCTCAGGCACGATCGATCGCGCCTCAGGCACGATCGATCGCGCCTCAGGCACGATCGATCGCGCCTCAGGCACGATCGATCGCGCCTCAGGCACGATCGATCGCGCCTCAGGCACGATCGATCGCGCCTCAGGCACGATCGATCGCGCCTCAGGCACGATCGATCGCGCCTCAGGCACGATCGATCGCGCCTCAGGCACGATCGATCGCGCCTCAGGCACGATCGATCGCGCCTCAGGCACGATCGATCGCGCCTCAGGCACGATCGATCGCGCCTCAGGCACGATCGATCGCGCCTCAGGCACGATCGATCGCGCCTCAGGCACGATCGATCGCGCCTCAGGCACGATCGATCGCGCCTCAGGCACGATCGATCGCGCCTCAGGCACGATCGATCGCGCCTCAGGCACGATCGATCGCGCCTCAGGCACGATCGATCGCGCCTCAGGCACGATCGATCGCGCCTCAGGCACGATCGATCGCGCCTCAGGCACGATCGATCGCGCCTCAGGCACGATCGATCCCGATCGATCGCGCCCAAAGCCTGAACGATCGGGCCAGCTCAGGTTTCCCAACCAAAAATAACCCAAAACCAAGATCGATCGTACCCAAAGCCCGATCGATCGGGCCAGCTCGGGTTTCCTGACTAAAAACAACCCAAAACCACGATCGATCGCGCCTCAGGCACGATCGATCGCGTGGGCATCATTCTGGGCGCGCCCGCTGCGCGTGCGCCATGCCCGGCCAGAGCGCACCAGCGCTTGGCCTGCGCGCGCTCCTCCTCCTTTATCCTTACCCTTAACCAATTTTTCTTTCCCAAACTCTTACCCTTCACCTGAAACTTTCCAAAGATCATTCCTCCAACCTTTTTAAACACAAAATCCTCAAACCCCCGAAATTCCCTGACTCCTACACATACCTGAACACGTGTTTAAAATTCGTAAAAACAAACGACATGGATCGCTTTAAAAACCGAGCTAATCCATACACCTTAAAATACCCACAATCATCAAATAACAATCCAACCCAATGCACAAAACAAATATCTCCATAAACTTCCAAATCCCTAAAACTTTCCCAAAACAATTGCATTTATCGAATCATTCAAAATATCACAATTCCAAGTCTAACTCTACGATAAATTCTCAAAACGTCAAACTACACTAACTTCCTAAAATTCATCACATCACTAATCATTAAAACTAGTTCACATCCAATTACCACAAAACCGCTCGGAGTACCCCCCCACAGGTCATCACGCCTAGCCAAAACACATGCCGTCGCCACGAGCACCCATCCAGCGACCACCTATACTTGATCATCGTGGGAATGTTCCTCACCTTCGTTCTTGTTACCTACATCATGAAACATAAACATTAAGCCTAATGCTTAGTAAGGGAATGTACTATACATGACATATGCTTGAATGCATGGTTTTTCATAAAACATGTTCATTTACTTGTTCTTATTCTTTTTCTTTTCGTTGACATGAATCAAGGTGGGGATTGTGCCAGGGAGCAGGCCAAGTGCGTGTACATAATCCTTTCGGCCGTATTCATGATCCAACGCGTGGACAGTGACATTAGTTTTGTTGATATGGCCAAACTGTCCCAACCCACACTTAATCGTTACCTTTCCTTTTCATAATTCATGCATGGGAACATTTTATATGTCGTTTGGGAAAACGTGATGGATGAGGAATTTACACATAACATACCATCAAACAATTCACAACGTGCATGAACATACATTGCTCACAACGAAACTAACAAACAATAGCTAACATCCTAGGCTACTCGACTCATTAAACCCCATAATCAGAAAATCATCATCAAACACAAAACCTAGCGTTCACACGATTGTAGGGCCTTAAGGGCCGGAAACCTAACATCCACTTACCTAGCATCCTTAGCAAGCCGAGCACCGTCCGGAAGTCGTCTTCACCTAAGGCATTTCACAAGTAGAGGCATTAAAACCGATCCATAATAAATGAATCCCAAAGTCAAACAAAGTTCCTAGCTAAGGCAATTCCTCATAAAACTTCCATCTTCTCCATTTGGGCATTTCATCGAGCACGTGGTGCTCACAAAATACCAAACTCCATTAATGGAGATTTTACAACCTTCAATAACTACAAATTTAACCTAACAATCATCCATGCACCATTAATCCATTTAGGCTATCTAAATAACGACAAATGCATCGTCAATGGACATAATATCCTTAAACTAACGATTTCTAACGAAATCCGATAATTTCTCAACCCTAACTCAAATTAACCCTAACCAAATAACACCCTAAAAACTAATTAAAAACTCGCCTAAAAGTTGGAACTTACCTAGAACGTTGATTTGAGGAAGAAAATTGAAGAAGAATCGTCGGAGGAGGGAGTGTCGATCGGCGTTGGAGAAACAACGTGGGGGGGGGGGAGAGAGAAAATGTGAGGGAGAGGGATTTTCCTCCCCTTTACTGGAAACGTAAATGAAGAGGGGGAAAGGGTTTGGTTTTTAATAAATCAAACCTTACGAATTACTCTTTTGCCCTTAAGTTTAGTTATTTGGTTAATTCGTTATTTCGTCTATCGATTTGGTTCCTCTGAAACTTCCATATTTCTCCAAATATTCAAATCTATTCTTAGGGTTCTTACGAAACTTTCCGTTTGCAAAACGACTTAAATTACTATTTTTACGAATAAAAACACTTAAAGGGCGAAAACGGAAACTCCAACATTACTCTATCGATTTGGATTTCTAAAATCTTTCTTATTTCTCTAAAAATCCTCACAAATTCCTAGGGCTCTATTATGGCTTCCTGTTCGAGAAAATACCTTAATTTATTATTTTACGAAAATACCCCTAGAGCGGAAACCCAAAAACTCGGGAGTTACATCCTTCTCTTCTTAATTGGAAATTTAGTCCTCAAAATTATTACTTAGTTAACTTCTAATTATTCACTTCCACATTCTAAACTTACTTACCTTGGGCAATCATAACATTTCCTTAACCACTCTAATGTCATTCTCCTACACAGGGCGTTAAATACTTAAATCTACCACTTTACGCTTTCAAGGTGTCATTCAAGTCTCCATAATTATGTTCACTAAGCTCGTTTTATCCAATTCTTACCTCAGTCATCATCAATCGCTAACAAATTTTTAAGTCTAAACTAATTCGTTAAACTATTCACCCAACACCTCAATGGGTGCATAAACACTTCGACATAACTTACAAGCCAAAACTTTACTAAACCTCATGATCTATTCTCACTTCTAAGCTCACTTGCACAGTCTTCGTGCAAATCTTCCTTCCTTTCATCCAATATGCTCCTAAGTCCACAACCTTAACTACTCGACTCTCATTACAACCTTCATTAAATCTAGTTAATCTCCTCACTTACCCGTATGTCACTATCCCAAACCCATAAATCTACCTAACCGGCCGTTTTATCTTACACCGCAGTCAGTCTCTAATTCCTCAAGTTGCGATCTTCTTCACACACTTAAGTTTATCATCCTTAACCTTAGCTATTTATAAAATCATTGGCTCCGACTTCGTTACATACGAGTCGAGCCTTTGAAATTTCCTAATTTAGTCTTATTCCTAATGCACTTAAATGTTTTTCATGGAAGATCTTGTTTTCCTCATCTAATAACCCACTAATCCCTCGACTCGCACGACTCTAACAGTCGAGCTTAACTTCCAATCAAAACTCTTCATCTAATTAAACAATGCACTACACTTATTCCTAATATCACA
The DNA here is from genome assembly GCA_022432975.1 of Begonia masoniana. Taxonomy (NCBI): domain Eukaryota; kingdom Viridiplantae; phylum Streptophyta; class Magnoliopsida; order Cucurbitales; family Begoniaceae; genus Begonia; species Begonia masoniana. The sequence continues at coordinate 46,080,698 of CM039502.1, forward strand.
ACAGATTTTCCTCCAAGGTTACTATCTAGTCTACTATCTTTCATTCCTTCTAGTCGGGCTCTAATTATTCTACTTGGCTTCTTCACAACAATTCACCTAATGATATTCTTGTTAGCAAACTTGTTGTAGGTAGATTTACAATCTTAATCCTAATCTTCTAAAATTTCCTAATCTTGCCCTTCTATTTTCCAAAAATTTAGGGGTTCTTAACTTAAACTTTTTCAACTATTGACTCAACTCTTAACTCCGACACTCATGATTCAACAAATCTAAATCTTTTATCTTCGCTACAATTTCTATAGTTAATATTTACCCCTGTCGATTCACCATCCTTTCTAACATTGCACAGGATACACTAAACCTCTAAACATGACTTTCAATCTAAGGCGCTAAACTCACCATTGATTAGTTACCCTTTCAGACGTTCCAAGTTAATTTCTAACTCTTATACTTTACCTTATGTTTCTAGGTTAAGCAGCACCGAATTGCCTAACGCATCTACTATTTATTGGTCACCCTGAACTTCACTAAGTCTTATTTTCTATATATTGTCGGTAGTGATCCCACCGCGCATCAGTAACTGTCCTTCATTGGTTAGTTCATTAAGATGGTACCTATCTCATAGAGAATAGCTAAATTATATTACCTTTCGTATGATCCTTTATTGTCTCTAATCTATTAAATTACCAATCTCACTTAGATCTCATCATTTCCCTCACCAAAATTGGTCAATACGAAAAATCATATGTAACTACCCAGATTATACATCCTAGACTTCGTATCGATCAATCACACCAATATCGTCATTAAATTGTAACTCTTAACCACAACCCCACTCTATTAACTACTGAAATAAAATTATACCTGGAACCACAATTGGTTGGGCAGCTTCCCTATCATCGGTCATAGTAGTTATCCTCGAAGGACCACCTGGTGACTTCTTGTTTGTCCCTAAATAATCCCTGGCTTTGTGACCTCTTCTATCACACCTAAAACATCGGTCTTAATACATTCTACACTCCCCGAAATGACCCTTCAGACATGTAGGGCACAGAGGAGCTTGACGAGCTCCGTGGGATCGTTTGCTTCTATCCTGCAAAATTGATGAATCGTTGGGCCTCTTAATGTCCTTCGCTGGTTGCGGCCCTTCATCGACTGGGTGTGGCAGAAATTCTTTGAGGGACCCCTAACCTGGATCGGATCTACGACACATCCACCGAGCATTGGAGGTCAAAATTGCCTAGTTTGTTCTCTACCCCGGTTCCATGAAGTACCATGTTGTCGGTTACAATTTCAACCTCGGTTGAGTAAAATCCCTATCTGTTCTGATTGTTGGTGCACTACATCTATAATATGGCTAATAAGATTCTCCTCGGGTTGTCTAGGTGCTTTCGACATTTTCTTGTTCCTAGACATGTTAAGAAACACACACAAGATAAACATATAAGAATCATACTTAAACTTAAACACTTACAGTCGATGGAGAGTTCCCGTGCAGCAGTGTGTTTTTGGAAGGCAGTTCACATAATCGCTTTTAAAACTCCGTCTCTCTGATACTAAAAGGGCGAAAACAGAAACTCCAGCATTTTTCTATCTATTTGGATTTCTAAAATCTTTCTTATTTCTCTAAAAATCCTCACAAATTCCTAGGGCTCTAGTATGGCTTCCCGTTCGAGAAAAGACCTTTATTTATTATTTTACAAAAATACCCCTAGAGCGGAAACCCGAAAACTCGGGTGTTACAGAAGTGAAGTTTCTTATACTTCATCAAATGCATTACTAAGTCTTAATTATGCGTCGATAAAGGTTATTGGGTCCTCCATACACGTCGTTCTCATCACTTTAAGTTAAAACGTTGAATGTCAAATGGATAACTCAGGTTATAACCATAAGTCATGTCACCCTTAACCTCATTGCTTTATACGTTCATTTCCTTCGGAACAAATCTATTGAAGTGAAGTTTCTTATAGTTAATTAAATGCATTACTTGGTCTTAATTACGCATCCATGATAGTTATTAGGTCCTTAATGCACGTCGTTCTCATCACTTCAAGTTGAAACCTTAAATGTCAAATGTATAACTTAGGTTCTAACCACAAGTCATATAACACATAACCTCAATTGTTTGATACGTTCAGTTCTTTTGGAACAAATCGATAGAAGTGAAGTTTCTTATTCTTCATCAAACGCATTACTAAGTCTTATTTATACGTCCATGATGGTCATGACGTCCTCAATACACGTCATTTTCATCACTACAAATTAAAACCTTGAATGTCAAAAGGATAATTCAGGTTCTAACCACAAGTCATGTAACACTTAACCCCAAGTGCTTGGTACATTCACCTCTTTTTGAGCAAATCGATTGAAGTGAAGCTTTTTATACTTCATCAAACGCATTACTAAGTCTTAATTACGCGTCCATAAAGGTTATTGGGTCCTCAATACACGTCGTTCTCATCACTACAAGTTAAAACCTTGAATGTCAAATGGATAACTCAGGTTCTAACCACAAGTCATGTAACACTTAACCCCAAGTGCTTGGTACATTCACCTCTTTTTGAGCAAATCGATTGAAGTGAAGCTTCTTATACTTCATCAAACGCATTACTAAGTCTTAATTACCCGTCTATGAAGGTTATTGGGTCCTCAATACACGTCATTTTCATCACTACAAATTAAAACCTTGAATGTCAAATGGATAACTCAGGTTCTAACCACAAGTCATGTAACACTTAACCTCAATTGCTTGATACGTTCAGTTCTTTTGGAACAAATCGATTGAAGTGAAGTTTCTTATACTTCATCAAACGCACAACGTCGTTCTCATCACTTCATGTTAAAACCTTGAATGAAAAATGGATAACTCAGGTTCTAACCACAAGTCATGCAACACTTAACCTCAATTGCTTGATACGTTTAGTTCTTTTGGAAAAAATCGATTAAAGGAAAGTTTCTTATACTTCATCAAACGCATTACTAAGTCTTAATTACGCGTCCATAAAGGTTATTGGGTCATCAATACACGTCATTCTCATCACTTCATCTTAAAACCTTGAATGTCAAATGGATAACTTAGGTTTTAACCACAAGTCATGTAACACTTAACTTCAATTGCTTGATACGTTCAACTCTTTTGGAACAAATCTTTTAAAGTGAAGCTTCTTATACTTCATCAAACGCATTACTAAGTCTTAATTACCCGTCTATGAAGGTTATTGGGTTCTCATTACACGTCGTTCTCATCACTTCAAGTTAAAATCTTGAATGTCAAATGGATAACTCAGGTTCTAACCACAAGTTATGTAACACTTAACCTCAATTGCTTGATACGTTCAGTTCTTTAAGAACAAATCGATTGTAGTGAAGTTTCTTATACTTCATTAAAAGCTTTACTAAGTCTTAATTACACGTCCATGATGGTTATTATGTAGCGACCCTTAACCATGTCCTCATTTTCTCGTATTATTTTTTTTTTTATCCTTGTAAACTTTATAAATTTCTTAACGTTTGAATGGAATTAAATCTTGTTAAATCAGAATGGAAATCGGTGGAGTCTGTGTATAAACCATTTAAACAAACTTAAAATAAATTATAAAACAAATTTAAAATAATTTAAAATAACAGAAAGCATTGCGAGGGAGAAAAGAGACAATTGTCCCATTTTACACAGGGGCAATCGATTGCTCAAAACAGGCGATCGATCACTTGTTGAAGAAAATGAGAGGCGATCGATCGCCCAAAACAGGCGATCCATCGCCCTTCGACGATCACATAATTTGCCCAGCGATCGCCTGGAGGCGATCGCTGGACCAAGGAGGGGCGATCGATCGCTCCAAACAGGCGATTGATCGCCAAGCTCTCTGGAATCTTTCCAGAGAGCACCCCCCCCCTTTCCTTTCTTCCTTCATTTTCCTGCATACTCCTACAACTATAAACACAACTTAACAAATTCTTTAACACAATTTCAATGTACACCACAACCATACATTTCAACATCAAACCACCTGATACTCATACATCTCCATAATCTCGCTCAAACCGAATCTAAACGTATTTTAAAACGTGGTAAAATCTTATGGAAACAAACCGCGTGGATATGTTTAAAAACTGAACATATCCCTACAAAGAAATTTAACAAGCATTTACAAAACAAGTTTCTAAAATGTTTAAAAACTTCTAAACCTAAACCTATCGACTAGTCCAGATCCAAACATTCTATAATGCTCTATCTTTTCTATGCAAAATAACCCAAAAATACCTACATACGTCCCCAAGGGCCATGAAACGCCTTGACTGTGCCAACACACTCCCGCATCCATTCTTCTTCAACTGGTCTCATGCTTCAGGAAGAGGAACGTCGTCCTCTCCTGTCTCGTAATCACCTACACCATACAGACACACTATGAGCTAAAGGCTCAGTAAGTTTCGTAAATGTAAACGCATGCTGTGCATATGAGTTTCAGAAATCATGCAACATTTTTCTTATCATTACGTTGCAGACAGAATATCACCGAGGTCTCAGCCTATTAGATAGAGAGGACACATCCCGTGGTTGGACTGCCCTCTTCACCTAACCGGCCGGGGGGGGGGGGGGGTACACGCTTACATCCATAAACAGCCGTGTCTGATCCCCACCTCGCGTGACCAGATAACAGATTACGTATTTTCTTTGCATTAGTCCATTTCATTTTTATAAACACGTGTAGAAATCCATTTTCATGCTATTTTAAAATTCGTGATGCATGAGCCGACAAAGGCATAAAGTAAACATACATCATACGTACCATTAAGACGATAAAAGCAAATAAAAGCATATCCTATGAAAGAACTAATCCTAACTAGCCGACCAGAGCATTTAAACAAACAAATCGTCAAAGATCCTCGACGCGACCTCGATGTACGATGTAGGCCAATCGGCCAGAGTAAGTCACGGAACTTACCTCGTGTCCGTAGCAATACAACCTCCGTCCACGAGCTTTGTTCACCTAAGGCAATTTCACAACATTGTCATTAAAACGAGTTTAAACTATTAAACGTCCAAATTAATGAAATCCTTAACTAAAGAAATCTCCTAAAACTCTAATTCAACTCTTTGAGACATTTTATCGAGTAATTCATGCTCGTGAATTTCCAAAACTCCATTAATGGAGATTTCTCAAACCTCAAAATCCATAAACCCTAAAACTTCTTACAAATCAATCCAACTTCACTCAATAACTCTTGATACTTCCATTATATTCATAAATACCGTAAACCTAAAGATTTCAAACTCTAAATCACGTTTTTTAACGAAACCCTAACTGTATAACTTTGTGAAAACCAAACTATAACGCTCCAAAAGCATAGAGTCATACCTAGGGTTGCGAGAATGAGGAGAAAACACGAAGAAAACGAGTCGAGCGGAGGACGAATCGTCGACGGAGAGGGAGAACGTCGTTGAGGGAGAAAAATCGCAAAAATCTCTTTGGCGTTCGCAGGAAAGAGGATAAATAAGGGAGGAGGAGAAGAAATTTTTTTTTAAATAAATTGACTTGGCAAATTACTATTTTGCCCATCCTTTGATTTTCTATTTGATTCATCATTTGTTTCGTTATTTAGCTAACAATTCGGCCTCTCCAAATTTTCTTATTTCAACAATAACTCCAACTTATTATCAGGGTTCTTTTAAAACTATCCGTTTGCAAAACGGACCTCGTTTACTATTTTTACTAACACATCCTTTATATTACGAGAAACGTAATTCTCGTAAAATTAGCGTTAAACTCCTAAAATTGCCGAAATTTTCTTAAAATCTATATTAATTATTAGCATCGTAATCACGCTTTCTTTTTACGAAACCGACTTAATTTGACATAATTACAAAAATTTCATTATATTATTTATTTACAAAATCTCGTAAATCCGGGAGTTACATTCCATTCATCTTATTTAAAATTTTGTCCTCAAAATTTGATCATACAAACAACTCAGGATACTTAGCCATCATATCCTGTTGTCGTTCCCAAATAGCTTCTTCCACTTCGTGGTTCCGCCATAAGACTTTTACTAGCGGGATTTCTCTGTTGCGCAATACCTTGATGGAAGAATCTAAAATACGTACCGGCTTCTCCACATACGTCAATGTAGGCTGTACCTCGATCTCTCTTGCCTCTACGATATGCGATGGATCGCGCAAACTTCCTGAGATAGACACGTGAAATACATTGTGGATACCTTCTATTGAAGCCGGAAGCTGTAGTCGATACGCCATCTTCCCGATCTTCTTCAAAATAGGGAAGGGCCCCACATAACGAGGGTTTAACTTGCCCTTCCTTCTGAATCGCATCACATCTTTAAACGGAGAAACTTTCAAATAAACCTCATCACCTTCTTCGAATCCTAGTTCCCTCCGTCTCGTGTCAGCATAGCTCTTTTGTCTACTCTGAGTTATCTCGATACGCTGTCTGATAACGACAATCTTCTCTGCCGTTTGTTGTAGAATCTCGAGACCAACAATACTGGCTTCAACAACCTCATCCCAATACAATGGAGATCTACACTTTTGCCCATACAAAGCCTCGTACGGAGCCATACCGATGGTAGCCTGGAAGCTGTTGTTGTAAGAGAACTCGATTAATGGCAAATATCTGTTCCACGATCCCTAAAATTATAACACACAAGCTCTGAGCAAATCCTCCAGAATCTGATTTGTTATCTATGTCTGACCATCAGTCTGAGGATGAAATGCCGTGCTGAAATTTAGCTGAGTTCCCATAGCTTTGTGCAGACTCTTCTAGAACTTAGAAGTGAATCTCTTATCTCTGTCTGAGACAATAAAAATTGGCACTCCATGCAGTCTAACCACCTCCTGCACATAAAGCTTGGCGAGCTGGTCCATAGAAGATGTCATCTTCACAGCTAAGAAGTGAGCCGACTTTGTCAATCGGTCCACAATCACCCAGATGCCATCATATCCTTTTATCGTCCTCAGGAGCCCCACAATAAAATCCATGGAGATCTGCTCCTATTTCCACTCTGGAATCGGCAGTGGCTGTAATGTTCCGGCTGGCCTCTGGTGTTCCGCCTTAACCTGTTGACAAACTAAACAGGTTTCAACATATTTCGCAACTTCCCTCTTCATGTTCGGCCACCAAAAGTGTTGTTATAAATCCCAGTACATCTTGGTACTTCCCAGGTGCACAGATTAAGCTGAAGAATGTGCTTCAGCCAAAATCTCTTTTTTTAATTCTTCGTCGTTAGGCACGTACCACCTATGCCTAAACTTTATAATACCATCGTCTGACAAATTAAATTCAGACACGTCTCCAGATGTAATGCTCGATCGAAGCTCCTCACATTCCATATCTTTCTGTTGAGCTTCACGTATCTTATCCAGAATGGTCGGCCTGAGAGAAATGTTGGTGAGCATACTGGACAACTCTGCCACAATCTCTACATCGAACTTCTCAATCTTTGATTGCAACGTAACCGACATCGCTGCAAGTGAAGGCTGACTCGCAGAAGGCATTCGGCTTAAAGCATCAGCGACCTTGTTCGCCTTTCCTGGATGGTATTTAATCTCAAACTCATAGTCTTTGACGAACTCAAGCCACCTTCTCTGTCGTATATTCAGTTCCTTCTACGTAAACAAATACTTCAGGCTTTTGTGGCCGAAAAATATCTCGCACTGCAGCCCATATAAGTAATGCCTCCATATTTTCAGTGCATAGACCACGGCTTCTAATTCCAGGTCATGCGTAGGATAGTTCTGCTCATACGGCTTCAACTGCCAAGAAGCATACGCGATAACCTTTCATTCCTGCATCAATACACAACCGAGTCCGACTCCAGATGCATAACAATAAATACTAAATTTGTCACCTTAAACAAGTAGCGTCATTACTGGAGCTATGGTCAACTTCTGCTTCAATTCCATAAAACTGTTGTCACAAGCAGCCGACCATATAAACTTTTCGTTCTTTCGAGTCAAGCGTGAAAGAGGAACTGCAATCTTCGAAAATCCTTCTATGAACTTCCGATAATAACCAGCCAACCTGAGAAACCCACGTACTTCACGCACGTTTTTAGGCTGTGGCCAATCCCTGACCACCTGGATTTTGCTCGGATCTATAGAAACCCCTTCCTGTGATATAATATGGCCAAGAAAACTGACCCTATCCAGCCAAAACTCACATTTGGAGAACTTTTGATATAGCTGGTGTCGTTGCAAAATTCCTAGAACAATCCACAATTGCTCTTCATGCTCTTCCTTCGTCTTAGAATAAATCAGAATGTCGTCGATGAAAACTACAACGAACTTGTCCAGGTACTCCTTGAAGACTTGGTTCATCAAATCCATAAACGCTGCAGGGGCATTAGTAAGTCCAAAAGACATAACAAGGAACTCATAATGCCCGTACCTCGTTCGGAACGTTGTTTTCTGAATATCTTCCTTCCGGACCTTCAACTGATAATAACCCGAGCGTAGCTCAATCCTGGAAAACACTCGGGCACACTACAGTTGATCAAACAAATCATCGATCCGCGGCAGTGGATACTTATTCTTCACTGTAAGCTTATTCAGCTCTCTGTAATCCACACACATCCTGAGGGTCCCATCTTTCTTCTTAACAAACAAAAAGGGAGCACCCTAGGGTGAAAAACTGGGTCGGATGAAACCCTTATTCAGCAACTCCTCGAGCTGAGTTTTCAACTCTCTCAATTCAACAGGTGCCAATCTATATGGATTCTTAGACACAGGCGCCGAACTAGGAAAAATATCAATCACAAATTCAATCTCCCGGTCTGGTGATAAACCAGAGAGATCATCAATGAAGATCTCAGAGAATTCTATGACTATAGGAAGGTCACTCGGCTTTAATTCACTAAGTAACTAAGTATCAAATACTGTGGCCAGATAAATAGAGCACTCACCTTTAAACTGCTCGTTGACCTTCATGGAATAGGAAATAGGCGATCCGCTCAATTTGTTCACCGCCTGATAAGAAAAGTCAGCTTTACCCGAGGTCGAAAGGTCACAATCCCAGATCGACAATCGATGGTGGCAAAGTGCTGTGAAAGCACCTCCATCCCTAAGATAAGATCGTAGATCTCTATGCCCATAACAATCAGGCGAGCATAGAGGGTACTGTTCCCAAATGAGACAGTATTGCCCTGGACAACATGACCTGACTGAATACGCTCTCTTGAAGGTAGCATCACACAATATTCACACTCTGCTAACTCCGGCACAAGCTTCAGTCTAGACACACAAGCAGTGGAAACAAAATAGTGCGTAGCCCGCGTGTTTATCAAAGAAAATACTGCTACGCCCATAATCAAAACATTACCTGCTATCACTGAGAGTTGAGCCTCATCGTCGACATCACCAGGCTCGATAAATGCAAAGATCCTCGGCATAACCCTCCTCTGTCTCCACTCAACTGATCACGGCCCGACTTTGGGCAATCTCTGACAAAATGGTTGACTTCACCATATCTATAACATTTGTTAGTGCCAACCCGGCACTTTCCACTGTGCTCTCGCTGACATATAGGGCACCAGGGTATCTGAGAAGTCCCCGGTACTTGCTTGCCTTTCCCTTGATCATTGCCTCCCTCTAAAGGCCTCTTTACTCCCTTTTGTTGCTGCTGGGGCTGTGGTGCTCTGGGCTACCAACCTCGGTTCTTTGACTGAGGACGAATCTCATAGAAGAAGCCCTTAGCTGGCTCCCTCGGCCTAACACAAGTCGCCCTGGCAGCCTCGAAGTCCAGAGCTCTAGCTGCAATGTCAGAATATGTCACGTCTATAATACCCGACACAATAATGTTCATCCGGATTTCCGGATTCAGTGTAACGACCCCAACCCGGTCAGGGCCGTCACAGCCTAACCATAACTTACTCCTAACTTAGCCTCCTTAATTAGACATACAAATTTTCTATCCCTTTTTTTTTATCCCTCGTAACGTTTCGACTTCTAAACCACTAAATTGAAGTCTTGGATTGTTGAAATTCCTTAAAATCATTCAAATAATCAATATGTTAAACTAAGAAACAATTAAAAGGGCAAAATCGTCAAAGTGCCCAACATAGGAGGGGTGACTGATCGCCCTTCCTTACTGGCGATCAGTCGCCAGAGAATGGGGCGATCGATCGCCCCACATGATCGCCCAGCGATCGCCTGTTAGGCGATCGCTCGGCAACCGCTCTGGAAATTTACTTCCAGAGCGCTTGCCTTATGGCGATCGATCCCCTTCCAGGGCGATCGTTCGCCCATGGCTCTGGAATTTCATTCCAAAGCGATGCTTCTTCTCTCCATTTTCTTATCTCTTTCCTTCCTGTTTCTTCAACATAATCTCTATACTTCGATCCAAACAATTCCAGTATATTTTTCCCAAATAACGACTTCACCCCTTAAACATTCTACAAACACCGTATTCACATCAAAACTCTACATTCGTACGTCTTTCTATCAAAACCATTCGATCCACATATGTAACCTTTTCATACTTTCATCCATGACATTTCTATACATATACTCAAAACCTCATAATCATTTCCAAACAAAATAGACACCTAACTCATACCAACCCAACATATTCATCAAAACTTAACTCTTCATACCTTTCCGATCAAATCTTTCTATCCACGTACATAGACATTTCCAATCTTTCATTTAAACAAAACCGAACACTTAAACGTACCCAAAACAAACACATCCTCATACTAACCACAAACACCTACTAACCACGGTCGGAATCGCCCTAACAATATCGTCGGGATGCCGCCATGGTCGTACTCCTCCAACCGCGTCCGTAATCCTAACGTGCTCTTGCAACTCACCGTACCTGTTCTTCTTCACCTACATCACAAAACTCAAAATATAAGCCTAATGCTTAACAAGTAGTGACTATATGAACTTAAATCATTTAACTTAACATATGCAGTTTCTATCGTTTCATCGTACATAATCATTTCGTTTCCGTTCTAGCATTTTCATCGTTTCTATCATTCATTCATGTTTCATCGTACATAATCATTTTGTTTCCATCATTCATTCATGTTATCCTCTACCAATGGAGGGCAGATTAATTTCTCCATCTCTAGACGTTCCACAACTTCATCCGAAGGTTGAACCACTTCCTTCGGACATCATACATTTTCTGGACGTTCCACCATTTACATCTGAAGGGTGAACCACTTCCCTCAGACACATTATATTTTCTACGTTATACTTTTAAAACATATGCATAAAACATTTTCGTATCGTTTCAAAAAAACATGATGCATAGACTAAACATATATAAAACATGCAAACAAATCCTAACGTCATGTGATGTAGGCAAAAAGGGCAACACGTAAACATACACTACTTACATGGCGTCCTTAGCAATTTATCTCTATCTGAAACCTCAACCGAGGAACCTGAAAAATTTAAACATCAAAACGTTGCATTAGAACTCGCTCGGGATAACTAAACTCTCATTTTCGTAAAAACATCTCAAGTGAAATTAATCCTTTACCGGCACCCCAAAACATATTTCTCACGTCCCTAACTAAATCGGAGCTCAATTCCTCTTAACTTTAATTCAAATCAATTCAACTATTCATTCAGGCAATTCATCGAACACCTCACGTGCACATTTTCATTCACTAATTTCTCCCTAATCCGATATCCGATCTCAACAATTCAAACGCCCAAACGTTACCCATAACGTCTACTTTAATATACCACAGCTAATTTCTGAATTAACCCTAACGATGAAGCCCAAAATTTAGAATTCTAATCTACATTAAAACGGTATTTCTAAACACTAAAATCCAACTCTATATCCATTTTCAACCTAAAATCATCAATAACCATCAATCTATCATCAATCATTCATCAATACTTTCAAAACTAACGGTTTCTAACCAAAAACAAAAATTTACACAAACCCTAAATCGATAAAACCTAACGAATAACAACCCTAAACCGAAAACTAAACGTGTCTAGAGCTTAGGGCTTACCTAGAGGATTGAATCGTCGAAGAAAACAAAGAAGAAATCAGTTATCCGAACGGAGCCTTCGTCGCACAAGGGAGAAGTCGCAGCGGGAGGGAGAGGAGAAACAGAACGGGGGGGTTTGCTGGAAGTGAATCGTGAAGGGACAGGGGTGAGGGAGAGTTTAATATAAATTTATAATTATTTTATTCTAATTACCATTTTGCCCCTCACTCAAACTTCGTTATTTAACCTATCGATTTGGTTTCTCTGAAATTTTCTTATTTCTCTAAATATTCCAATTTATTCCTAGGGTTCTAACGAAACTTCTCGTTCGCAAAACGGACTTATTTTACTATTTTTACAAATTGACATACTAAAAGGCTAAAACGGGAACTCTAGCATTACTCTTTCGATTTGGATTTCAAAAATTTCACTTATTACTCTAAAAATCTTCATAAATTCCTAGAGCACTAATGAAACTCCCGCTCGCAAAACAAGATTAAAAATAACCCTAGAAATCAGAAAATCAAAAAAACCCGAAAACCCGGGATTTACATTCAGCCCCTCCATAAATTGGTACACTTTGTCTTCATTGTCACTGACAAGACGCGGTGCAAATCGTGTTAAAGCCTCGAACTTCCATATATAATCTGCAACTGAACCCATCTGCTTCAGCTGCGTAAACTCATTTCTCTTTGTCACTCTTGCAGTGCGGCTGAAGTACTTATCGAAGAACACGGTCTTAAACCGCTCCCATGTCATAACAGATACATCCGTTGTCGACTTCATCGAATCACACCAGAAACGAGCATCTAAAGCCAAATGGAAGGTGACGTAGGCCACCTTGCTCCCGTTCCCTACCTCTGCATATCCTAGCATATCCTCCATCACCCCGATCCATTCCTTAGCAACTGTTGGATCCGATGATCGGCCATTAAATACTGGAGGCCGTAGGCTTTGGAACTTCTGCATACCTTGATTATTAGGAACTACCAAATCTTGGGTCCTCTGGTTCTCTCAGTTCACTAGGTTCTCGATTTGTTGTGCCTGTCGGTCCATGTGTTGAGACTGACGGTCCAGCAATTCCGTAAGTCTGTCTAAGGCGTCGTTTCTAGGGTCTCTTCCTCGAACCATTTTCTATAAAATTCATATAAAAAGCAAAACAAATAATCCTAAGAAACAAAAACAAAGAAATAAAATAGAACGTACTTACAGTTGATGAAGGATGTCCGCGTAGTGGCTGTGCAGTCGAGCAGTCTACAGAACCGATTTTAAAACCCCCGGGCTCTGATACCATAACTGTAGCGACCCTTAACCAAGTCCTAATTTTCTCGTATTATTTTTATTATCCTTGTAAACTTTATAAATTTCGTAACGTTTGAGCGGAATTAAATCTTATTAAATATGAATTGAAATCGGTGGAGTCTATGTGTATAAACCATTTAAACAAAACTTAAAATAAATTATAAAACAAATTTAAAACAATTTAAAATAACAGAAAGCATTGCGAGGGACAAAAGGGACAATTGTCCCATTTTACACAGGGGCGATTAATCGCCCAAAACAGACGATCGATCGCCTGTTGAAAAAAATGAGGGGCGATCGATCGCCCAAAACAGGCGATCACATAATTTGCCCATCGATCGCCTGGAGGTGATCGCTGGACCAAGAAGGGGCGATCGATCGCCCCAAACAGGCGATCGATCGCCAAGCTCTCTGAAATATTTCCAGAGAGCTCGCCCCCCCCCCCTCCCCCCCCCCCCCCCCCCTCCCCCCCTTTTTCATTTCTTCCTTCATTTTCTTGCATACTCCTACAACTATAAACACAACTTAACAAATTCTTTAACACAATTTCAATGCACACCACAACTATACATTTCAACATCAAACCACCCGATACTCATACATCTCAATAATCTCGCTCAAACTGACTCTAGACGTATTTTAAAACGTGGTAAAATCTTTTGGAAACAAACCGCGTGGATATGTTTAAAAATCGAACATATCCCTATACAGAAATTTACCAAGCATTTACAAAACAAGTTTCCAAAACGTTTAAAAACTTCAAAACCTAAACCTATCGACTAGTCCAAATCCAAACATCCTATAATGTTCTATCTTTTCTATCCAAAATAACGCAAAAATACCTACATACGTCCCCACGGGTCATGAAACGCCACAACTGCGCCAACACACTCCCGCATCCATTCTTCTTCAACTGGTCTCAGGCTTTAGGAGGAGGAATGTCGTCCTCACCTGTCTCGTAATCACCTACACCATACAGACACACTATGAGCTAAAGGCTCAGTAAGTTTCGTAAATGTAAATGCATGCTGTGCATATGAGTTTCAGAAATCATGCAACATTTTTCTTATCATTACGTCGCAGAAGAAATATCACCGAGGTCTCAGTCTATTAGATAGAGAGAACACATCACGCGGTTGGACTGCCCTCTTTACCTAACCGGGGGGGGGGGGGGGGGGGGTACATGCTTACATCCATAAACAGTCATGCATGAGTCCAACCTCGCGTGACCAGATAACAGATTACGTATTTTCTTTGCATTAGTCCATTTCATTTTTATAAACACGTGCAGAAATCCGTTTTCATGCTATTTTAAAATACGTGATGCATGAGCAGACAAAGGCATAAAGTAAACATACATCATACGTACAATCAAGACGATAAAAGAAAATAAAAGCATATCCTATGAAAGAACTAATCCTAACTACCCGACCAAAGCATTTGAACAAACAAATCATCAAAGATCCTCGATGCGACCTCGATGTACGGTGTAGGCCAATCGGCCAGAGTAAGTCACGAGAACTTAACTCGTGTCCGTTGCAATCCAAGCTCCGTCCATGAGCTTTGTTCACCTAAGGCAATTTCACAACATTATCGTTAAAACGAGTTTAAACTATTAAACGTCCAAATTAATGAAATCCTTAACTAAAAAAATATCCTAAAACTCTAATTAAACTCTTTGAGACATTTTATCGAGCAATTCATGCTCGTGAATTTCCAAAACTCCATTAATGGAGATTTCTCAAACCTCAAAATCCATAAACCCTAAAACTTCTCACAAATCAATCTAACTTCGCTGAATAACGCTCGATACTTCCACTATATTCATAAATACCGTAAACCTAACGATTTCAAACTCTAAATCACGTTTTTTAACGAAACCCTAACCATATAACATCATGAAAACCAAACTATAACGCTCCAAAAGCATAGAGTCATACCTAGGGTTGCAAGAGGAAGAGAAAACACGAAGAAAACGAGTCGAACGGATGACGAATCGTCGACGGAGAGGGAGAACGCCGTTGAGGGAGAAAAATTGCCAAAAGCTCTCTGGCGTTCGCAGGAAAGAGGAGAAATAAGGGAGGAGAAGAAGAAATTTTGTTTTAAATAAATTGACTTGGCAAATTACTATTTTGCCCTTCATTTGATTTTCTATTTGATTCATCCTTTGTTTCATTATTAAGCCAACAATTCGGCCTCTCCAAATTTCCTTATATCAACAATAACTCCAACTTATTATCAGGGTTCTTCTAAAACTTTTCGTTTGCAAAACAGACCTCGTTTACTATTTTTACTAAAACAACCTTTATATTACGAGAAACGTAATTCTCGTAAAATTAGCGTTAAACTCCTAAAATTCTCAAAATTTTCTTAAAATCCATATTAATTATTAGGATCGTAATAATGCTTTCTTTTTACAAAACCGACATAATTTGACATAATTAAAAAAATGTCATTATATTATTTATTTACAAAATCCTGTAAATCCGAGTGTTACATATTAGGTCCTCAATACACGTCGTTCTCGTCACTACAAGTTAAAACCATTTAAGTGAAATGGATAACTTAGGTTCTAACCACAAGTCGTGTAACACTTAACCTCAATTGCTTGATACGTTCAACTCTTTTTGAAAAAATCGATTACAAAGTCTTAATTACGCATCCATGAAGGTTATTGGGTCCTTAATACACGTCGTTTTCATCACTTCAAGTTGAAATCTTGAAGCCGAAATGGATAACTTAAGTTCTAACCACAAGTCATGTAATAGTGAACCTCATTTGCTTGATGCGTTCAGTTCCTTTGGAACAAATCAATTGACGTGAAGTTTCTTATACTTAATCAAATGCATTACTAAGTCTTAATCACACATCCATGATGTTTATTGGGTCCCTAATACACGTCGTTATCATCACTTTTAGTTAAAACTTTGAATGTCAAATGCATAACTTAGGTTCTAACAACAAGTCCTGTAACACTTAACCTTTATTGCTTGATACATTCAACTCTTTTAGAACAAATTGATCCAAGTAAAGTTTTTTATACTTCGTCAAACACATTAATAAGTCTTAATTACGCGTCCATGAAGGTTATTGGGTCCTAAATACACGTCGTTCTTATCACTTTAAGTTAAAATCTTGAATGTCAAATGGATAACTCAGGTTCTAACCACAAGTTATGTAACACTTAAACTTGATTGCTTGATACGTTCAGTTCTTTTGGAACAAATCGATTGAAGTGAAGTTTCTTATACTTCATCAAACGCATTGTTAAGTCTTGATTACGCATCCATGAAGGTTATTGGGTCCTCAATACATGTCGTTCTCATCACTTCAAGTTAAAACCTTTACGGGTAAATGGATAACTTAGGTTCTAACCACAAGTCATTCAACAATGAACCCTATTTGCTTGGTACGCTCATATCTTTTGAAAAAAATCGATTAAAGTGAAGTTTCTTATACTTCATCAAACGCATTACTAAGTCTTAATTCTGCGTCCATGAAGGTTATTGGGTCCTCAATACAAGTCGTTCTCATCACTTCAAGTTAAAACCTTTATGGTGAAATGGATAACTTAGGTTCTAACCACAAGTCATATAATAATGAACCTCATTTGCTTGATACCTTACGTTCTTTTAAAACAAATCGATTGAAGTAAAGTTTCTTATAATTCATCAAACGCATTACTATGTCTTAATTACGCGTCCATGAGGGTTTTCGGGTCCTTAATACAGGTGTTCTTATCACTTCAAGTTAAAACTTTTATGGAGAAATGGATAACTTAGGTTCTAACCACAAGTCATGTAACAGTGAACCGTGATTGCTTAATACGTTCAGTTCTTTTGGAACAAATCGATTGAAGTGAAGTTTCTTATACTTCATCAAACGCATTACTAAATCTTAATTACGTGTCCATGAAGGTTATAGGGTCCTCAATACATGTTGTTCTTATCAATTCAAGTTAAAACCTTTATGGATAAATGGATAACTTAGGTTCTAACCACAAGTCATGTAACAGTGAACCTCATTTGCTTGATACGTTTAGTTGTTTTGGAATATATCGATTGAAGTGAAGTTTCTTATACTTCATCAAACGCATTACTAAGTCTTATTTATGCGTCCATGATGGTTATTGGGTCTTAAATACACGTCGTTCTCTTCACTACAAGTTAAAACCTTAATTGTCAAATGGATAACTCTGCTTCTAACAACAAGTAAAGTAACACTTAACCTCAATTGCTTGATACGTTCAACTCTTTTGGAACAAATCGATTGAAGTGAAGTTTCTTATATTTCATCAAATGCATTACTAAGTCTCAATTACGCATCCATCATGGTTATTGAGTCCTCAATACACATCGTTTACTTCAATTCAAGTTAAAACCTTTATGGTGAAATGGATAACTTAGGTTCAAACCAAAAGTATTGTGTAACACACCTAATACTGTACCCCATTTACTCGTATTTCTTATTCTATTGTTTTATTTTATTTTTTTTTCGGTGAACAATGCCCTTGAACAGTGCGGGAATAGTGCGCTTGCCACTTTATAGCTAGCGATCGATCTCCATTTTTCTTGGAGATCGATCGCTGACTTATATATTTATATTGGCGATCGATCTCCATTTTTCATGGAGATCGATCGCCACAATGATGTACAGCGATCAATCGCACTTTAAATAAATTCTATACTTTAAATAGCATAACCTAAAGCGAAATCGAAACCAGAATCGAAATCGGAATTGGAATCTATGATTTAAAACATTTAAACCAACTTAAAACTGTTTAATAAAACTATAAAAATAATTACAGAAATCAGAACAAATAAATGGGAGGGCAAAATTGTCCAGCCCATTACCCAAAGGGGCTGGTCATGCAGCGACTGATCGCTGCATGTGCTGCAGCGAGCGGCGACAAGTCGCTGCTACATGCAGCGACTGATCGCTGCACACATGCAGCGATCGCTCCACGCCTGCGATTGTTTGCCACTCCTGCTTTCTCTTCTTTTCTGTTTTCATTTTACATGTGCTCTCTGGAATTGAATTCCAGAGAGCAATACACCTAACAACATATCATCTCCTAACTTAAATCTCAACCCAAACTTTTCTAAATTAAACCAATTTGCAGCAGATTTTGCGAAATCCAACCGCGTGGATAGCTCTAAAACTCGAGCATATCCATATCGAACCTAAACCATTTCAAACGATTTCTATAACGTGCAATTAAAAGATTTAATAAAACATTTTACAAATACGGTTTATAAAACATTGAAAACATCAGTCTATCAGCTAACTAGATCCCAAACATCCTAATATGTTCTATCAAGACAAAGTCATCGAAAACATCCCAAAAATCCTCAAAACCTACACATACGTCCCCACAGGTCAGGTAAGCGTCGACTGCGCCAGCACACCACCGCAACCATCCTTCGTCAACTGAACTCATGCCTCGGGAGGAGGAAGCTCGTCCTCACCTGTTTTCTCGTAATCGGCTAACTATTCAGTTTCTCCAAACTTCCTTATTTTACCCATAATTCCAATCTATTAATTGGGATTTATTAAAACTGTCCGTTCGCAAATCGGACCACATCTACTATTTTTACTAAAACGTCCTTTACATTTCGATAAATGCATTTACTCGGAATATAGCGTCCAAAATCTGAAAATTCTCATAATTTCCTTAAAACTCCTATTAATCGTCAGGATCGTAATGACGCTTTCTTTTCGAGAAACGGGATTGACTCGACATATTTACGAAAATGCCATTTATATTAAAATAATAATATCCCGAAAAGCCGGGATATTACATTCCATCCACCTTATTTAAAATTTTGTCCTCAAAATTTGCCCTAACTTATAGTCCTTGGCATCACTGTCTCATGCCCTGCGGTTTTATACTTCGATCTATCATCTGTACTTATGGTCATTCCTCGTGATTCTTAACCCAAAACTGTCCACTGTGCCCTCAAACATCGGTCTTAAACATGCATTCTCTAACTTCGATCTGGTCGTACACTTCCTTACTAAAGTACTGAGCCTAGTTAAGTTCCTAAATCTCCATAACTTCGTTGGCTTCGTTAGCTACAAAAATGTGCACGTATGGGTACGATGGCTGCACGAACCGGAACCTGGATGCCGGTACGTCCGCGCGGGCGAACCGGAAGGTGACAGGTCGTAAAAAGGGGGTCGTCACAATACCACATCGCTTGGGGAAGTATGTGGAAATGAAACATATGTAAAGAGACCCTCCTAACATAGTAAGATGCGTTTTGGAGCACGATTGACAATGGATCCCATAAGAACTCCGAAGTTAAAAGTGCTTCGGCGAGAGCAATTCCAGGTTGGGTGACCTTCCGGGAAGTTCTCGCCAAACAAAGCCGTGAGGGGAGGATATTGTGCTACGGCCCAATCCCTAGAGCGAACAATATCTTGCTGGGAAAAGGGGTCGCTACAAATGGTATTAGAGCCTGTATCCAACCGGAAATGTGGCCAACGAGGACGTTGGGCCCCCGAGAGGGGGTGATTGTGATGACCCGAATGTGCACGTATGGGTACGATGGCTGCACGAGCCGGAACCCGGATGGCGGTACGTCTGCGCGAGCGAACCGGAAGGTGACTGGTCGTAAAAAGGGGGTCGTCACAATACCACATCGCTTGGGGAAGTATGTGGAAATGAAACATATGTAAAAAGACTCTCCTAACATAGTAAGATGCGTTTTGGGGCACGATTGACAACGGATCCCATAAGAACTCCGAAGTTAAAAGTGCTTCGGCGAGAGCAATTCCAGGTTGGGTGACCTTACGGGAAGTTCTCGCCAAACAAAGCCGTGAGGGGAGGATATTGTGCTACGGCCCAATCCCCAGAGCGGACAATATCTTGCTGGGAAAAGGGGTCGTTACATATTGTAACAGTGAACCTCATTTTTTTCATACGTTCAGTTCTTTTGGAACAAATCGATTGAAGTGAAATTTCTTATACTTCATCAAACGCATTACTAAGTCTTAATTACGTATCCATGAAGGTTATAGGGTCCTCAATACACATCGTTCTCATCACTCCAAGTTAAAACCTTTTGTGGTGAAATGGATAACTTAGGTTCTAACTACAAGTCAAGTAACAGTGAGCCTCATTTACTTGATACGTTCAGTTCTTTTGGAACAAATTGATTGAAGTGAAGTTTCCTATACTTCATTAAACACATTACTAAGTCTTAATTACGCGTCTATGAAGGTTATTAGATCCTCAATATGCGTCATTCTCATCTCTTCATGTTAAAAAATTAAATAACAACTGGATAACTCAGGTTCTAACCACAAATCATGTAACAGTGAACCTCACTTGCTTGATACGTTCAGTTCTTTTGGAACAAATCGATTGAAGTCCAGTTTCTTATACTTCATGAAACGCATTACTAAGTCTTAATTACGCGTCAATCTCATCTATTCATGTTAAAACCTTGAATGTCAAATGGATAACTCTAGTTCTACCCACAAGTCATGTAACACTTAATCTGAATTGTTTGATACGTTCAGTTCTTTTGGAACAAATCGATATAAGTGAAGATTCATATACATCATCAAACGTTTTAGGGTGTAATGGATAACTTAGGTTCTAACCACAAGTCATGTGACACTTAAAATCAATTACTTGATACGTTGAACTCTTTTGGAACAAATCGATTGAAGTGAAGTTTCTTATACTTCATCAAACGTATTACAAAGTAAGAATTACGCGTCCATAACGGTTATTGGGTCCTCAATACACGTCGTTCTCATCTTTTCAAGTTAAAACCTTTATGGTGCAATGGAGAAGTTAGGTTCTAACCACAAGTCATGTAACACTTAACCTCAATTGCTTGATACGTTTAACTCTTTTGGAACAAATCGATTGAAGTAAAGTTTCTTATACTTCATAAAACGCATTACTAAGTCTTAATTACACGTCCATGAAAATTATTGGTTTCTCAATACACATCGTTTTCATCTTTTAAAGTCAAAACCTTGAAGGTGAAATGGATAACGTACGTTCTAACCACAAGTCATGTAACAGTGACCCTCATTTGTCACGACCTAACACTGTACCCAATTTCCGTGCTATTTTTTTTTTATAAACTTTAAGCGGAAACTAAATCGAAATCGAAATCAGAATCGGAATTGTATTATAACTTTTTAAAACAAATTAAAACTTAAAACCATTTAATTAAAACTTAAATTAATTAAATTAAAACAATTTTAAAATAAATACGATAGAGAGGCGATTATTCGCCCATAAATGGGGCGAATAATCGCCCATAGGCGATTGCAACAGGCGAATAATCGCCTGTTGCAGTCGCCTGTGGCGATTGCTCGCCACAGTTTGTGGTGAGCAATCGCCACCCCCTCTGGATTTTTTTTCCAGATGGAGGCGATTCAATCGCCAGGCTTGGCGACTATTCGCCAAGCCCTCTGCCCTGTTTCCATTTCTCCATTCTTTCTTTCGATTTCTCCTACGCCAACTAAACAATACAACTTATTATTACACCCTAAACCATACAATAACATCACGACGCAAACTCTCTCATATCGTCATTCTTTTCCCAATTCACCGTTCACCCAATAAACGACTCGAAGCACATTTTAAAACTAAGAACATTTTCATGAAAACGAACTGCATGGATACGTTTAAAACCTAAACAAATCCTCCTGTTTTAAATCACCACGCAGTTCCAAAATACATTCAATGAAAGACTTTTCAAACCATTATAAACAGTTTCCAAAACATCAACATATACATATATACCTATCAACTATCCAGAATCAAACAACCAAAAAATATTTCTATACAAACATCAGCCCAAAATGTCCCAAACCCTCAAAATCTATACATACTTTCCCCACGGGTCGGTAAGCCTTGACTGTGCCAGCACACCACCACAGCCATCCCTCGTCAACTAGACTCATGCTTCAGGAGGAGGAATCTCATCCTCACCTGTATCCTCGTAATCACCTACACCATACAATACACTATGAGATAAAAATCTCAGCAAGCCCTCATAAATGAAACTATATGCTATGCAAGTGAGTTCAAAAATCATGCAGCATTTTCTTTACTCTGTGGGTGTCACCGAGATCTCAGCCTCCTAACCGGAGAGAGAACATCCAGCGGTCGGACTACTCTTTCCAGCTAGAAGAGGGGGGTAAACGCTTACAACACGTACAGCCGTGCCTGAGCCCCATCTCGCGTGACCTATAACTGTATGAGTATGTGTTAAATGCGGTATTGTGACAGACCCCTTCGTGCCTACACAATAGATCAATAGCCCCTCTCCAGGCCACATTACCATTTTCTTAAAAACATCGTGTAGAAATTCATTTTCATGCTCTTTCTTTAAAACACGTGATGCATGAACAGTTCATAACAGAATTTAAACACTAAGCATACATACCATCAAGACGGTAAAACATAAACTACAAAACAATTAAACCTAACTACCCAACCATAGCAATATAAACTTGTGCGTCACCAAACTCCTCGAAACGACTTCGATGTACGGTGTAGGCCAATCGGCCAGAAAAGAATCACGAGAACTTACCTCGTGTCCAAAGCAGCTCAAGCTCCATCCACGAGCGTTGTTTGTCTGAAGCAAAACACAATATCGACGTTAAAACTAATTTAAGCTATCGATCGTCCAAATTTACAAAACCTTAACTAAGGAATTTCCTAACGTTCCAACTTAACTTATCGAGGCATTAAATCCATTAATCTACGCTCGATACCCCGAAATCCAATTTACGAGTTTTCCGAAAACCCAAAATTTACAAATTTAACATTTCTCCTAAATCGTCCTAACTTCTTCCAATAACGCTTAATACGTGCAATACGTTCGTAAACTATAACAATCTATCAATTTCGAGCCCTAAATCTCGACTTTTAAACGAAACCTAACGAAACCCTAACTGTTCAAACTCAGTAAAACTCAAAATAAATGTTCTAATTTTATAGATTCATACCTAGAGCGTCGATTGGAGGAGAAAGCACGAAGAAAACGGAACGAACGGAGCACGAATCGGAGGTCGAAATGGAGGAAGCGTCGACGGTAGAGAGAAATCGCAAGGAAGGGTTTCAGGCGTGAAGATGGCGAAGGAAGAAGAAGAAGAAGAACTTTTATTAATAAATTTTGACTTGGCAATTTACCGTTTTGCCCTTGCATTGTTTTTATATCAGTTTCGTCCTTCTTTTCTTCAATTTACTAGCTATTCGGTTTCTCCAAATTTCCTTACTCAACCAATAAGTCCAACTCATTATTTGGGATTTATTAAAACTGTCCGTTTGCAAATCGGACCCCGTTTACTATTTTTACTAAAACGTTATTTATATTACGAGAAGCTTAATTACTCAGAATATAGCGTTATTACTCTGAAAATTCCTGTAAATTTCTTAAAATTCCTATTATTCGTTAGGGTTCTAATGACGATTCTTTTTTGTAAAACGAGCTTGATTTGACATATTCATAAAAATGCCAATGTATATTCCAATATATATTATAATATAAAATTCCGTACAGGCTGGATATTACATCATTTGCATGATGCGTTCAGTTCCTTTGGAACAAATCGATTGAAGTTAAGTTTTTTATACTTAATCAAATGCGTTACTAAGTCTTAATTACGCGTATATGATGTCTTTTGGGTCCCCCATGCACATCGGTATCATCACTTCAAGTTAAAGCTTTGAATGTCAAATGGATAATCCACGAGGTAAGTTCTCGTGACTTGCTTTGACCGATTGGTCTACACCGTACGTCGAGGTTCTTTCGAGGAATTTGGTGACGTATTTGTTTAAGTTGTTTCGGTTAGATAGTTAGGATTAGTTCTTTATAGGTTATGCCTTTAATTGCTTTTATTGTCTCGTGGTATGAATCATGTATGTTTACTTTAAAGCACGTAACTGTTCATGCATCACGATTTTTGATTATGCATAAAAAATGAATTTTCGCACGATGTTTTAAAGAAAATGGCAATGCAGCCCGGAGGGGGGCTATTGATCTATTGTGTAGGCACGAAGGGGTCTGTCACAATACCGCATCTAATATGTACTCATATAGTTACAGGTCATGCGAGATGGGGCTCAGGCACGGCTGTACATGTTGTAAGCATGTACCCCCCTCCTCTAGCTGAAAAGAGTAGTCCGACCGCTGGATGTGCTCTCTCTGGTTAGGGGGATGAGATCTCGGTGACACCCACAGAGTAAAGATAAAGAAAATGCTGCATGATTTATCAACTCATATGCACAACATGCATTTACATTTACGAGTCTTGCTGAGATTTTTATCTCATAGGTGTGTGTATGGTGTAGGTGATTTCGACATAGGTGAGGACGAGATCCCTCCACCTGAGGAGTGACGCAGTTGACGGAGGATGGTCGCGGGAGTATGTTGGCACAGTCGATGCGCATTTTGACCTGTGGGATTCATGGTTAGGTGTTTTGAAGGTTTTTATGAATTGTCGAGCTGATGGTAGTATAGTTAAAACATTTTAAGATGTTTGGATCTGATAGTGGATAGGTTTATATTTGACGTTTCAAATGTTTTGGTAAACTGTTTATAAAACATTTTGTTAAGGTTTTATTTAGATTTTATGAATTATTGGTGATCTAAAAATAGGTGGAAATGCTCGATTTTTAAACATATCCACGCAATTTGTTTTCACGAGAGTTTAATGTGTGTTTCGATTAAGTGTGTTGTTACTGTTCACCGGTGGATGTGTGTTGTTACTGTTCACCGAAGGATGTGTGTTGTTACTGTTCACCAGCGGATGTGTGTTGTTACTGTTCACCGGCGGATGTGTGTTGTACTGTTCACCGGCGGATGTGTGCTGTTACTGTTCACCGGCGGATGTGTGCTGTTACTGTTCACCGGCGGATGTGTGCTGTTACTGTTCACCGGCGGATGTGTGTTGTTACTGTTCACCGGCGGATGTGTGTTGTACTGTTCACCGGTGGATGTGGTTGTTACTGTTCACGGTGGATGTGTGTTGTTACTGTTCACGGTGGATGTGTGTTGTTACTGTTCACCGGTGGATGTGTGTTGTTACTGTTCACGGTGGATGTGTGTTGTTACTGTTCACCGGTGGATGTGTGTTGTTACTGTTCACGGTGGATGTGTTTGTTACTGTTCACGGTGGATGTGTGTTGTTACTGTTCACGGTGGATGTGTGTTGTTACTGTTCACCGGCGGATGTGTGTTGTTACTGTTCACCGGCGGATGTGTGTTGTTACTGTTCACCGGTGGATGTGTGTTGTTACTGTTCACCGGTGGATGTGTGTTGTTACTGTTCACCGGTGGATGTGTGTTGTTACTGTTCACCGTGGATGTGTGTTGTTACTGTTCACCGGTGGTTTTGTATTTTGTTTTAAATGGTTTAAAAACTAGATTTCAATTCCGATTTCGATTCTGATTTCGATTTCGATTTTATTTCCGCTTAAAGTTTAATTAAGTTCATTTAAAGTTAAAGTATAATATATAAAAAAAAGAAAAAAAAAATTACGGGAAATTGGATAAAGTGTTAAAGTCGCTATAACTTAGGTTCTAACCACAAATCATGTAACACTTAACCTCAATTGCTTGATACGTTCAACTCTTTAAGAACAAATCGATTGAAGTGAAGTTTCTTATACTTCATCAAACGTATTACTGATTCTTAATTACGCATCCATGAAGGTTATTGGGTCCTAAATACACGTTGTTCTCATCACTTCAAGTTAAAATCTTGAATGTTAAATGGGTAACTCAGGTTCTAAAAACATTTAATGTAACACTTAACCTCAATTGCTTGATACGTTCAGTTCATTTAGAACAATTCGATTGAAGTAAAGTTTCTTATACTTCATCAAACGCATCACTAAGTATTAATTACACATCCATGAAGTTTATTGGGTCCTCAATATACGTCGTTCTCATCACTTCAAGTTAAAACCTTCATGGTGAAATGGATAACTTAGGTTCTAACCACAACTCATGTAATAGTGAATCTCATTTGTTTAATACATACAGTTCATTTAGAACAAATCGATTGAAATAAAGTTTCCTATACGTAATCAAACACATTACTATGTCTTAATTACGCGTCCATGAGGGTTAATGTATGCTCAATACAAGTCGTTCTAATCACTTCAAGTTAAAACCTATATGGTGAAATGGATAACTTAGATTTTAACCACAAGTCATGTAACAGTGAACCTCAATTGATTGATACGTTCAGCTCTTTTGGAACAAATCGATTGACGTGAAATTTCTTATACTTCATGAAACGCATTACTAAGTCTTAATTACGCGTCCATGAAGGTTATTGGGTACTCAATCTGTGTCGTTCTCATCTCTTCATGTTAAAACCATGAATGTCAAATGGATAACTCTGGTTCTAACCACAAGTCATGTAACACATAATCTAAATTGCTTGATACGTTAAGTTCTTTTCTAACAAATTTATACAAGTGAAGTTTCTTATACTTAATCAAACGCATTACTAAGTATTAATTACGCGTCCAGGAAGGTTATTGGGTCTTTAATAGACGTCGTTCTTATCACTTCATATTAAAACCTTGAATGTCAAATGGATAACTTCGGTTCTAACCACAAGTCATGTAACACTTCATCTCAATTGCTTGATACGTTAAGTTCTTTTGGAACAAATCGATAGAAGTGAAGTTTCTTATACTTCATCAAACGCATTACTAAGTCTTAATTACGCATCCATGAAGGTTATTGGGTCCTCAATACACGTCGTTCTCAACACTTCAAGTTAAAACCTTTATGGTGAAATGGATAACTTAGGTTATAACCACAAGTTAAGTAACACGTAACCTCAATTACTTGATACATTCAACTCTTTTGGAACTAATCGACTTAAGTGAAGTTTCTTATACCTCATCAAACATATTACTAAGTCTTAATTACGCGTCCATGAAGGTTATTGGGTCCTCAATACACGTTATTCATATCACTTCTATTTAAAATCTTTATCGTGAAATGGATAACTTAGGTTCTAACCTCAAGTCTTGTAACACGTAACGTCTAATGCATGAAACGTTCAACAATTTTGGAACAAATCGATTGAAGTGAAGTTTCTTATACTTCATCAAACGCATTACTAATTCTTAATTGCCTGTCCATGAAGGTTATTTCTTCCTCAATACACGTCGTTTTCATCACTTAAAGTTAAAACCTTGGAGGTGAAATGGATAACTTAGGTAATAACGACAAGTTATGTAATAGTGAACCTCATTTGTTTGATGCGTTCAGTTCCTTTGAAATAAATTAATTGGAGTGAAGTTTCTTATAATTCATTAAATGCATTACAAAGTCTTAATTAGGCGTCCATGAAGGTTATTTGGTCCTCAATACAAGTTGTTCTTCAAGTTAAAACCTTGAATGTCAAATGGATAACTTACGTTCTAATAACAAGTGATGTAACACTTAACCTCTATTGCTTGATACGTTCAACTCTTTTTGAACAAATTGATCAAAGTGAAGTTTCTTATACTTTATCAAAAACATTACTAAGTTTTAATTGCGCGTTCATGAAGGTTATTGGGTCGTAAATATACATTGTTCTTATCATTTCAAGTTTAAATCTTGAATGTCAAATGGATAACTTAGGTTCTAACAACAAGTCATGTAACACTTAACCTCGATTGCTTTACACGTTCAGTTTTTTTGGAACAAATCGATTGAAGTGAAGTTTCTTATACTTCATCAAACGCATTACTAAGTCTAAATTACGCATCCATGAAGGTTATTGGTTCCACAATACACGTCGTTCTCATCACTTAAAGCTAAAACGTTTATGGTGAAATGGATAAGTTAGGTTCTAACCATAAGTCATTCAATAGTGAACCTTATTTGCTTGATGCGTTCAGTTCTTTTGGAACAAATCGATTAAATTAAAGTTTCTTATACTTTATCAAACGCATTACTTAGTCTTAATTACGCGTCCATGAAGGTTATTGGGTCCTTAATACTAGTCGTTCTCATCACTTCAAGTTAAAATCTTTATGGTAAAATGGATAACTTAGGTTCTAACCACAAGTCATGAAACAGTGAACCTCATTTTCTTGATACGTTCAGTTCTTTTAGAACAAATAGATTGAAGTAAAGTTTTTATACATCATCAAACGCATTACTATGTCTTAATTACGCTTCCATGAGGGTTATTGGGTCCTCAATAACAGTCGTTCTCATCACTACAAGTTAAAACCTTTGTGGTGAACGATAACTTAGGGTCTAACCACAAGTCATGTAACAGTGAACCTCATTTCCTTGATACAATCAGTTCTTTTGGAACAAATCGATTGAAGTGAAGTTTCTTATACTTCATTAAATGCATTACTAAGTCTTAATTACGTGTCCATGAAGGTTATTGGGTCCTTAATACGTGTCGTTCTCATCTCTACATGTTAAAACCTTAAATAACAAATGGATAACTCTGGTTCTAACCACAAGTCAAGTAACACTTAATCTCAATTGCTTGATACGTTAAGTTCTTTTGGAACAAATCAATATAAGTGAAGTTTCTTATACTTCATCAAACGCATTACAAAGTCTTAATTACGCATCCATGAAGGTTATTGGGTCCACAATACACGTCGTTCTCATCACTTCAAGTTAAAACCTTTATGGTGAAATTGATAACTTAGTTTCTAACCACAAGTCATTCAACAGTGAACCATATTTGCTTGATACGTTTAGTCTTTTTGTAACAAATCGTATAAAGTGAAGTTTCTTATACTTCATCAAACACATAACTAAGTCTTAATTACGCGTCCATGAAGGTTATTGGGTCCTCAATACTAGTCGTTCTCATCACTTCAAGTTAAAACCTTTATGGTGAAATGGATAACTTAGGTTCTAACCACATGTCTTGTAACAATGAACCTCCTTTTCTTGAAACATTCGGTTCTTTTAGAACAAATCGATTGAAGTAAAAGTTTCTTATACTTTATCAAACGCATTACTATGTCTTAATTACGCGTCCATGATGGTTATTGGTTCCTCAAGACAAGTCGTTCTCATCAATTCAAGTTAAAACCTTTATGGTGAAATGGATAGCTTAGGTTCTAACTACAGTCATGTAACAGTGAACCTCACTTGCTTGATACGTTTAGTTCTTTTGGAACAAATCGAATTGAAGTGAAGTTTCTTATACTTCATGAACCGCATTACTAAGGCTTAATTACGCGTCGTTCTCATCTATTCATGTTAAAACCTTTAATATCAATTGGATAGCTCTGGTTCTAACGACAAGTCATGTAACACTTAATCTCAATTGCTTGATACGTTAAGTTCTTTTGGAACAAATCGATATAAGTGAAGATTCTTATACATCATCAAACGCATTACTAAGTCTTAATTACACGTCCATGATAGTTATTGGGTCCTCAATACACGTTGTTCTTATCACTTCATGTGAAAACCTTTATGGTGAAATAGATAACTTAGGTTCTAACCACAAGTTATGTAACACTTAAAATCAATTACTTGATACGTTCAACTCTTTTGGAACAAATCGATTGAAGTGAAATTTCTTATACTTCATCAAACGTATTACAAAGTCTTAATTACGCGTCTATGAAGGTTATTAGGTCCTCAATACACGTCGTTCTTATCTCTAGAAGTTAAAGCCTTTATGGTGAAATGGATACCTTATGTTCTAACTACAAATCATGTAACACTTAACTTCAATTGCTTGGAACAAATCGATTGAAGTTAAGTTTCTTATACTTCATAAAACACATTACTAAGTCTTAATTACACGTCCATGAAGGTTATTGGTTTCTCAATACACATCGTTTTCATCACTTAAAGGTAAAACCTTGAAGGTTAAATGGATAACGTACGTTCAAACCCCAAGTCATGTGACAGTGACCCTCATTTACTTGATGCGTTAAGTTCCTTTGGAACAAATCGATATAAGTGAAGTTTCTTATACTTAATCAAATGCATTACTAAGACTTAATTGCGCCTATATGATGCCTTTTCGGTCCCCAATACACGACGGTATCATCACTTCAATTTAAAACTTTGAATGTCAAATGGATAACTTAGTTTCTAACCAAAAGTCATGTAACACTTAACCTCAATTGCTTGATACGTTCAACTCTTTTAGAACAAATCGATTGAAGTAAAGTTTCTTACACTTCATCAAACGCATTACTAATTCTTAATTACGCGTCCATGAAGGTTATTGGGTCCTAAATACACGTTGTTCTCATCACTTCAAGTTAAAATCTGGGATGTCAAATGGATAACTCAGGTTCTAACCACAAGTAATGTAACACTTAACATCAATTGCTTCATACGTTACGTTGTTTTGGAACAAATCGATTGAATTGAAGTTTCTTATACTTCATCAAATGCATTACTAAGTCTTAATTACGCATCCATGAAGGTTATTGGGTTCTCAATACACGTCGTTCTCATCACTTCAAGTTAAAACCTTCATGGTGAAATGGATAACTTAGGTTCTAACCACAAGCCATGTAATAGTGAACCTCATTTGTTTGATACGTTTAGTTCTTTTAGAACAAATCGATTGAAGTAAAGTTTTCTATACTTCATCTAACACATTACTAAATCTTAATTACGCTTCCATGAGGGTTAATGGGTCCTCATTACAAGTCGTTCTCATCACTTCAAGTTAAAACCTTTATGGTGAAACGGATACTTAGATTCTAACCACAAGTCATGTAACAGTGAACTTCAATTGCTTGATACGTTCAGTTCTTTTGAAACAAATCGATTGAAGTGAAGTTTCTTATACTTCATTAAACGCATTACTAATTCTTAATTACGCGTCCATGAAGGTTATTGGGTCCTAAATACACGTTGTTCTCATCACTTCAAGTTAAAATCTGGGATGTCAAATGGATAACTCAGGTTCTAACCACAAGTAATGTAACACTTAACATCAATTGCTTCATACGTTACGTTGTTTTGGAACAAATCGATTGAATTGAAGTTTCTTATACTTCATCAAATGCATTACTAAGTCTTAATTACGCATCCATGAAGGTTATTGGGTTCTCAATACACGTCGTTCTCATCACTTCAAGTTAAAACCTTCATGGTGAAATGGATAACTTAGGTTCTAACCACAAGCCATGTAATAGTGAACCTCATTTGTTTGATACGTTTAGTTCTTTTAGAACAAATCGATTGAAGTAAAGTTTTCTATACTTCATCTAACACATTACTAAATCTTAATTACGCTTCCATGAGGGTTAATGGGTCCTCATTACAAGTCGTTCTCATCACTTCAAGTTAAAACCTTTATGGTGAAACGGATAACTTAGATTCTAACCACAAGTCATGTAACAGTGAACTTCAATTGCTTGATACGTTCAGTTCTTTTGAAACAAATCGATTGAAGTGAAGTTTCTTATACTTCATTAAACGCATTACTAAGTCTTAATTACGCGTCCATGAAGGTTATTGGGTCCTCAATCCACGTCGTTCGCATCTCTTCATGTTTAAACCTTGAATGTCAAATGAATAACTCTGGTTCTAACCACAAGTTATGTAACACTTAATCTCTATTGCTTCCTACGTTAAGTTCTTTTCTAACAAATCGATATAAGTGAAGTTTCTTATACTTCATCAAACGCATTACTAAGTATTAATTACGCATCCATGAAGGTTATTGGGTCTTTAATACACGTCGTTCTTATCATTTCATGTTAAAACCTTGAATGTCAAATGGATAACTCAGGTTCTAACCACATGTCATGTAACACTTAACCTCAATTACTTGATACGTTCAGTTCTTTTTGATCAAATCGATAGAAGTGAAGTTTCATATACTTCATCAAACGCATTACTAAGTCTTAATTACGCATCCATGAAGGTTATTGGGTTATCAATACACGTCGTTCTCGTCACTTTAAGTTAAAACCTTTATTGTGAAATGGATAACTTAGGTTCTAACCACAAGTCATGTAACTCTTAACCTCAATTACTAGTTACGTTCAACGCTTTTGTAACTAATCGATTTAAGTGAGGTTTCTTATACCTCATCAAACGTAATACTAAGTCTTAATTACGCATCCAAGAAAGTTATTGGGTCGTCAATACACATCATTCTTATCACTTCAATTTAAAACCTTTATGGTGAAATGGATAACTTAGGTTCTAACCTCAAGTCTTGTAACACATAACCTCTAATGCTTTATGCGTTCAACTATTTTGGAACAAATCGATTGAAGTGAAGTTTCTTGTATTTCATCAAACACATTACTAAGTCTTAATTACCCATCCATGAAGGTTATTTGTTCCTCAATACACGTCGTTTTCATCACTTAAAGTTAAAACCTTGGAGGTGAAATGGATAACTTAGGTTATAACCACAAGTCATGTGATAGTTAACCTCATTTGTTTGATGCGTTTAGTTCATTTGAAACAAATCGATTAAAGGGAAGTTTCTTATACTTAATCAAATGCATTACTTAGCATTAATTTCACGTCCATGATGTCTTTTGGGTCCCCAATACACGTCGTTCTCATCACTTTAAGTTAAAACTTTAAAGTGAAATGGATTGATGCGTTTAGTTCATTTGAAACAAATCGATTAAAGGGAAGTTTCTTATACTTAATCAAATGCATTACTTAGCATTAATTTCACGTCCATGATGTCTTTTGGGTCCCCAATACACGTCGTTCTCATCACTTTAAGTTAAAACTTTAAAAGTGAAATGGATAACTTAGGTTCTAACAACAAGTCATGCAACACTTAACCTCTATTGCTTTATACGTTCAACTCTTTTAGAACAAATTGATCGAAGTGAAGTTTCTTATACTTCATCAAACACAATACTACGTAGGGGTGAGCAAGAACCGGATTGGACCGAAGAACCGGACTGGAACCGAAAATTTGGTCCAGTTCTGGTCTGTTTTGCAACTTAAATAACCGAATTTTGGTTTTTTTTAAGTAGAACCGAAAAATCCGGTTCGGTTTTTGGGTTTGATGATAAAAAACCGAATTATGCCAGAACCGAATTTAATCACTGCTGCCCAGTGCCCTAAGCCCTCTCCTCGGCTGCTCCTGCCTCTCAAATTCTCAATCTCACTTCGCTGAGCCTCAGATCTCAGTTCGCACTCGCACTCGCCCGACGCCAAACCACAGTCGCCGACTTCCGACCTCGACTTCCGACCTCGAATTCCGACCTCAACTTCCTACTTCTGACTTCGACAAAGCTTCCAACTTCCGACTTCGACGAAGTCACCGACTTCCGACGAAGGTAAGCAATTTTTATAGCATTACTCGTTCGTAGCTCTGAATATCTTAATGTAGCATTAAAGTTTTTGTGATTTTGCTGTGCATTAATGTTTTGAGTCGTCATCGGCGACTCCTCCGTCGACTGTGGTACCAACAACTTCCTCGAAACCTTCGCCCGTGCTGATCGTCTTCCCTATGGTCGTGATTTCGATTCCCACAGTCCAACTGGGAGATTCTGCAATGGAAGAATCCCCGTTGATTATCTTGGTAATCTTCTCTGTGATCTTGGTTTTGCATTCATCCCCTTCTTTTAGTTTGGAGTAGATACGATGAAAGGAAAGTACAATTTCTTTCTTGGTTGCTGATAGTTTTGTAGTGATTTAAAAATCTCCATTGACTAAAGATTTCGGTTTTCTATGGCGGATCAAAATCATTCTTGAATTTTTTTCCCCTAGGAGTTTTCCCCTCTTCTCTTTTTGATAATTGTAATTTAAATCCAAAATGGTTAATTTTTGGATTTATGTACTATCAGCATTGCGACTTGGCCTGCCTTTTGTGCCGAGTTACCTAGGGCAGACTGGAACAGTAGAAGGCATGATCCATGGAGTAAACTACGCATCTGCCGGTGCTGGAATTATTTTCACAAGCGGTTCCGAGCTGGTATGCTTTCCAATCTCCTCTACTTTTACATTTAAATGGACCATCTCTTATTGCAAGATTCTGCCGAGAACTGAGTTCATCCATGTTTTGATTATTCTTTCCAATTAATCTCATTGGAGACAAATGCAATGGATAGATAATTAGAATACAAAATAGAGAGAATTTTTTTAATTTAAAAAAAAAAGTAGGAAAACCAGAACCGGATTAGAACCGGAACCGAAATTCGGTTCCGGTTCCAGTCCGGTCCTTAAAAAAATCAAAACAGTCCCGGTCTTAAAAATTAAAAACCGAATTTTATTATTTTGGTTTTAATTTTCTTCAAAACCGGACCGGACCGGTTTTTGCTCACCCCTAATACTACGTCTTGATTACACGTCCATGAATGTTATTACTTCCTAACCACATGTCATTCTTATCACTTCAAGTTAAAATCTTGAATGTCAAATGGATAACTCAGGTTCTAACCACAAGTCATGTAACACTTAACCTCGATTGCTTGATACGTTCAGTTCTTTTGGAACAAATCGATTGAAGTGAAGTTTCTTATTCTTCATCAAACGCATTACTAAGTCTTAATTATTCATCCCTGAAGGTTATTGGGTCCTCAATACACGTCTTTCTCATCACTTCAAGTTAAAACCTTTATGGTGAAATGGGTAACTTAGGTTCTTACCACAAGTCATTCGATAGTGAACCTTAGTTGCTTGATAGGTTCAGTTCTTTTAAAACAAATCAATTAAAGTAAAGTTGCTTATACTTTATCAAATGCATTACTAAGTCTTAATTATGCATCCATGAAAGTTATTGGGTGCTCAATACAAGTCGTTCTCATCAATTCAAGTTAAAACATTTATGGTGAAATGGATAACTTAGGTTCTAACCACAAGTCATGTAACCGTAAACCACATTTTTTTGATACGTTCAGTTCTTTTAGAACAAATCGATTGAAGTAAAGTTTACTATACTTCATCAAACGCATTACTAAGTCTTAATTACACGTCCAGGAAGGTTATTGGTTCCTCAATACACGTCATTTTCATCACATAAACTTAAAACCTTGAAGGTGAAATGGATAACTTAGGTTCTAACAACAAGTCATATAACTGTGAACCTCATTTTATTGATACGTTCAGTTCTTTTAAAACAAATCGATTTAAGTAAAGTTTCTTATACTTCACTAAACGCATTACTAAGTCTTAATTACGCATCCATGAAGGTTATTGGGTACTCAATACACGTCGTTCTCAGCATTTCAAGTTAAAACCTTTATGGTGAAATGTACATAGGTTCGAGCCTCAAGTCATTCAACAGTGAACCTTATTTACTTGATACGTTAAGTTCTTTTGGAACAAATCGATTAAAGTGAAGTTGCTTATACTTTATCAAATACATTAGTAAGTCTTAATTACGCGTCCATGAAAGTTATTGGGTCCTCAATACAAGTCATTCTCATCACTTCAAGTTAAAACCTTTATAGTAAAATGGATAACATACGGTCTGACCACAAGTCATGTAGCAGTGAATGTAACGACCCCTTTTTCCAGCAAGATATTGTCCACTCTGGGGATTGGGACGTAGCCCAATATCCTCCCCTCACGGCATTGTTTGGCGAGAACTTGTCGGAAGGTCACCCAACCTGGAATTGCTCTCGCCGAAGCACTTGTAACTTCGGAGTTCTTATGGATCCGTTGCCAATTGTGCTCCAAAACGCGTCTTGCTATGTTGGAAGGGTCTCTTTACATATGTTTCATTTCCACATATTTTTTCAAGCGATGTGGGATTGTGATGACCCCCTTTTTACGACCTGTCACCTCCAGTTCGCCCACGCGGACGTACTGCCATCTGGGTTCCGATTCGTGCAGCCATCGTACCCATACGTGCATATTCGGGTCATCACAATCACCCCTCCTCGGGGGCCCAACGTCCTCGTTGGCTAAATTTTCGGTTTGGTACAGTCTCTGATACCATTTGTAACAACCCCTTATCCCAGCAAGATATTGTCCGCTCTGGGGATTGGGCCATACCCCAATATCCTCCCCTCACGGCTTTGTTTGGCGAGAACTTCCCGGAAGGTCACCCAACCTAGAATTGCTCTCACCGAAGCACTTTTAACTTCGGAGTTCTTATGGATTTGTTGCCAATTGTGCTCCAAAACGCGTCTTGCTATGTTGGGAAGGTCTCTTTACATATGTTTCATTTCCACATACTTCCCCAAGCGATGTGGGATTGTGACGACAACCTTTTTACGACCTGTCACCTTCCGGTTCACCCACGTAGACGTACTGCCATCCGGGTTCCGGTTCGTGCATCCATCGTACCCATACGTGCATATTCGGGTCATCACAATGAACCTCATTTTCTTGATACGTACAGTTCGTTTAGAACAAATCGATTGAAGTAAAGTTTCTTATACTTCATCAAACGCATTACTAAGTCTTAATTACACATCCATGAAGGTTATTGGGTTCTCAATACACGTCGTTCTCATCACTTCAAGTTAAAACCTTTATGGTGAAATGGATAACTTAGGTTCTAACCACAAGTCATTCAACAGTGAACCTTATTTGCTTGATACGTTTAGTTCTTTTGGAACAAATCGATTAAAGTAAAGTTGCTTATACTTTATCAAACACATTACTAAGTCTTAATTACGCGTGCATGAAGGTTATTGGGTCCTCAATACAAGTCGTTCTCATCACTTCAAGTTAAAACCTTTATGGTGAAATGGATAACTTAGGTTCCAACAAAAAGTCATGTAACAGTGAACCTCATTTTCTTACAACGTTCAGTTCTTTTAGAACAAATCGATTGTAGTAAAGTTTCTTACACTTCATCAAACGCATTACTATGTCTTAATTACGCATTTATGAAGGTTATTGTGTCTTCAATACCAGTCGTTCTCATCACTTCAAGTTAAAATCTTTTTGGTGAAATGGATAACTTAGGGTCTAACCACATGTCATGTAACAGTGAACCTCATTTGCTTGATACGTTATGTTCTTTTGGAACAAATCGATTGAAGTGAATTTTCTTATACTTCATCAAACGTAGTACTATGTCTTAATGACGCGTCCATGAAGGTTATTTGGTCCTCAATACACGTCGTTCTCATCACTTCAAGTTAAAAACTTTATGGTGAAATGGATAACTTAGGTTCTAACCACAAGTCATGTAACACTTAACCTCAATTCCTTTATACGTTCAACTCTTTTGGAATAAATTGATTGAAGTGAAGTTTCTTATACTGCATCAAACCCATTACTAAGTCTTAATTACACGTCCAAGAAGGATATTGGTTCCTCAATACACATCATTTTCATCACTTTAACTTAAAATCTTGAAGGTGAAATGGATAACTTAGGTTCTAACTACAAGTCATGTAATAGTGAACCTCATTTTCTTGATACGTTCAGTTCTTTTAGAACAAATCAATTGAAGTAAAGTTTCTTATACTTCATCGAACGCATTACTATGTCTTAATTACGCATCCATGAAGATTATTGGGTCCTCAATACACGTCGTTTTCATCACTTCAAGTTAAAACCTTTATGGTGAATGTACATAGGTTCGAACCTTAAGTCATTCAACAGTGAACCTTATTTACTTGATACGTTCAGTTCTTTTGAAATAAATCGATTAAAGTGAAGTTGCTTATACTTTATCAAACACACTAGTAAGTCTTAATTATGCGTTCATGAAGGTTATTGGGTCCTCAATACAAGTCATTCTCATCACTTCAAGTTAAAACCTTTATGGTGAAATGGATAACATAGGTTCTGACCACAGGTCATGTAGCAGTGAATGTAACGACCTCTTTTCCCAGCAAGATATTGTCCGCTCTGTGGATTGGGCCTGTGACGACCCCAACCCCGTAGGGCCGCCACGGACTTGCCGCTACATAACCATTACCTAAGCCCTCGTATTTTTCTCATAAACCTTTTCTTTTTCACTCGACACTTTAAAGAAAACTAACTTAGACAATTGACCCACCTCTAACGACCTTTAGGGACTAACTTTGACTTAAACATTAAACATTTGAGCGTAAAACATTTCGACTTTTAAAACATTTAAAACTAGACTCAAAACTATTAATAACTTAAAACAAATAACCATTAAAGTAAAATCAGTTAAAAACAAAACACTAATAAAACCTATAAGTTCAAGAAAACAAACTGCGTGGATCGCTCTAAAAATCGAGCGTATCCATACCTGTTTTAAAATGACCAAACATTTAAAAATGCCCAAACAGTTCCAGTATATTCTCCAAAATAAAGACTTCACATTCTAAACCATCTACTACCACTACGTATACATCAAAGCTCGACTATTCATGCATTTTCTATCAAAGCATCTAATCCATATACTTAAACATTTTCATACATATACATCATCACTCGACTTATCATACAATTTTCTATCAAAGCCTCTAACCCATATACTTAAATATTTTCATAAACAAACCGACACGTAGACCTACTAACCAACAAGGCTAACTCACATCCATTCGATATACATCACTCAAACCATCAGATCTTCAAGCCAAAACACACCCCGTCGCCACGAGCACCATCCGTCGACCACCTGTTCTTTGTCATCAAGGGAAACTCTCACCTGTCACCTACATCATGCAACATAAACAGTAAGCCTAATGCTTAGTAAGGGGATGCACTATATGAATTTAAAACATTTTACTTAACATATGCAGTTTCTACGTTTCATCGTACATAATCATTTTCGTTTCGTTTCATCGTTCATATTCGTTTCGTTTCGTTTCATCATTCATATTCGTTTCGTTTCGTTTCGTTTCATCATTCATATTCGTTTCGTTTCGTTTCATCATTCATATTCGTTTCGTTTCATCATTCATATTCGTTTCGTTTCGTTTCGTTTCATCATTCATATTCGTTTCGTTTCATCATTCATATTCGTTTCGTTTCGTTTCATCATTCATATTCGTTTCGTTTCATCATTCATATTCGTTTCGTTTCGTTTCGTTTCATCATTCATATTCGTTTCGTTTCGTTTCGTTTCGTTTCATCATTCATATTCGTTTCGTTTCGTTTCATCATTCATATTCGTTTCGTTTCATCATTCATATTCGTTTCGTTTCATCATTCATATTCGTTTCGTTTCATCATTCATATTCGTTTCGTTTCGTTTCATCATTCATATTCGTTTCGTTTCATCATTCATATTCGTTTCGTTTCATCATTCATATTCGTTTCGTTTCATCATTCATATTCGTTTCGTTTCATCATTCATATTCGTTTCGTTTCATCATTCATATTCGTTTCGTTTCATCATTCATATTCGTTTCGTTTCATCATTCATATTCGTTTCGTTTCATCATTCATATTCGTTTCGTTTCATCATTCATATTCGTTTCGTTTCATCATTCATATTCGTTTCGTTTCATCATTCATATTCGTTTCGTTTCGTTTCGTTTCGTTTCGTTTCGTTTCGTTTCGTTTCGTTTCATCATTCATATTCGTTTCGTTTCGTTTCGTTTCGTTTCGTTTCGTTTCATCATTCATATTCGTTTCGTTTCATCATTCATATTCGTTTCGTTTCATCATTCATATTCGTTTCGTTTCATCATTCATATTCGTTTCGTTTCATCATTCATATTCGTTTCGTTTCATCATTCATATTCGTTTCGTTTCATTTCGTTTCGTTTCGTTTCGTTTCGTTTCGTTTCGTTTCATCATTCATATTCGTTTCGTTTCGTTTCGTTTCGTTTCGTTTCGTTTCGTTTCATCATTCATATTCGTTTCGTTTCATCATTCATATTCGTTTCGTTTCATCATTCATATTCGTTTCGTTTCATCATTCATATTCGTTTCGTTTCATCATTCATATTCGTTTCGTTTCATCATTCATATTCGTTTCGTTTCATCATTCATATTCGTTTCGTTTCGTTTCATCATTCATATTCGTTTCGTTTCGTTTCATCATTCATATTCGTTTCGTTTCGTTTCGTTTCGTTTCATCATTCATATTCGTTTCGTTTCATCATTCATATTCGTTTCGTTTCATCATTCATATTCGTTTCGTTTCATCATTCATATTCGTTTCGTTTCGTTTCATCATTCATATTCGTTTCGTTTCGTTTCGTTTCGTTTCGTTTCGTTTCGTTTCGTTTCGTTTCGTTTCGTTTCGTTTCGTTTCATCATTCATATTCGTTTCGTTTCATCATTCATATTCGTTTCGTTTCATCATTCATATTCGTTTCGTTTCATCATTCATATTCGTTTCGTTTCGTTTCATCATTCATATTCGTTTCGTTTCGTTTCGTTTCGTTTCATCATTCATATTCGTTTCGTTTCGTTTCGTTTCGTTTCATCATTCATATTCGTTTCGTTTCGTTTCATCATTCATATTCGTTTCGTTTCATCATTCATATTCGTTTCGTTTCATCATTCATATTCGTTTCGTTTCGTTTCATCATTCATATTCGTTTCGTTTCATCATTCATATTCGTTTCGTTTCATCATTCATATTCGTTTCGTTTCATCATTCATATTCGTTTCGTTTCGTTTCGTTTCGTTTCATCATTCATATTCGTTTCGTTTCGTTTCGTTTCATCATTCATATTCGTTTCGTTTCATCATTCATATTCGTTTCGTTTCGTTTCATCATTCATATTCGTTTCGTTTCATCATTCATATTCGTTTCGTTTCATCATTCATATTCGTTTCGTTTCGTTTCGTTTCGTTTCATCATTCATATTCGTTTCGTTTCGTTTCGTTTCGTTTCGTTTCGTTTCGTTTCGTTTCGTTTCGTTTCATCATTCATATTCGTTTCGTTTCGTTTCGTTTCGTTTCGTTTCATCATTCATATTCGTTTCGTTTCGTTTCATCATTCATATTCGTTTCGTTTCGTTTCGTTTCGTTTCGTTTCGTTTCGTTTCGTTTCGTTTCATCATTCATATTCGTTTCGTTTCGTTTCATCATTCATATTCGTTTCGTTTCGTTTCATCATTCATATTCGTTTCGTTTCATCATTCATATTCGTTTCGTTTCATCATTCATATTCGTTTCGTTTCATCATTCATATTCGTTTCGTTTCATCATTCATATTCGTTTCGTTTCGTTTCATCATTCATATTCGTTTCGTTTCGTTTCATCATTCATATTCGTTTCGTTTCATCATTCATATTCGTTAAGGGCCGGAAACTAACATCCACTTACCTGGCGTCCGTAGTAAGCCGAGCACCGTCCAAAAGTCGTCTTCACCTAAGCATTTCATAAACAAAAGACATTAAAATCAATTCTAATTAAACTAATTTCAAACTTAACTAATCTCCTAATTAAGGAAATTATTTCCTATAATTTCCATTTTCTCATTCGGGCATAACTAAACTCTCATTTTTGTGAAAACATCTTAAACTACTATTTCTAGCCTAATCCAATTAAATCTAATAAATGGCCACTAATTTGGGTTCGGTAAAAACCGACTTAAAACTTCGAACGCGCGTAACTTTTGCGTCGGTTATCGGAATCGAACGATTCCAGCGGCCACGTACTCCTCTAATAACCTATTTTAATCTGCCAAAAAGGAATTTCAAAACAAATGACCGGAACTAGGTCAATTTGGGCAAAACCCGAATCTGCCCCTTTTTCCTAAAATTCCCCTTTTTGATTTTTCATCAAATTCTATCAATTTCTTCACCAATCTATCCTCCTAACATCCAATTAACATAAACTAACCTAAATCGAAGTTTCCATTTAAGAAAACTCTAAGCCCTAATTTCGGGTTTCACTGAATTTCGCCCAAATTGGGCATTCCGCGGCCAAGCATCAATAGCCGGCCCTAGGGTTGGCAAACCCACGCCGGAAGTGACCTAAAACGGCCGGCGATCGGAGCCAAAACCGGCTCGTCACAGTCGGCCACGAACAAACCCGAAACCGGGTGAAAACCGAACCAAAACAGGGGAGCTTACCGTCGGTTCGTGCGCGAGGATGAACCGGAGCCTCACGTCGCCGTTGTCTGGCCGGAGGACGGCGAGAAGTCGCCGTCGCCGGAGGAGGAGAGTCGCCGTCTCCCCTGTCGTCTCTCTCGGCTTCGGGCTGGAGCTCGGGCTCGACAAAACAACAGAACCAATTCTGTTGTTTTGTTTTATTTTATAAAAACTAAAATAATAATAATAATAATTATTATTATAAAACTAAAACTATTTCTTTAATTTAATCTATCGATTCAGTCTCTTTGCAATTTTCTTATTTCTCCAAATATTCCAATTTAATCTTAGAGTTCTAACAAAACTCACCGTTTCCAAAACGGACTTATTTTGCTATTTTTACGAATTAACATACTAAAAGGGCTAAAACAGGAATTCTAACATTACTCTTCTCGATTTGGGTTTCTAAAATTTCACTTATTCTTCTACAAATTCCCGTAAATTTCTATGGTCCTAATAAAACTATCCGCTCGTAAAACGGACCTAATTTACTTATTTACAAAATAACCTTGGAGCGAAAACCCGAAAAACTCGGGTGTTACAGGGCCGTAGCCCAATATCCTCCCCTTACGGCTTTGTTTGGTGAGAACTTCTCGGAAGGTCACCCAACTTGGAATTGCTCTCACCGAAGCACTTTTAACTTCGGAGTTCTTATGGATCCGTTGCCAATTGTGCTCCAAAACGTGTCTTGTTATATTGGGAGGGTCTCTTTACATATGTTTCATTTCCACATACTTTCTCAAGCGATGTGGGATTGTGACGACCCTCTTTTTACGACCAGTCAACTTCTGGTTTACACGTCCATGAAGGATATTGGTTCCTCAATACACGTCATTTTCATCACTTTAACTTAAAATCTTGATGGTGAAATGGATAACTTAGGTTCTAACTACAAGTCATGTAACAGTGAACCTCATTTTCTTGATACGTTCAGTTCTTTTAGAACAAATCAATTGAAGTAAAGTTTCTTATACTTCATCGAACGCATTCTTATGTCTTAATTACGCATCCATGAAGATTATTGGGTCCTCAATACACGTCGTTTTCATCACTTCAAGTTAAAACTTTTATGGTGAAATGGATAACTTAGGTTCTAACCACAAGTCATTCAACAGTGAACCTTATTTGCTTGATACGTTCAGTTCTTTTTGAATAAATCGACTAAAGTGAAGTTTCTTATACTTCATCAAACGCATAACTAAGTCTTAATTACGCGTCCATGAAGGTTATTGGGTCCTCAATGCAAGTCGTTCTCATCACTTCAAGTTCAAACCTTTATGGTGAAATGGATAACTTAGGTTCTAACCACAAGTCATATAACAATGAACCTCCTTTGTATGTTACGTTCAGTTCTTTTAGAACAAATCGATCGAAGTAAAGTTTCTTATACTTCATCAAACGCATTACTATGTCTTATTTATGCGTCCATGATGGTTATTGTGTCCTCAATACAAGTCGTTCTCATCACTTCAAGTTAATACCTTTATGGTGAAATTGATAACTTGGGTTCTAACCACAAGTCATGTAACACTTAACCTCAATTGCTTGATACGTTTCACTCTTTTGGAACAAATCGATTGAAGTGAAGTTTCTTATACTTCATAAAATACATTACTAAGTCTTAATTACACGTCCATGATGGTTATTGGTTTCTCAATACACGTCGTTTTCATCACTTAAAGTTAGAACCGTGAAGGTGAAATGGATAACGTAGGTTCTAACCACGAGTCATGTAACAGTGACCGTCATTTGCTTTATACGTTCAGTTCATTTGTAACAAATCCTTTGAAGTGAAGTTTCTTATACTTAATCAAATGCATTACTAAGTCTTAATTACGCATCCATGACGATTTTTGTGTCCCTAATACACGTCGTTCTCATCACTTCAAGTTAAAACTTTGAATGTCAAATGGATAACTTATGTTCTAACCACAAGTCATGTAAAACTTAACCTCAATTGCTTGATATGTTTAACTCTTTTAGAACAAATCGATTGAAGTGAAGTTTCTTATACTTCATCAAACTCATTACTAATTCTTAAGTACGCGTCCATGAAGGTTATTAGGTCCTAAATACACGTCGTTCTCATCACTTCAAGTTAAAATCTTGAATGTCAAATTGATAACTCAAATTCTAACCACAAGTCATGTAACACTTAACCTCAACTACTTGATACGTTCATTTCTTTTGTAACAAATCGATTGAAGTGAAGTTTCTTGTACTTCATCAAACACATTACTAAGTCTTAATTACGCATCCATGAAGGTTATTGGGTCCTCAATACACGTCGTTCTCATCACTTCAAGTTAAAACTTTTATGGTGAAATGGATAACTTAGGTTCTAACCACAAGTCATGTAACAGTGAACCTTATTTGCTTGATACGTTCAGTTCTTTTAGAACAAATCGATTGAAGTGAAGTTTCTTGTACTTCATCAAACACATTACTAAGTCTTAATTACGCATCCATGAAGGTTATTGGGTCCTCAATACACGTCGTTCTCTTCACTTCAAGTTAAAATCTTTATGGGGAAATCGATAAGTTGGGTTCTAACCACAAGTCATTTAACAGTGAACCTTATTTGCTTGATACGTTCAGTTCTTTTGGAACAAATCGATTGAAGTGAAGTTTCTTATACTTAATCAAATGCATTACTAAGTCTTAATTATGCGTCCAT
This sequence comes from Begonia masoniana, assembly GCA_022432975.1. Taxonomy (NCBI): domain Eukaryota; kingdom Viridiplantae; phylum Streptophyta; class Magnoliopsida; order Cucurbitales; family Begoniaceae; genus Begonia; species Begonia masoniana. The sequence continues at coordinate 46,125,508 of CM039502.1, forward strand.
GATGGTTATTGGGTCCTCAATACACGTCGTTCTCATCACTTCAAGTTAAAACCTTGAATGTCAAATGGATAACTTAGGTTCTAACCACAAGTCATGTAACACTTAACCTCAAATGCTTGATACGTTCAACTCTTTTGGAACAAATCGATTGAAGTGAAGTTTCTTATACTTCATCAAACACATTACTAAGTCTTAATTACGCATCCATGAAGGTTATTGGGTCCTCAATACACGTCGTTCTCTTCACTTCAAGTTAAAATCTTTATGGGGAAATCGATAAGTTGGGTTCTAACCACAAGTCATGTAACACTTAACCTCAACTACTTGATACGTTCATTTCTTTTGTAACAAATCGATTGAAGTGAAGTTTCTTGTACTTCATCAAACACATTACTAAGTCTTAATTACGCATCCATGAAGGTTATTGGGTCCTCAATACACGTCGTTCTCTTCACTTCAAGTTAAAATCTTTATGGGGAAATCGATAAGTTGGGTTCTAACCACAAGTCATTTAACAGTGAACCTTATTTGCTTGATACGTTCAGTTCTTTTGGAACAAATTGATTAATGTGAAGTTTTTATACTTCATCAAATGCATTATAAAGTCTTAATTACGCGTCCATGAAGGTTATTAGGTCCTCAATATAAGTCGTTCTCACCACTTCAATTTAAAACCTTTATGGTGAAATGGATAACTTAGGTTCTAACCACAAGTCATTCAATAGTGAACCTTATTTGCTTGATACGTTCAGTTCTTTTGGAACAAAATGATTAAAGTGAAGATTTTATACTTCATCAAATGCATTACAAAGTCTTAATTACGCGTCCATGAAGGTTATTATGTCATCAATACAAGTCGTTCTCATCACTTCAAGTTAAAACCTTTATGGTGAAATGGATAACCTAGGTTCTAACCATAAGTCATGTCATAGTGAACCTCATTTTCTTGATATGTCCAGTTCTTTTAGAAAAATCGATTGAAGTATAGTTTCTTATACTTTATCAAACGCATTCCTAAGTCTTAATTACGCGTCCATGAGAGTTATTGGGTCCTCAATACTAGTCGTTCTCATCACTTCAAGTTAAAATCTTTATGGTGAAATGTAACCGTGAACCTCTTTTGCTTGTTACATTCAGTTCTTTTAGAACAAATCAATTGAAGTGAAGTTTCTTATACTTCATGAAACGTATTACTAAGTCTTAATTACGCGTCCATGAAGGTTATTGGGTCCTCAATATTCCTCGTTTTCATCTCTTCATGTTAAAATATTGAATGTCAAATGGATAACTCTGGTTCTAACCACAAGTTATGTAACACTTAATCTCAATTGCTTGATATGTTCAGTTCTTTTGGAACAAATCGATATAAGTGAAGTTTCTTATACTTCATGAAACGCATTACTAAGTATTAATTACGCGTCCATGAAGGTTATTGGGTCATTAATACACGTCGTTCTCAACACTTCATGTTAAAACCTTGAATGTCAAATGGATATCTCAGGTTCTAACCGCAAGTCATGTAGCACTTAATCTCAATTCCTTGATACGTTCAATTCTTTTGGAACAAATCGATTGAAGTGAAGTTTCTTATACTTCTGACATGCCTGGGTTGGCATGAAAAAAGAAATTTAATAAATTCCTTGCTTTATCTAATTCCCTTATTTATAGTGGAAGATTGCATGTGGAGCAGATGAAACGAGTGACAACTAGGCCCATGGGAATTTGTCTTCCCGGCCCAATAATTGTGTAATTTTATTTTTGAACTTATTTGGCATATATTCGCCTTTATTGTATTGATTTTATAATTGGATTGCATGCATTAGATTGTGTGGTTAGGGTTAGATGAATGTTGGTGCATTTGGGTTGAAGAAATTCAACTCACATATTCAAGGAAAAAGCCTACAACAAATAGAGCCCAAAGAAGGACTTGGCCCAAAGAAGAGCCCACATCCAAAAGTATGATTTTGCAGGTACATATGTGGATTGAGGAGTTGGAACAATCTCCATTTTTGGATAAGTTTTTGGGTGGCTCCCATCTTCAGCATGCACCTGGCGCGCGCGCGGGCAAGCTGGTAGGCACGGGCAGGCATCTGATTGGCGCGCGGGTAGCTTGACGTGAGATAGCGCCTACCCGGTTGCGGCATTGGCGCGTTGCTGGGCGCAAATCAACGCGCACGCGGCAGCACTTGAATGGTTGAAGGCACGCCCACGGATTGTCTTCTCCCAACCATCCGATTGCCTTTAATCAATCGTCCTCATTTTTCCTCCAAACCCTAATCCACCTTAGGAGTCTATAAATACATGGCATTGGTGAATGTATTCCAACTTTTGCCAATTTATAAAATATCACTTTTTGCTTCTTTGAAGTGGTTAGCCTTTGAGAGTTTCCTTGGTTATTTGAATCAAGTGGAGTAGCCCTCCATTATTATTCTAGCTTTGGGTTGCTAGGATAATTCTTATTCATTCCCTCGCCTTCTCCATTGGGAGTTGGAGTTGAAAAAGAAAACCTACGCCTACGGTGGTCATTTTTCCTCCGAGAAAATCGTTCACTCAAGAGCGTAAAACGTAAGATAGCTCTACGAGTCCACCAAGGGTATTTCCATTACTTTTAATTCCGTTTCAGTCCACACACTTTCACCTTTTAATTTCGGTTTCACTATCACACACAATCACCTTATCTTTATTACCATTTTCTTCATTTTTATTGCATTTCTTCTCCTTCAACTCCATCTTCTAATCTTCATCTTTTCTTTTAATTTTGTCATGCATTTCTAACCCTCATCTTGCATACTCCTTCAGCCACCATTAGCACACACCTCCACCTTTTAATTATTTGCAATTTTCTTCCATTTTGTTGCTTTATTTTCTGTTTGCACAACACCATTAACCCAAGCACCATTTCTTATCCTTTATGTGTTATACACGGACCCTTCTCTAGGGGATCCCATGTCAAGTGGTATCAGAGCCACAAGGCTTCCCCTATGCGTTTTAGTGGCCATGACAATAGTCAAAATTTGGCACAAAACCGGGATAGCGGCTCGTTTATTTTCTAGCTTTATTTCACTTCTAACTTTGTGCTAACCTAACTATTATATTTGCTGCCATTATTATTTCCATTTAAATGCTTGATCTAATGTGGAAAAATTTTGTATGCATTGCTACAAAAATTGGCCAAGGTGAGCATTTCATTTCATGCATTTTTCTTCTTGGTTTTCATGCTTGTTTCCCTTTGGTTTTTACATCTTCTTCTCCTCGGTTTTTCTACTTCATTTTTCTATGTTTTGAGGCAAGTCTTTGCATTCAAATCTAAGCTAAATGTATGCTCAAAATATTGGTGAAAATGATGTATAAAATCGGCTTGCAACTAATGCTATAAAAACCAGATTGTTGATGTTGCTTTCTCCTTGGTTTGTTCATCTTTTGCTTCGATATTCCATGTTATTTTGCTGTGTTTTAAGTCAATATTTTAATCTAAATCTAAGCCAAAAGTTTTCTTGAAATATGGAAGAAAAGAAGCATGTAAATTCGGCCTAAAGCTAAAATTACAAAACCGATTTACATTGTTGATTATTCATCACAGTTTTTGGCTTCATTTTGTCTCGATTTTTGTTATCTTTTAGCCTCTGATTTTCTACCATCTTTGATCTATGTTTTCTCCATGTTTTAGCATTTAGATATTGTCCATTAGCTATATAAAATTTTTGGAAATTTTGGTGCTTAAATTCGTCCTAGATCTAACATTGTCAAAATCGGATTATTCTTGACTTATCATTTCGGTTTTGCATCCTTATATCAAGCTCAAAATTTTTCTTATTAATTGCTGAATGTTTGTTTGCACTTGGATTAAGCCTATAAATCCAAGTACAAGTGTTTAAAATCTGTTAATGCTTATTGTTTGTCATCTCGGTTTTTCTATCACTTCTTGCCTCGGATTTTTGCATGTTAAGTTGCTGAATATTTGTGCCTTGTTTTAGCTTATAAATCATCTATTTTATGTTATTGAATGAATGCATAAAATTAATTTAAGGAGCGTAAAATAGCATATTGAAATCGGCCTTGATTAAATGTTATGCTAGCATAAAATTTTTGCTTGTTAATCTGAAAATTTCAGCTTGATATTCTTGATCAAATTTGTGTTACACTCGTATTACTTACTATTATTTTGGTGCACAAACTTGAGATTATAAGAATATAGCACTAGTATGTTAAAATAGATCACATTGAACCTATAACTATCTAGAAAATTCTACTCTAGTTAACTAAAAATTTCAGCATATTATTATTGATAAAATTTGTGTTCTAATTTTAATACTTGTGTTTTTGAAGTTATTTAGTTGGAATTAATATTATCTCTAGTGAATTTAGCTTAAAATTTGTTACTTGATCGAATTTGGTTTAAATTGTTGTGACTAGCAATTATTGAAAATATTCATTTCTAAATTAGTTATGCTAAGTAATATTGAAAATTTCTAAGTTGTTTTATTGATTTCAAATTTAAGTGTTAGCATGATCCTTATTTTATTATTATCTTAGTTAGGAATATTCCATAGTACCTAAAATTTTTCTAAGACATCAAACAAGATAATCACCTCACTAACTTAAGATGAAACAATTTAGAAAAGAATTAAAATTTAAAATTTGAATTTAACAACCTAGCACTTAACAATGACTAATAGAAATGGATTTTCCCCACATAATCAATAACCAAATATTTTTTCCTTTAGTGGACCCTATGGTAGAGATGAATATTCCTCTTGGGTTAAAAGGTTAGAAAATGAGTTTGCTTATGGGTATTATTGTGAATGGGAAAAGGTTAACTTCGCCTCTAAGTGTTTAACCAAGGATGCTAAATCTTTGTGGAAAAGATTTGTAGCAAAGAAAAGAAGAAATAAGAAATAAGACTTGATTTCTTAGACAATAATGAAGAGATTATTAGAAGAGGAATATGCCCAAAAATGACAAAAGCAAGAGCCTAATTTAAGGAACAAAATTTTTAAGGAAGATCACCCTATATGTTATCCTAGCTCCTCAAAATTTAAGAATCAAAATATGCGTGAGTATCCCTCCGGTCATGGAAGAAATTTAAGGGATAAAATAGGAATAAGGAATAGGGTTAATCAACCACCAACCATACCTCCCAAACCGATAGATGTTTGGGATTTAAGACGGCGAGATAGAATCTTACACGAAATTGGAATTACTTGCCGCCTTTTGGAAAATTGGGTACAAGAAACTTCAAGGATGCTTGCCAATTCACCAACCATTCCTAGACCACCACTTCTTATGCCCCAAAAGTGTAATGAACTTAAAGAAGAAGCTCTAAGTGACACTGAAGATCTAGAGATTTTAGAGAAAACATCTATCTTAAATGAAGAGGAGGAAGGAATATTAGAAGAAGTTGATTGTTATCCCGAAGAGAGTCCACTTCTTGGAATGGACGATCAAAAGGAATTACCACAAGTTGTACCATCCATGCATGGTATTGCATATCAATTGGATGAATTAACCCAAGAGCACCCTCAATCAAGTGGTGTCAATTGGCATCATAATCCCCTTTATAATGAATCACCCGCCTCTCTTGAACTTACGGGCCACGCCGCCTTGTGGTGGTCCAACCTTAAGGCCCAAAGAATGAGAATGTTAGGGTATCCCGTTACTACTTGGACTTCCATGAAGGAAATGATGCACCATAGGTTCGTCCCTCATCATTACAAACATGAACTCTTTCATCAACTCCATAACTTAAAACAAAATAGCCTCTCGGTAGATGAATACCTTACCGAATTTGAAACCCTTAATATGCGATGCGCAATTGATGAGCCTGAGGAACAACTCATCGCAAGATTTATAAGAGGCTTGAACCGCAACATAGGCGATCTTGTCGAAATGCAACAATTGGAGACCATAGAATTGGTCATTCAATTAGTCCTTACAGTGGAGAGGCAACTAAAGAGGAAGCGTAAGACCGACCTTCCTAAATTCCCACAAAGAAATTACAATTCTGACAAGATTATCCAAAGACAAGAAGGAAAGCAACCATTCAATCCAAATTGGCCACCAAAAGTATCCAACACCCATCACAATCCCCCACCAAACAAAACCCAAGAACCACAATCAAAAGGACCAAGAGCACATGATGTCCAATGCTTCAATTGTTTAAGAAAAGGACATTATGTGAATGAATGCACTAACCACCGTGTGATGGTCATCAAGGAATCCACGGGTGAATGGGAAAGTGAAGAGGATGAAGGCCAATACAATAAAATCAATAAGGACGAGGTAGAAGGAGAAAGCGAAGACGAAGTCGATGAATGCAAGCCTCAGGATGGACATTTACTGTTGGTCATAAGGCGGGCATTAATATCTAAGCACGTAGATAAGGACTGTCAACGTGAAAATCTATTTCATAGTCAATGTGTTGTAAGAGAGATAAAGTTTGTTCTATGATAACTGTTGGAGGAAGATGCATAAATGCGGCCTCCCAAGACATGGTCGATAAATTGAGATTAGAAACCATTACCCATCCTACACCTTACAAGCTTAGTTGGTTGGACGATAGAAATGAACATGAGATTACCAAACAAGTAACCGTTGATTTCGTTATAGAAAAATACAAGGACTCAGTTATTTGTGACGTTGTCCCAATGAGTGCCAGCCACATCTTACTTCGAAGACCATGACATTTTGACTGTAGAGTCAATTATGACGAATTCATCAACCGTTATACATTTGATTTTGGAGGAAGAAAATTTAAATTGCTACCGATGACCCCAGAGCAAGTGGCTCGTGATGAGGCCACCAGCAAAGAAGGAAAATTAAAGGAAAATCTATTATTATCAAAAGGCTGGTTGATTGAAGGTCAAAATCCCACTCATATCAATTGACATGATAACCCCTTATACGAAGAAGAGGTGTCATATCCCTTGGAAAATGTTGAGGAAAGGAAAATAAGTGAAGAAAGCATTTTTGGCATAGGAAATATGGTAGTAGCTCCATTCCCTTCCTTTCCAAATTTTGAGAAAATTCCTTTTGTTATCAAGGGACACCTAAATTCCTTATTTGACGAAGAGACGTCTTGCCAATTAGAGAATGAATTTACTTGTACTCATAGGAAAATGGAATTAAGTGATGAAATTATTTTTGGACTAGGTAGCATGATCATCACTCCCTTTTTATCCTTTCCAAGACTTGAGGGAATTTCTTTTCCATTTCCATCAATTAGGAAGAAATTTATATATGGACTAGAACCAATCTATAACCTTCCTACTTCCTTCCTTAGAGCCATACACCCCAATCAGAATGATATTCCCTTTACTAACCACAAATGCTCTAAACTTTGATTTGGTAGATTACCAAAACCATGTTCCCCACCATTTGACTACCACCAATTCTACCATAAAACTAGAGTTAAGGTTCTATTGGTAAGTGAACTTTCTTTTGAGGTCTTAAGAATAATTGGATTATTTCTTTGGTCGGAGGACTTTAGCATTTCCACTTCACTACTTGTCAAATTCAACTACTTTAGAAAATTTCCTCCCATCACTGAGCAATCGCCCTCCAAAGTAGCCATTGAATTCAATTTTTCCACCCCCACCAAAGAAAACATTAGTAAGACCGTCCTAAACCTTTACCATATAGAGCATCGTTTGGTGAGGTTCCTTCAAACGAAAGAATATACCCTCATTGTATTCAAATTAGAATCTTTAAAGAGTGAAAAAGAAATTGTAGGAGACATCTTTAAGAAAAAGTCAACCAACGGATTTGAGGTCAAATCCTCAAATCACCCGGAGAGGATGACACGCCTCGGTTGGCATGCAAAAAGAAATTTAACAAATTCCTTGCATTATCTAACTCCCCTATTTATTATGCGTTCTCTTTTTGTAGGTACAATTATAGTGTAAGATTGCATGTGGAGCACATGAAAGGAGGCACCACTAGGTCCATGGGAATTTGCCTTCCCGGCCAAATAATTGTGTAATTTTATTTTCGAACTTATTTGGCATACATTCGCCTTTATTGTATGGATTTTATAATTGCATTGCATGCATTAGATTGTGTGGTTAGAGTTAGATGAATGTTGGTGGATTTGGGTTGAAGAAATTCAACTCACATATTCAAGGAAAAAGCCTACAACAAATGAAGCCCAAAGAAGGACTTGGCCCAAAGAAGAGCCAACATCAAAAGGTATGATTTTGCAGGTACATATATGGGTGGAAGCATGGATTGATGAGTTGGCACAAACTCCACTTTTGGCTAAGTTTTGGGGCGGCTCCCATCTTCAGCATACACCTGGCGCGTGCGCGGGCAAGCTGGTAGGCGCGAGCAGGCATCTGATTTGCGCGCGAGTAGCTTGACGCGGACTGGTGATCTGGCGCGCCATGGCCATTGGATAGCGCCTACCCGGTTGCGTCGTTGGCGCGTTGCTGGGCGCGGATCAGCGCGCACGTGGCAGCACTTGAATAGTTGAAGGCACGCCCACGGATTGTCTTCTCCCAACCATCCGATTGCCTTTAATCAGTGGTCCTCATTTTTCCTCCAAACCCTAATCCACCTTAGGAGTCTATAAATACATGGCATTGGTGAATGTATTCCAACTTTTTCCAATTTATAAAATATCCCTTTTTGCTTCTTTGAGGTGGTTAGCCTTTGAGAGTTTCCTTGGTTCTTTGAATCAAGTGGAGTAGCCCTCCATTATTATCCTAGCTTCGGGTTGCTAGGATAATTCTTATTCATTCCCTCGCCTTCTCCATTGGGAGTTAGAGTTGTGGAAGAAAACCTAGGCCTACGGTGGTCGTTTTTCCTCTAGGAAAATCGTTTACTTGAGATCGTAAAACGTAAGATAGCTCTACGAGTCCGCCAAGGGTATTTCCATTACTTTCAATTCCATTTCACTCCACACACTTTCACCTTTTAATTTCGGTTTCACCATAACACACATTCACCTTATCTTTATTGCCAATTTCTTCATTTTTATTGCATTTCTTCTCCTTCATCTCCATCTTATAATCTTCATCTTTTCTTTTAATTTTGTCATGCATTTCTAAACCTCATCTTGCATACACCTTCGGCCACCATTAACACACACCTCCACCTTTTAATAATTTTCAATTTTCTTCCATTTTGTTGCTTTATTTTCAATTTGCACAACACCATTCACCCGAGCACCATTTCTTATATTTTGCGGGTTATACACAGACCCTTCTCTATGTGATCCCGTGTCAACTTCATCAAACGCATTACTAAGTCGGAATTTCGCATCCATGAAGGTTATTAGGTCCTCAATACACGTCGTTCTCAGCACTTCAAGTTAAAACCTTTATAGTGAAATGGATAACTTAGTTTCTAACCACAAGTCATGTAACACTTAACCTCAATTACTTGATACGTTCAACTCTTTTAGAACTAATCGGCTGAAGTGAAGTTTCTTATACTTCATAAAACGTATTACTAAGTCTTAATTACGTGTCCATGAAGGTTATTGGGTCCTCAATACACATCGTTCTCATCACTTCAAGTTAAAACCTTTATGGTGAAATGGATAACTTAGGTTCTAAACACACAAGCCATGTAACACTTAACCTCTATTGCTTGATACGTTCAACCGTTTTAGAACAAATCGATTGAAGTGAAATTTCTTATACTTCATCAAACGCATTACTAAGTTTTAATTACACATCCATGAAGGTTATTGGTTCCTCAATACACGTCGTTTTCATCACTTAAAGTTAAAACCTTGAAGATGAAATCGATAACTTTGGTTATAACCACAAGTCATGTAATAGTGAACCTCATTTGTTTGATATGTTTAGTTCATTTGAAACAAATCGATTAAAGTGAAGTTTCTTGTATTTAATCAAATGCAATACAAAGTCTTAATTACCTGTCCATGATATCTTTTGGGTCCCCAATACACGTCTTTCTCACCTCTTCAAATTAAAACTTTGAATGTCAAATGGATAATTGAGGTTCTAACCACAAGTCATGTAACACTTAACCTCAATTGCTTGATACGTTCAACTCTTTTAGAACAAATCGATTGAAGTGAAGTTACTTATACTTCAACAAACGCATTACTAAGTCTTAATTACTCGTCCATGAATGTTAATGGGTCCTAAATGCACGTCGTTCTCATCACTTCAAGTTAAAATCTTGAATGTCAAATGGATAACTCAGGTTCTAACCACAAGTCATGTAACACTTAACCTCAATTGCTTCATACGTTTAGTTATTTTGGAACAAAACGATTGAGGTGAAGTTTCTTATACTTCATCAAACGCAATACTAAATCTTAATTACGCACCCATGATAGTTATTGGGTCGTCAATACACGTCGTTCTCATCACTTCAAGTTAAAACCTTAATGGTCAAATGGATAAGTTATGTTCTAACAACAAGTCATGTAACAGTGAACCTCATTTGCTTGATACGTTCAGTTCTTTTAGAACAAACCGATTGAAGAAAAGTTTCATATACTTCATCAAACGGATTACTATGTCTTAATTACCTGTCCATAAGGGTTATTGGGTCCTCAACACAAGTCGTTCTCTTCACTTCAAGTTAAAACCTTTATGGTGAAGTGGATAACTTAGGTTCTAACCACATGTCAAGTAATAGTGAACCTCATTTGCTTGATACGTTAAGTTCTTTTAGAACAAATCGATTGAAGTGAAGTTTCTCATACTTCATGAAATGCATTACTAAGTATTAATTACGCATCCATGAAGGTTAATGGGTCCTCAATACGCGTCATTCTCATTTCTTCATGTTAAAACTTTGAATGTCAAACGGATAACTCAAGTTCTAACCACAAGTCATGTAACACTTAATCTCAATTACTTGATACGTTCAGTTCTTTTAGAACAATTCGATAGAAGTGAAGTTTGTTATACTTCATAAAATGCATTACTAAGTCTTAATTACACGTCCATTAACGTTATTGGGTCCTGACTACACGTCGTTTTCAACTCTTAAAGTTAAAACCTTGAAGGTGAAATGGATAACTTAGGTTCTAACCACAACTCATGTAACAGTGAACCTCATTTGCTTGATGCGTTCAGTTTCTTTGGAAAAAATCGATTAAAGTGAAGTTTCTTATACTTAATCAAATTCATCACTAAGTCTTCATTACGCGTCCATGACGTATAACTTAGGTTCTAACCACAAGTCATGTAACACTTAACCTCAATTGCTTAATACGTTCAACTACTTTAGAATAAATCGATTTAAGTGAAGTTTTTTATACTTCATCAAACGCATTTCTAAGTCTTAATTATGCGTCCATAAAGGTTATTCGGTCCTAAATACACGTCGTTCTCATCACTTCAAGTTCAAATCTTGAATGTTAAATGGATACCTCAGGTTCTAACCACAAGTCATGTAACACTTAACCTTAATTGCTTGATACGTTCAGTATCTTTTGGAACAAATCGATTGAAGGTGAAGTTCTTATACTTCATCAAACGCATTACTAAGTCTTAATTACGCTACCCATGATAGTTATTGGGTCCGTCAATACACGTCGTTCTCATCACTTCAAGTTAAAACCTTGAATGGTCAAATGGATAACTTAGGTTCTAACCACAAGTCATGTAACAGTGAACCTCAATTTGCTTGATACGTTAGTTAAAACCTTTATGTTGAAAGGTAACTTTAGGTTCTAACCACAATCATTAAACAATTAACCTTATTTGATTGATACGTTCAGTTCTTTTGGAACAAATCGATTAAAGTGAAGTTTCTTATACTTCATCAAATGTATTACTAAATATTAATTATGCGTCCATGAAGGTTATTGGGTCCTCAATACAAGTCATTCTTATCACTTTAAGTTAAAACCTTTATGGTGAAATGGATAATTTAGGTTCTAACCACAAGTCATGTAACAGTGAACCTCATTTGCTTGATACGTTCAGTTCTTTTAGAACAAATCGATTGAGATGAAGTTTCTTATACTTCATGAAACGCATTACTAAATCTTAATTACACGTCCATGAAGGTTATTGGGTCCCTCAATACTAGTCGTTCTCATCACTACAATTAAAACCTTATGGTGAAATGGATAACTTAGATTCTAACTACAAGTCATGGAAGAGTGAACCTCATTTGCTTGATACGTTCTATTCCTTTTGAACAAATCGATTGAAGTGAAGTTTCATATACTTCATCAACTCATTACTAAGTCTTAATTACGCGTCCATGAAGGTTATTGTGTCCTCAATACACGTCGTTCTCATCATTTTATGTTAAAACCTTGAATGTCAAATGGCTAACTCAGGTTCTAACCATAAGTCATGTAACACTTAATCTGAATTGCTTGATACGTTCAGTTCTTTTGGAACAAATTGATTGAAATGAAGTTTCTTATACTTCATCAAACGCATTATTAAGTCTTATTTACACGTTGATGAAGGTTATTGGGTCTTCAATACAAGTCGTTCTCATCATTTCAAATTCGAACCTTTTTGTTGACAACTCATGTACCAGTGAACCTCATTTGCTTGATGCGTCAGTTTCTTGGAAAAAATCGATTAAAGTGAAGTTTTCTTATACTTAATCAAATTCATCACTAAGTCTTCATTACGCGTCATGACGTATAACTTAGGTTCTAACCAACAAGTCATGTAAACTTAACCTCAATGCTTAATACGTTCAACTACTTTAGAATAAACGATTTAACGTGAAGTTTTTTATACTTCATTCAAACGCATTACTAAGTTCTAATTATGCGTCCATAAAGGTTATTCGGTCCTAAAATCACGTCGTTCTCATCACTTCAAGTTCAAATCTGAATGTTAAATGGATACTCAGTTTCTAACCACAAGTCATGTAACACTTAACCTTAATTGCTTGATACGTTCAGTTCTTTTGGAACAAATCGATTGAAGTGAAGTCTCTTATACTTCATCAAACGTATTACTAAGACTTAATTACGCATTTATGAAGGTTATTGGGTCCTCAATACACGTCGTTCTGTTCATTTCAAGTTAAAACCTTTATGTTGAAAAGGATAACTTAGGTTCTAACCACAAGTCATTAAACAATTAACCTTATTTGATTGATACGTTCAGTTCTTTTGGAACAAATCGATTAAAGTGAAGTTTCTTATACTTCATCAAATGTATTACTAAATATTAATTATGCGTCCATGAAGGTTATTGGGTCCTCAATACAAGTCATTCTTATCACTTTAAGTTAAAACCTTTATGGTGAAATGGATAATTTAGGTTCTAACCACAAGTCATGTAACAGTGAACCTCATTTGCTTGATACGTTCAGTTCTTTTAGAACAAATCGATTGAGATGAAGTTTCTTATACTTCATGAAACGCATTACTAAATCTTAATTACACGTCCATGAAGGTTATTGGGTCCTCAATACTAGTCGTTCTCATCACTACAAGTTAAAACCATTATGGTGAAATGGATAACTTAGATTCTAACTACAAGTCATGGAAGAGTGAACCTCATTTGCTTGATACGTTCTATTCCTTTTGAACAAATCGATTGAAGTGAAGTTTCATATACTTCATCAAACTCATTACTAAGTCTTAATTACGCGTCCATGAAGGTTATTGTGTCCTCAATACACGTCGTTCTCATCATTTTATGTTAAAACCTTGAATGTCAAATGGCTAACTCAGGTTCTAACCATAAGTCATGTAACACTTAATCTGAATTGCTTGATACGTTCAGTTCTTTTGGAACAAATTGATTGAAATGAAGTTTCTTATACTTCATCAAACGCATTATTAAGTCTTATTTACACGTTGATGAAGGTTATTGGGTCTTCAATACAAGTCGTTCTCATCATTTCAAATTCGAACCTTTTTGTTGAAATGGATAACTTAGGTTCTAACCACAAGTCATGTAACACTTAACCTCAATTGCTTGATACGTTCAACTACTTTAGAATAAATCGATTGAGGTGAAGTTTCTTATACTTCATCAAACGCTTTACTAAGTCTTAATTATGCGTCCATAAAGGTTATTCGGTCCTAAATACACGTCGTTCTCATCACTTCAATTTCAAATCTTGAATGTCAAATGGATACCTCAGGTTCTAACCACAAGTCATGTAACACTTAACCTTAATTGCTTGATACGTTCAGTTCTTTTGGAACAAATCGATTGAAGTGAAGTTTCTTATAATGTAACACGTAGCATTTTCGATTTATGCTCATCAAGGGTATTTTCATAAATAAAGGAATTTAAGTCTGATTTGTGAGCAGGAAATTTTGTTACCGTGAATTAATTAGGATGATTGGTTCGTTAAGAAAGTTATGAGAATCTAGAATGACGGTTTCGCCTGTTTTGTGTGAAAATTAGGTTGAGTGGAAAAGTTGTAAATAAGATTGATTTTAATTAGTATTAAATTGAAGAGAAATCCAAAACCTCACTAAAATCCCTACTCCCACGATTCTGCAGCCGACTCCTCCCTCTCTTAGGCGATATTTCTCCAGAACATTCTCTCTCGCGCAGCCAGCAATTTCTTCCTCCTCTTTATTCGATGATTCAAAGCTTAGGTAAGGTTTATATGATTCATTCATTGGTCTATGATTTAGGGGTGATTATTGGTTGATGTTCGAGGTTATAGAATCGGTCGATGTTAGAATAATGGTAGCATCTACGAGTCTTTCATATTAATGGCATTGATGATAGGATTCTAGATGCTGTTGATATTTAGGTTAAGAATTTGATATTAGTATGAATCTGGTAGTTATTGTACACAAATGTCATTAATACTATTGGAGATTAAGCTACGCACACAAGGTGCTCGACGAAATGCCTTAGAGGTTTAAACTAGATTCTAGGATGACTTCTTTAGTTAGGATTTTACCAGCTTTGAATTAAGATTATTTAGGTTTGATTTTAACATTGAAATATGAAATGTCTTACATGGAAAAGGTTTCAGGTGAAGGCACGGCATTGCTATGGAGTCTAGGTAAGTGAGTGTGTTAAAATTTATGGCCATTAGGGCCCTACATCACAAGGGTATTAGGTTGGTTTCGTCTCTGATGTTCGGGTAGTCTTTACGAAATTGTCTATTCTAGTATGATGCTTGGGATAGTGTTATGATATGTTACCTGATGAATGACTCTTTCCATAGTCTGACGTTTTAAATGCATTCATGTTCATGCATCATGATTTTTCCCTAAAACATAAGAAAGTGTTTATGTGCATGATTAAAATAACAAGTAAATGAATATGTATGTCACTGTCCATGCAATGGACCAGGAACGCTGTCCGAGGACCAAGTACACGCACATAAATGAACCGATGAATAAGAACAAGTAAATGAATATGTATGTCACTGTCCATGCAATGGACCAGAAACGTTGTCCGAGGACCAAGTACACGCACACAATGAATCAATGTGTAAGAACATGTATATGACATGTAATGTACGAGATAAGAACATGAATATGATTTCTTTCAAAGCATGCATTCATGAGTATTTATCAGTATGTTGTACTCCTTACTAAGTATTAGGCTTATAGTTTTAAACCTTATGATGTAGGTGACGAATCAGCAGGTGAGGGCCTCAAACCAGATGAGGATGCTTAAGTCTGGTTGCTGGATGGTACTCGTGGTGGAAATTTATGGCTGGGAGGCGATTTGACCCGAGGAGAGTGCTCTTAGTCTATCATGGTATAAGACAATAAAATGGAAGTATAAGTAGGAAAGATTCTTGATGTTCATGAGCTATAAAGGATTCTAGGATTAAAGGTTTTTCATCAGTTTTCCTTAAGTCTTCCGCTACGTATATTTATATTTTTACGAGTAAAATGATTTTCTTTTGAAATAAGATGTGAGATTGTTTACATAGACAGTTCCAAAGAGAGCTAGACGAACGTTCGTCAAGAATTGTATGGACGAATATGTCTTCCAAAGTCATG
This sequence comes from Begonia masoniana, assembly GCA_022432975.1. NCBI lineage: Eukaryota > Viridiplantae > Streptophyta > Magnoliopsida > Cucurbitales > Begoniaceae > Begonia > Begonia masoniana. Next base: position 46,141,403 of record CM039502.1, read on the forward strand.
GATGATAACATCGTCTAAAGTAATGTCGTCCAGAGTGTTGTCGTCCAAAGTCATGGACGATAACATCGTCCAAAGTAATGTCGTCCAGAGTGATGTCGTCCAAAATTGTAGTCCAAAGTTGGGGTCAATAAAGTCACGTGGACTGTGGATGATAAAATCACGTGGTCTGTGGACAATAAGTCCAAGTAAGTCTTTGGACGATAAATCTATGTAGTCTGTGGATGATGAAGTCACATGATCAGAGAGCGATAACATACTTACAGTCTGTGGACGATAATATTCAATAGTTTGTGGACGAAAATGTCAAAGTAGTACGTAGACTATAAAGTTGATCGATCTTGCGAACAAGATTGTTACCTGATTTATGTCGTCTGATTCTGAGGACTAATATGATGTCCGATATATGAAAGATTTGAATTCTGGGAGTTTGAGGTATCAATCTCCTGGGAACATCCAGTGGTTGCCCGAATTAAATGTCCACGAGTTTTCTTTATAATGTAAAAACGATATATCCTTAGTTTACGTGTAAAGGTATAAATCAAGTCATGAAGTTATGTAATTTGCCTTGACCCAGCTCAAGTTGCTACACTTATACTTAATCAAATGCATTACTAAGTCTTAATTACCCGTCCATGAAGGTTATTGGGTCCTCAATACACATCGTTCTCATCACTTTAAGTTAAAACCTCTATGGTGAAATGGATAACTTAGGTTCTAACCACACGTCATGTAACACTTAACCTCAATTGCTTGATACGTTCAACTCTTTTGGAACAAATCAATTAAAGTGAAGTTTCTTATACTTCATCAAACAACTAAGTCTTAATTACGCATCAATGAAGGTTATTGGGTCCTCAATACACATCGTTCTCATCACTTCAAGTTAAAACCATGAATGTCAAATGGATAACTTAGGTTCTAACCACAAGTCATGTAGCAGTAAACCTCATTTGCTTGATACGTTCAGTTCTTTTGGAACAAATCGATTGAAGTGAAGTTTCTTATACGTCATCAAATGCATTACTAAGTCTTAATTACGCGTCCATAAAGGTTATTGGGACCTCAATACACGTCGTTCTCATCACTTCATGTTAAAACCTTTAATGTCAAATGGATAACTCAGGTTCTGACACGGAGGCCCTTAGAAAAGGGGCTGTGTATAAACCCACAAAAGTGATAAGTGCTCGGGGGAGGTATTGTTTGCAAAAGTCGAGAATAACATAAATAAAATGACTAAAAAGGATGAATAAGATGAAGGTGATGGTGTGTGCTGGTGCTGGCCGAGGGGTAGAAGGAAGTTAATAAGTAAAATGTGAAAGAAAATAAACAAAAATGGAGAAGGTGAAGTGTGTGCAAACCATGGAACATAGAAGTGAGGAAGATGGAGAAAATTTAGTGAAGAGTGAAGTGTAGTGTGTGAAGGTGTTAGGGCCGAAGTGATGATAACAAATGTAAGAAAATAAATGGATGAGAAGAAGATAAAAATACCTTTTGCAGACCCGAGGAGCTATCTCACGTTTGAGCTATCGGGTGCACGTTATCCCGGAGGAAAACAACCACAGTAGGTCTAGGTTATCTTCCTCGAAGCCCTTACTCTCAAGAGAGCAAGTGGATTGGAAATAAGAGCTAGCCTAGTAACCTTGAGCTAGGATAGCAATGAAGAACCTCTCGACTCGATAGAAATCGAGGAACACCCAAAGGTTCTTCTAACACGGAGTTAGGGAAATAAAAATTTCATAAATGAGCAAAAAGTTGTCGACAAACACCAATGCTATGCTTAAATAGGCAACCTAGGTGGATTAGGGTTTGGCAAGAGTGAATTTGAACCATTGGATGTGGAGAAAAATCAAGGGCCGAAGATGTGCATCTGGTGCGCGCGCTAACCGGGTGGAGGGATGCTGCTTATCGAGAGCGCTGATCGACGGTAAAGCTGCAGCCTTCGCGCCAAGTCAGCAATCCTGGTGCGGCGATCAGATGGCGCTGATTAGCGCCAGCACAACAGTCTGTGTGCACCTACCCGCATGCCATGCCGAGTCCAGCTGTTGCCCTAGCACGCCTCCAGCTGTGCAGTGGAGATTAGGGCTGAGCCAAAACTTGATCAATGGCCGAGAATTTGCCAACTCGTTGATCAATTTTACCACCCACATTTGTACCAACAATTTCATACCTTTAAGTGTGGGCTCTTCTTTGGACCAAGTCTTTCTTTGGGCTCCATTTATTGAAGGGCTTTTATAATTTGTGGGCTAAGTCTTCAACCCACATTCATCTAACCCTAACACACAATCTAATGCATGATGCAATGTATATATAATCATACAATTAAAGGCTAATGTATGTCAAATAAGTTCAAACCAAAAATTACATAAATTCTTGGGTCGGGAAGACAAATTCCCATGGGCTGAGTTATAGCTTCCTCCAAGTGCTCCAAGTTGAATTTCCATCACGATCATCCACTATCTGCCAATAAAGAAAATAATTTTCATTAGTAAAAATGACAAACAATTTATGGAACTAAATGAACTTAGCTCGAGGAAGAATTAGAGTTGAAGTTAAGTTAGAGAGGATCGAGAGTTTAAGTGATGGAGGTTAAGTTGAAGTCGATGGATGTATGAGCGATTGAGTTATGAAGTGAGTATTTAGAAGAATTTAAAGCTTTTGAAATATAGGAAACCATTCAAACCCGAAGGGTGGGTAAGACCATAGGGGTGTCGTGATTGGTATTGCGAGCATGGTTATGTAGATAATGTGAGGGTGAGTAATTAGAAGTTTAACCAAGCAATAATTTTGGGGACAAAATTCCAATTAAGGAGGGAAGGATGTAACACCCGAGTTTTTTGGGTTTCCGCTCCGAGGGTATTTTTGTAAATAAGAGATATAGGTCCGTTTTGGGAGCGAGAGGTTTTATTAGGACCCTAGGAGTTTATGGGGATTTTTAGAAGAATAAGTAAATTTTTAGAAATCCAAATTGATGGCGTAACGCTAAGTTTCACTTTAGCCCTATAGTATTTTAATTAGTAAAAATAATAAATTAAGTCTGTTTTGCAAACGGAGAGTTTCGTTAGAACCTTAAAAATAAGTTTGAATATTTGGAGGAATAAGGAAATTTTGGAAAAACCAAATCGATAGACTAAATAACGGATTTGTTAGAAAATTAAAGGAGAGGGGCAAAATGGTAAATAAGCATGTAAATTTTAAATAAATAAAAAATAAAAACCTTTCTCTCCCTTCTCCATTTTCTCACGATTTTCTCCAGAGGGCTTCACCCTCTCCCTGGCGACTTTTCCACTTCTCCCTTCCACGCTTCTCCTCATGGCGATTTCCTCTCCTCCTCACAACCATTTTCTCTTCCGATTTCCTTTCAATGAATTAACGCTCTAGGTATGCTCTAATGTATTGTAAGCTTTATTGTTATTTTAAGGTTTTCGTATTAGATTGAGAAATCTTAGGGTTATGTTAGAAATCGTTAATTTTTACTATGTTTATGCCTATTGATGGAGAATTTATTGTAGTAGTTAGAGCAAATCTATGATGATTATTTTGAGTTAGGTTAAATTTTGGATTGTTGGGATTTTAGAAATAGTTATTAATGGAGGTTAGTAATTGATGAGCACAACGTGCTCGATAAAATGCCCGAATGGAGAAAATGAAGTTTTAGGAAAGAATTTCCTCAGTTAGGAGCTTGGTTTATGTTTGGGATTCGTTCATTTAGGATCGATTTTAATACCCTTATTTGTGAAATGTTTTAGGTGGAGACGACTTTTTGGACGGTGCACGGCTTGCTACGGACGTCAGGTAAGTGGGTGCTAGGTTTCTGGCCCTTAAGGCCCTACATCGTGTCAACGTTAGGCTTTTGTATTTTGATGATGATTTTCTGATTGTGGGGTTTACTAAGTTGGGTAGCCTAGGATGTTAGTTATTAGTTGTTTGTGAAGTTGGTTAAGAATAATGTATGTCCATGTACATTGTGAATGGTTTGGTGATATGTTTTGATGATATGTTATACGTAGATTCCTCATGCATCATGTTTTCTCAAATGTCATAAGAAACGTTCCGTGCATGATGTATGTATAAGAAAGGTAACGATTAAGTGTGGGTTGGGACAGTATGACCAGAACAACAAAACCAATGTCACTTCCATGCGATGGAACATGAATACGGCCGAAAGTATTATGTACACGCACTTGGCCTACTCCCTGGCACATCCCCACCTTAATCCATGTCAACCAAAAGAAAAAAAATAAGAACAAGTAAATGAACATGTTTTATTAAAAGAATCATGCATTCATGCATATGTCATGTATAGTACATTCCCTTACTAAGCATTAGGCTTAATGTTTATGTTGTATGATGTAGGTGACAGGTGAGAGTTCTCTCGATGGCAAAGAATAGGTGGTCGACGGATGGTGCTCGTGGCGACGGGGTGTGTTTTGGCATGGTTCGATGACCGTGGGTGTGCTCCGAGCTATTTTGGGTAATTGATGTGAATTTGTTTTGATGTTAATGATGTGAGGGGTTTTAAGATATGTATAGAAGTTTGATATTTTGGGATTTGTTTAGTGGATGTAGGCTTGGAGTTGTGTCGTTTCGAATGATTTGGTGACGGGTTTGTTTTGGGAATGTTTTTAAAGAAATTCCACTTTTATTGTTCGATGTTATTTGAGGATTTGGTTGGGTTTTGTTTGATGATTTTTAGGTGTAACACCCGAGATGATGGCCAGGTGATTTTCCTGACTGTATTAACAGTCATGAATATTTAATCTTTACAGTTTAGGACTTATACCAAGAATAATTAATTTCATGTGGATTTAAACTAGGTTGGGTGGGAAAGTTGTAATAATGGAGGGTGATGACCAATATATAAAGAAAAAGGAAATGTTTTAAACCTCACTTGAACCACTGTAGCCGACACCTTCCTTTTCGGTGATTTCTTCTCTCCCAAGCTCTTGCTCTCTGCTTCCGGCATACCCTCTTCGACGATCGGTTTCTCTACCACTACTCGACTACTCTGTGCCCGAGGTATGCAATAGTCAATGTAGCTATCTATTAGCATGTTAGCCTTGTTTTCTACTCGGCATTGGAGTTTTGGATTTTCCAATGGCCGACTAATAATAGGAACATTTGGAATCTAAGAGTGGGAATGCTTTTATCAAATTGATTCTGGACATTTAGAACAACCACCTCTAAGTTATCGATAATCGAATCAGTCTATTTTGGTTTTGGATTTCAAACTGCACAAGGTATTAGACTAAGGATTCGGGAATGACTTTAACTATTAAATCTTAGGATAACTTGAGATTATAACTATTAGGATTTTGTTTTAACTACTGCAATGTAAATGTTTTAGGTAAAGAAGTTTGAAGAGAAAAGAGCTCAAGTGCTAGGAAGACCAGGTAAGTGAATGTATTAAGATTTCCGGCTAATAGAGCCCTACATCGTGGGTGTACTTGGTTGTTTAGATGTCTAATGTTTACCTTATGATAATGAGCTTGTCTGCACTTGAAGGATTTATGTATGTTGTGAGTTATACTATTTGATGACCTGCTAGTGAAGGTGAAGTTGTCTGCTCTGGTATGATCCTTGTCATAGTTTGATGAGTTAAAAGTTCTCATGTTCATGCATCATGAATGATTCTCAAGCATAAGAAAATGTTTTAATGCATGTTTTCCATGAACAGAATATGTAAGTATATATGTATATATATAAGATTTATGCAACGTGGACTAAGTGAGGGTTGGGGGCAGTTCGGCGTATGTCACAGTCCAAGGAGGGACATATGAATACGATCCGCAGTAGGTAACAAGATCAAACTCACTGTCGAACCCCCTTTACCGGCACAAATCCTCTCTTAATCCACACAACTTATATGAATGATGAATATGATCAATGACTATGAATGATGAATACGATCAATGACTATGAATGATGAATACGATCAATGGCTATGAATGATGAATATGACCAATGACTATGAATGATGACGATCAATGACTATGAATGATGAATACGATCAATGACTATGAATGATGAATACGATCAATGACTATGAATGATGAATACGATCAATGACTATGAATGATGAATACGATCAATGACTATGAATGATGAATACGATCAATGACTATGAATGATGAATACGATCAATGACTATGAATGATGAATACGATCAATGACTATGAATGATGAATACGATCAATGACTATGAATGATGAATACGATCAATGACTATGAATGATGAATACGATCAATGACTATGAATGATGAATACGATCAATGACTATGAATGATGAATACGATCAATGACTATGAATGATGAATACGATCAATGACTATGAATGATGAATACGATCAATGACTATGAATGATGAATACGATCAATGACTATGAATGATGAATACGATCAATGACTATGAATGATGAATACGATCAATGACTATGAATGATGAATACGATCAATGGCTATGAATGATGAATATGACCAATGACTATGAATGATGAATATGACCTATGACTATAAATGATGATTTCAAGCAAAGATATGAACAAGAAAAAGACTTATGAGCATGTGATTTTCCCAAACTATACATTCATGCATCCATGTTAGTGTTGCATTCCTTACTAAGCATTAGGCTTATAGTTTAAACCTTATGATGTAGGTGACGAGTTTTCAGGTGAGGAACTCAAGGTTAATGAGGATGTCTAAGCTTGGTTGCTAGAGGATGCTCAGTGTGACAGTGCAAGGCTGGATAGGCGATTAAGTTCCCTGGTTATGATAATAGTAAGTCAGAGTAGTTTATCATAAACAAAGACTAAGTAGACAGAATTCTTATATCGGATTTGAATGGTTTGACTTAGAGTCTGAATACGACTTAAGGATTATTGAATGGTTGTGTTGCTTAAGTCTTCCGCTATGCGTATTTTGGATGAATTTATGATCCTTACTCTTTGAGGTTTATAGTTACTAAGTTAAGAATCGGGTGAGTTGTGATATGTTCTATCGAATGAAGATGTTTGATGATTATAGTGTTTTACTGCCGTATGATAGAAGCTGGATGAGGCAATCATCCGGCTGACGTCATCGGCAGATGTAGTGTTTAAGCCATCGGATGATGAAAGTGCTATTTTGTCATCTAGCGTTCGGTGGATGAAGCGTATTTCTTCGTTGGATGATGTAAATGGTATTTTGTCGTCTAGTGACCGGATGAAGTGAGTATTTTCTTATTGTTTAAAGTCAGGAAATGTTTTAAATCGGTCACGTGAAGCACACATGTCCACCGGTCAATGTAGGGTAAATATGAACATCTAGTGGAGAATGTTCGGGATCGGGCGATGTCTTTAATTAGGCACGTGCAATGCCCGTGACCACCGGATGATGTACCCTTATTTCATCGGATGATGTAGAGAGTTTCTCCGCTGGTAGATGTGGTTCATTCTTCTATCGGTAGATGCAGTCTATAGTTTAAAGTTTTCGCTTCACCAGCTGATACACATTGTACTGCTCGCCGGCAGATATGTAATGTTTTCCTTTGCCGATTGAGGCTTAGCGAGTCGCATATGACATCTTGAGTTAAATTATGTTTCAAAAAAAAAGGAAATACAATACTAATAATGATTCATGTGTGAGTAATAAGGATCGAATGGTTAAGAAAGATACGGATTATGTGACGATCCCTTCCGGGGTTGCTACATTAGGTGATTTAAACTGTATGGATATGTTCAGTTTTAGAGCGACCCATGCAGTTGATTTTGAGATAATTCAAAGAGTGTGAAATAAGTTGTGGTCGTGTTTTGAGTGATGGATGAATGTCGGAAGATGCTTGTAGATGAGTGAGTTTAATGTAAAAATTGAGTTAAGTATGGTAGGATAAAAAGGGGAAGAATGATGAAGGAAGATGGATGAGGGATGAAGAAGTGAAGTATGCTCTGGAATTTAGAATTCCAAAGCAGCTGGCGATTGATCGCCCCAGGGCGATCAATCGCATATTGCCTGCAATGCAGGCGATTGCTCGCCTGCAATGCAGGCGATGGGGGTGGGGTTTTTACGCCTTCGCCCCCCTCCTTTTTCCTTTGATTAATGTTCTTTGCAAAAAAATAAATAAATAAGTAAATTACAAAAAAATGTGTTTCAAAGTAGACTTATGGAGGCTAAGATGACAGTAAGTTATGGTTAGGCTGTGACGGCCCTGACCGAGTTGGGGTCGTTACAGTCGGTCCATGTGTTGAGACTGACAGTCCAGCAATTCTGTAAGTCTGTCTAAGGCGTCGTCCCTAGGATCTTTTCCTTGAACCATATTGTATAAAGCCTATAAAAGTTAAACAGATAATCCTAAGAAACAAAAACAAAGAAATAAAATAGACGTACTTACAGTTGATGAAGGATGTACGCGCAGTGACTGTGCAGTCGAGCAGTCCACATAACCGTTTTTAAAACCCGAGGGCTCTGATACCATAATTGTAGCAACCCTTACCCGTATCCTAATTTTACCGTACAATTTTTTCTTTTATACTCCTAATTTTAAGCGGAATTTAAACTGAAATTGAAATCGTTAACATTGTTAGAAAATCGTTTAAAACTAATCTTAAATCAATTAAATAAAACAATTTAATTAAAACAATTAAAAACCTTTAAAACAATCGGCCAGCGAAACAAGAAAAAATAGGGGCAAAAAGGGACTTTCGTCCCTAAAATGCAGGGGCAATCGATCACCCAAAACAGGCGATCGATTGCCTGTTGAAAATGGTGAGGGGCGATCGATAGCCCAAAACAGGCGATCAATCGCCTTTCGGCGATCGCATAAATTGCCCAGCGATCGCCACTCTAGGTGATCGCTCGATACACGCCAGGGGCGCGACCAGAGGGAGGGGCGATCGATCGCCCCAAACAGGCGATCGATCGCCAAGCTCTCTGGAATTTTTCCAGAGAGCTCGGCTCCCTCCACTTCCTTCCTCATTTTTTTTTTCTTCCCTTGCACAACATCTATAAACACCTAACACACACAACTTCTTCCTCAATTACCACTAACACCACATACACCTTCACAATACAATTTGACGCCAAACCACCCTATACTCATACATCCTTCATAATCTCACTCAAAACTGACTCGAGACGCATTTAACACGAAATATGTTTTCACGAAAACGAACTGCATGGATCCGTTTAAAAACTAACCAACTTCCCCTGTTTTAAATTACCATACAGTTCCAATATATATCCAATAAAAGACTTTCCGAAAATATTTTACCAAAATAAGTTTCCAACCAATCAAAACATAAACCTATCCACTATCAAGATCCAAACACCGTAGAATGCTTCTAACTGTACAATTAATTTACCTACACATGTTTTACACAAAACAACCCAAAATACCTACATACTTCCCCACGAGTCATGAAACACCTCGACTGCGCCAGCACACTCCCGCGATCATTCTTCTTCAACCGGACTCACGCTTTAGAAGGAGGAACGTCGTCCTCACCTATCTCGTAATCACCTACACCATACAAACACCCTATGAGCTAAAGGCTTAGTAAGTTTCGTAAATGTAAATGCATGCTGTGCATATGAGTTTCAGAAATCATGCAACATTTTTCTTATCATTACGTCGCAGACAGAATGTCACCGAGGTCTCAGCCTATTAGATGGAGAGGACACATCCAGCGATTGGACTGCCCTCTTCACCTAACTGGGGGGGAGGGGGGTTGGGTACACGCTCACATCCGTAAAAAGCCGTGCCCGAGGCCCACCTCGCGTAACCAGATAACAGATTACGTAGATTCATTTCATTCATTCATTTCATTTTCTTAAACACGTGCAAAAATCCGTTTTCATGCTATTTTAAAATACGTGATGCATGAACAGGTAAGGGCATAAAATAAACAAACATCATATATACCATTGAGACCATAAAAATGTAACCTATAAAAAAACTAACCTTATCTACCCGACCAAAGCATATAAACTAACAAATCTCCAAAGATCCTCGACGCGACATCGACGTACGGTGTAGGCCTCTCGGCCAAGTAAGTCACGGAAACTTACCATGTGCGTGCTGAACTTTGAGCTCCATCCACGAGCGTCGTTTGTCTGAGGTAAAACACAACAATTGTCGTTAAAACGAGATTAAACCGTTAAATGTCCAAATTTAACGAAACCCTAACTAAGAAAATTTTCCTAAAATTTCTAACTTAACTAAACGAGGCATTTTTATGCAACAATTAACGCTCGATACCTCGAAATAACCATTAACGAGTTTTCCAAAAAACTCAAAAATTTGCCAAATCTCTAACATTCGTCCTAAATTGATTAACTTCATGCAATAATGCTCAATACGTTCATCATATTCACAACTACGACAAACCTATAAATTTCAAACCCTAAATCGCGTTTTTCACAAAACCCTAAACGAAACCCTAACCGTTAAACTTTGTGAAAATTGAAATATAACGCTCTAAACCCATAGAGTCATACCTAGGGTTGCGAGAGGAGAGGAAATCGCGAAGAACGGAAGACGAACGGAGGAGGAATCGACGTCGGAAAGTGGAATGCCGTGAGGGAGGCGATGAAAGTCGCCTGGAGAAATTACAGAGAAGGGGAGTTGCGAATGAGGAAGAAGAGAAGAAGAAAACTTTGATTTTTAATTAAAATTTTACTTGGCAAATTACCTTTTTGCCCCTCCTTCGATTTTCTATTTGATTCATCCTTTGTTTCGTTAATTAACCGATGATTCGTTTTCTTCAAATTTTCTTATTTCACCAATAATTTCAACTCATTGTTAGGGTCCTTTTAAAACTCTCCGTTTGCAAATCGGACCTCGTTTACTATTTTTACTAAAACGTCCATGAAATTACGAGAAACGTAATTCTCGTAAAATTAGCGTTAAACTCCTAAAATTCCTGAAATTTTCTTAAAATCATTATTAATTATTAGAATCGTAATAACATTTTCTTTTCACAAAATGGACTTGATTTGACATAATTACAAAAATGCAATTATATTATCTATTTACAAAATCTCGTAAAGAACCGGGTGTTACATGTAGTGTGTGAAGGTGTTATGGCCGAAGTCATGATAACAAATGCAAGAAAATAACATGGATGAGAAGAAGATGGAAATACCTTTGGCAGACCCGAGGAGCTATCTCACGTTTGAGCTCTCGGGTGCACGTTTTCCCGAAGGAAAACGACCACCGTAGGCCTAGCTTTTCTTCTTCGAAGCCCTTGCTCTCAAGAGAGCAAGGTGAGGGGAAATAAGAGCTAGCCTAGCAACCTTGAGCTAGGATAGCAATGGAGGACCTCTCCACTTGATGGAAATCGAGGAACAACCAAAGGTTCTTCTAACACGGAGTTAGGAAAATAGAAATTTCACAAATGAGCAAAAAGTTGGCTACAAACACCAATGCTATGCTTAAATAGGCAACCTAGGTGGATTAGGGTTTGGCAAGAGTGAATTTGAACAATTGGATGTGGAGAAAAATCAAGTGCCGAAGATGTGCATCTAGTGCATGCGTCATCGCCGAACCAGGAACGGCCACGTGCGCGCCAACCGGGTGGAGAAATGCTGCTGATCGTGCTTGCTGATCGACGGTAAAGCTGCAGCCTTGCGCGCCAAGTCAGCAATTTGGGTGCGGCGATCAGATGGCGCATATCAGCGCCAGCGCAGCAGTCCGTGCGCGCCTGCCCGCGCGCCATGCCTAATCCAGCTGCTGCCCGAGCACGCCTAGAGCTGTGCGGTAGAGATTAGGGCCGAGCCAAAACTTGATCAATGGCCGAGAATTTGCCAACTCCTTGATCCATTTTTCCACCCACATTTGTACCTGCAATTTCATACCTTTAAATGCGGGCTCTTCTTTGGAACAAGTCTTTCTTTGAGCTCCATTTGTCGAAGGGCTTTTATAATTTGTGGGCTAAGTCCTCAACCTATAATCCCCCACATTCATCTAATCGTAACTACACAATTTAATGCATGATGCAATGTATATATAATCATTCAATTAAAGGCTCATGTATGCCAATTAAGTTCAAACCAAAAATTACATAAATTCTTGGGCCGGGAACACAAATTCCCATGGGTCTAGTTGTTGCTTCCTCTAAGTGCTCCAATTTGAATTTCCATCACAATCATCCTCTGCCTGCCAATAAAGAAAATAATTTTCATTAGTAACAATGAAAAACAATTCATGGGCCTTGGGTCGTGATTTAGCTTTGGGCCTCGATGGCACATCAGGTTCTAACCATCAGTCATGTAACACTTAATCTTAATCGCTTAATACATTCAGTTCTTTTGGAGCAAATCGATAGAAGTGAAGTTTCTTATACTTCATCAAACGCATTACTTAGTCTTAATTACGCGTCCATGAAGGTTATTAGGTCCTCAATACATGTCATTCTCATTACTTCAAGTTAAAACTTTTATGGTGAAAAGGATAACTTAGGTTCTAACCACAAGTCATGTAACACTTAACCTCAATTGCTTGATACGTTCAACTCATTTGGAACTAATCGATTGAAATGAAGTTTCTCATACTTAATCAAACGCATTACTAAGTCCTAATAACACATCCATGAAGGTTATTGGGTCCTCAAAACACGTCGTTCTCATCACTTCAAGTTAAAACCATGAATGTCTAATGCATAACTCAAGTTCTAACCACAAGTCATGTAACACTTAACCTCAATTGCTTGATACGTTCAGTTCTTTTGGAACAAATCAATTGAAGTAAAGATTCTTATACTTCATCAAACGCATTACTAAGTCTTAATTATGCGTCCATGAAGGTTATTGGGTCCTCAATACAAGTCTTTCTCATCACTTCAACTTAAAACCTTTATGGTGAAATAGATAACTTAGGTTCTAACCACAAGTCGTGTAACAGTGAACCTCATTTTCTTGATACGTTCAGTTCTTTTGAAACAAATCGATTGAAGTGAAGTTTCTTATACTTTATCAAACGCATTACTAAGTCTTAATTACACGTCCATGAAGGTTATTGGGTCCTCAATACAAGTCGTTCTCATCACTTCAAGTCTAAACCTGACGTGCCTCGGGTTGCAATTAATAGGAAAATTAGTAAAGTCCCAAACTTTAAATCATCTTCTTGCTTATTATGTGTTTTTCTTTTGTAGGTATAATTTATGGAAGGAATGCATAAGGAGCACTTGGAGGATTAACCATTCAGCCCATGGGAATTTGTCTTCCCGGCCCATTAATTTGTAGTTTTTATTTTCAAACTTATTTGGCATACATTCGCCTTTATTTTATGGATTTTATAATTGCATTTCATGCATTATATTGTGTGGTTAGGGTTAGATGAATGTTGGTGGATTATGTGTAGCACCCGGTTTCAATTAAACCGAATTTAACTTATCAATTAATGATGTGCAATTTCATTTAAGAAATGAGAGAGTTATTGATTAGGTTAATGAGTGACTAAGAAAGAGCATTTATGTAATTTGGCAATTTAAAAGTAGATAACCTATTTAAGGGAAGGGGTTTAGAGATTTATGCACTGTAGCCGCCACTGTTTCATCATTTACTCATTTTCGGTGTCCAGCTCAAGCTCAGCGGAGCTCTCGGCGATTCCTTCACCAGACTCTTCTACTATCTAAGTAAGTTTTTTCCCATTTCTTATATTTTAGCAGTTAGATAGCCAAGGGAGTCCAATGCGAGGGTTTCGAGGATACTATAGATGAGCGTCAGTTTCAGTTTAGTGTAGTATCGGGAATGCATTATGACCAGAGTTCTTAATTAGTTTCCTTAGGTCTCTAGTTGAATAGGATGAAGTTTAGTGAAGGTTTAATTAATTATCGGTTTATGGATTTAGGTTCGAGCAAATTCCAGAAGGAGATTTCAACCAAACCTTCCAGAAGACCAAGTAAGTAAAGTATGCATGTGCCTTCGGGCCTACATCACAAAACAGTAGGGTTATGTATCTGGTGAATGATTTTGTATGTCATGCATCATGTTTTTCTGAAAGATTACGAAAATGAATTTCCATGTAGGGATGGTGAGGCATGAACTGAATGTGACAGACAAACTATTAAGGGAACTAATCCACCCCTTAATTGATGAAGGGATTTTATAACATTGGGAGAATTGATCCCACTCCCAAGGGAACAGAGGGATTAAATCAGCTATTAAGGGAATTCATCCACCCCTTAATCGAGTAGAGGATGTATAACATTGGGAGAATTGATCCCACTCCCAAGGGAACAGAGGGATTAAATCAGCTATTAAGGGAATTCATCCACCCCTTAATCGAGTAGAGGATGTATAACATTGGGAGAATTGATCCCACTCCCAAGGGAACAGAGGGATTAAATCAGCTATTAAGGGAATTCATCCACCCCTTAATCGAGTAGAGGATGTATAACATTGGGAGAATTGATCCCACTCCCAAGGGAACAGAGGGATTAAATCAGCTATTAAGGGAATTCATCCACCCCTTAATCGAGTAGAGGATGTATAACATTGGGAGAATTGATCCCACTCCCAAGGGAACAGAGGGATTAAATCAGCTATTAAGGGAATTCATCCACCCCTTAATCGAGTAGAGGATGTATAACATTGGGAGAATTGATCCCACTCCCAAGGGAACAGAGGGATTAAATCAGCTATTAAGGGAATTCATCCACCCCTTAATCGAGTAGAGGATGTATAACATTGGGAGAATTGATCCCACTCCCAAGGGAACAGAGGGATTAAATCAGCTATTAAGGGAATTCATCCACCCCTTAATCGAGTAGAGGATGTATAACATTGGGAGAATTGATCCCACTCCCAAGGGAACAGAGGGATTAAATCAGCTATTAAGGGAATTCATCCACCCCTTAATCGAGTAGAGGATGTATAACATTGGGAGAATTGATCCCACTCCCAAGGGAACAGAGGGATTAAATCAGCTATTAAGGGAATTCATCCACCCCTTAATCGAGTAGAGGATGTATAACATTGGGAGAATTGATCCCACTCCCAAGGGAACAGAGGGATTAAATCAGCTATTAAGGGAATTCATCCACCCCTTAATCGAGTAGAGGATGTATAACATTGGGAGAATTGATCCCACTCCCAAGGGAACAGAGGGATTAAATCAGCTATTAAGGGAATTCATCCACCCCTTAATCGGGGAAAATTGATCCACTTCCCAAGGGAACCGAGGGATCAGATCAGCTTATGAATGAATGTGGATGCAACTGAGATGAGAAAGTAGAAACTGCATGTTTAGAAATTTATGTTCAGTATTTCATTTCATTACTGCTTTACTTACTTAGCATTAGGCTAATAGATGAGTTTTGTGATATAGGTGAAGAAGCGACTGCAGGTGAATTCTCTTAGTTTATTGAGGGATAGGCTGGTTGGAGGAGCATACTCATGTCACGGATCTTGTATTTGATGAGGCGGTTTAACTGATGTCTGTTGGAGTGAAGATTTAGTTGACAATGTTTCAATTTAAATAGGTTGAGTTTTCATGACAGTAGATGTTTCAATGTTTTGAAAATGTTTTGAGTTTCCTTTTCTGATAATAGTATTCTGTTGAGATTTGATGTTGGCACTTGCTGGATTTTTGAGTATTGCATTGGTTAGGATTGTTTTTGAATGATAACAGTAATGTAAGTAGATTCTTTCTGTAGTTAGAGTCGTGTTGTATAGCAAGGAGTTGTAGGTATGTCGCTCTGCTCTCTATCGGTAGATGATGTCTATCAGTAGAGGTTGAGTTATAATTATGTCGTCTATCGGAAGATGTCTCCAGTAAAGTCATCGGAAGATGCAGTTCTCATTCTATCGGAAGACGTAGATTTTGCACTATCGGTACGAGTGAGTATTATGCTTTGTCTTTTAGTGGTCGGTGTATGCAGTTTATTTTATCGGAAGATGGAATGAGAGATTTTGTCGTTTAGCCACCGGTAGGTGCGAGTCGCAAAACTCGTCGTTTTGCGATCGGACGATGTTGGATAATTAATTTATCCGGCTGACGTCATCGGTAGATGCAGTCCACCGAGAGATGTCTTTTGTTTCCAACTCTTCTGGTCCACGTCATCGGTAGAAGCCTTTTATTTGCTGTTATTGCTTCTTCCGTTGACTTTATCCATCGGCATATGCTTTTGACCTCTGCAATTCCCCATGTATTTCACGATTTTTTTTAAAAAAAACCTCTATTTTTTTTTGGGCCGATTGCTTCTTATATTCCAAATGATTTCCGCTGCAAGTTTTAAATGTTTTTGAGATTTAGTTTATGTCAAATTCTGGCTGTTGAGCTAAGTCAAAAAAAAATTGGTCCAAAGTTTCTTAGTTATCTTCAGGTTTATGAGTAACAAACTGGGTTCAGATAACTCGGGGCGTTACAGAATGGTATCAGAGACATTCAGTTAAACCATTCAAAAGATTACTCATCAGTGCCAATCGTTGCATGGAGGTGCTCCAACAACTGTAAGTGTTTATCTTAACCTTAGTTATTAGAATTTAAGGGTGTACTTAACCTTGTACAGGAATATAGCAAATGTCTAGACGACCAGGAAGACCAAGATTACCAAGAGAGATACCAAGTCCGAGGCGGGAGGAGGACTCTAGTGTAATTAGGCAGCTGACAGAATTGATGCGTCAGCAGACTGATATAGTGCGTCAACAGTCTGATCAATTAGAAGTGCTGTTGAGCAGTGAACATTCTAGAGATAGATTCCGGAGACTAAGACCACCCATGTTTGATGGACAGTCATCTGATTTAGTTATTGTTGAAGGATGGCTTAGAAAAATTGAGAGTATGTTTAGGTGTTCCAATGTTGGAGAAGAAGAATAAGTCACGTTGGCCACGTTCCATTTGGCTGGTGAAGCTCAACTCTGGTGGGAGACAATAGAGACCACCACAGATGTTTTGGCGATGCCTTGGTCACAATTCAAGGACATTTTCTATGGAAAGTATTTTAACAGCACGGTTCAAACCGCAAAGAAGTTAGAGTTTCTGAATTTGAAGCAGACAGGGTCGGTGGCAGAATACAGTAGGCAATTTGAGTCCTTGTCCAGGTTTGCTGGACATTTTGCTCATAAGGACGAGGATAAGGTGTTCAAATTTGTACATGGACTGAAGCCAAAGATTTACCGAGGAGTCAAATTCTGTGGCATCAAAGGCTTGACATTTAGTGAAGTTGTGTCCACTGCTCTGGAAGTGGAAGAAGCCAAAAGGAAGTGTGCCGGACCAAAGGAGGTTTCGCAAAAGTTTATCCAGCCACACCATCAGAGGGGAGTGAAGAGGCCAAGTGAAGGCCAAAATAACCAAGGATCTGGGAAGAAGGTACTGAATACCCAGAAGTTCCCTCAGTACCCGAAATGTTCAAAGAATCACTTGGGGGAGTGTAGATTTGGATCGGGTAAGTGCTTCAACTGTGAAGAGGTTGGACACTTGTATAAGGATTGCCCAAAGCCCCGGGTCATTCGATGTTTCCATTGCAACAAGGTTGGCCATGTCAACAGAGACTGCCCAGCTTTCAAGGGTGGCCCTGTCAAGATTAAGCCAAGAATATTCTCCATGATGGAGTCCTGTGATGAGGACCAGCCTACTGTGGTGTCAGGTACAATACTGATCAACTCTATACCTGCTTTTACTTTGATAGATTCGGGTGCAACACATTCTTTTATAGCCTCTGCATTTGCTGATAAGTTAGACGTACGGTTTACTTCTTTCGAACATGTGTTCAAAGTTGCCCTACCCTCTGGTGAACGCATGCACTCTAACCAAATGATGCCTGATTGTGTTGTATTAGTAGGAAACAAGAACTTGCCTGCCGATCTCATCGTTATGGTCATAAAGGGATTTGATGTAATCCTAGAAATGGATTGGTTATTTAAACATTATGTCACAATAGATTGTAGGACTGGAGTTGTTAGTTTTCAACCCCCTGAAAGTTTAAACCATACCTTCCAAGCTCTAAAGAAGAGTAAGGAAATGACTGTAATGACTTCTATCGATTTTAGACCCTCCTCATGCAGGGAGTATTTGTGCTTTTTGGCCAATGTTTTAGACACACAACTAGTACAAAAATCAAACCCCAAGAATGTTTTAGTTGTCCAAGATTTTTCAGAGGTATTCCTAGATGACCTTTCTGGCTTGCCACCAGATAGAGAAATCGAATTTGTTGTGGATGTCTACCCAGGCGCTGAGCCTGTATCTAAGAATCCATATAGATTAGCACCAACAGAACTTAAGGAATTGAAGAGGCAGTTAGAGGATTTATTGGAGAAAGGGTTCATACGCCCTAGCTTTTCACCTTGGGGTGCACCTGTCCTCTTTGCCAAAAAGAAAGATGGATCAATGCTATGTGCATTGATTATAGAGAATTAAATAAGTTAACTGTCAAGAACAAGTACCCTTTTGCCGAGGATTGATGACTTATTTGACCAGCTTAAGGGTGCAAGAGTTTTCTCTAAGATTGACCTTAGATCCGGTTATTACCAATTGAAGGTTAAATCAGAAGATATTCCAAAGACTGCCTTTCACAGAAGGTATGGACATTATGAGTTTTTGGTCATGTCTTTTGGTTTGACAAATGCACCAGCAGCCTTCATGCATCTTATGAATAGAGTGTTTCACGAGTATTTGGACAAGTTTGTCATTGTATTCATAGATGACATTCTAATCTATTCTAGAACTAAGGATGAGCATGCAAGACATTTGGGTTTGGTGTTAGGATTACTAAGGCAGCACCAACTGTATCCTAAGTTTTCCAAGTGTGAGTTTTGGTTGGACAAAGTTCACTTTCTTGGTCACGTGATTTCTGGAGATGGAATATATGTCGATCCAGCCAAGGTTCAAGCAGTCAAGGAGTGGCCTCAACCAAGGAATGCTACTGATATTTGAAGTTTCCTTGGATTAGCGGGATATTATAGAAAATTTATTGAAGGATTTTCAAAGATTGCAACACCCCTTACTAGGTTAACAAGGAAACATGTGATGTATATGTGGACTGAAGAATCTGAACGTAGCTTTCAGACCTTGAAACAGAAACTGACCAATGCCCCAATCTTAACCCTTCCAGTTGAAGATGGTAAATTTAGTATTTATTGTGACGCTTCCAAAATTTGACTAGGTTGTGTGTTGATGCAAGATGGAAAGGTTATAGCTTATGCTTCTAAGCAGTTAAAAGTACATGAAAAGAATTACCCCACTCATGACTTAGAATTAGCTGCTGTGGTCTTCGCATTAAAGATTTGGAGGCACTATCTGTATGGACAAACTTGTTAGATATTTTCGGATCATAAAAGTCTGAAATACATTTTCACGCAACAGGAATTGAATATGAGGCAACGTAGGTGGTTAGAGTTTGTCAAAGATTATGATTTTGAGATTAAGTACCACCCTGGCAAAGCGAATGTAGTGGCTGATGCTTTGAGTAGAGTGACCCCTTCAGTCTCCACACTGACTCTAGACATACCAATAGCTTTAGAAGCAGAATTCCAAAGATTCAACCTGGAAGTTGTGTCTAGTATGACAGCTATGCTTTCGGCCATATCTTTAAGGCCTACTATTTTGGAGAGAATAAAGGAAGTTCAAATGAATGACACTGAGTGCAATAAGTATATGTTGTGCATGGATTGTACTGACAAGTCAGATTTCAACTGCTCAGTTGATGGAATTCTCAAGTTTCAGAACAGATAGTTTGTTCCGGCTAATACTGAACTTAGGAAAGGAATCCTATCTGAGGCACATTCTTCTAGACTCTCTGTTCATCCCGGGAGTATGAAAATGTACAGAGATCTCAAGCAACATTATTGGTGGCCAGGTATGAAAAGAAGTGTGGCGGAGTATGTGGAGTCCTGTCTGATCTGCCAGCAAGTCAAAGCTGAACATCAGAGACCTGCTGGAACGTTACAACCCTTACCAGTTCCCGATATGAAATGGGAACAAATAACGATGGATTTTGTTATAGGATTACCTAGAACAGCAAAGGGTCACGATGCAATTTGGGTAATAGTTGATCGTTTAACCAAATCTGCTCACTTTCTGCCAATGAAGATAACATACTCGATGGATCAACTGGCTGAGTTGTATGTGCACGAAGTTGTTAGACAGCATGGAGTTCCAAGCACCCTAGTTTCAGACCGAGACACTAGATTTACCTCTAAGTTTTGGAAAAATTTGCACAAGGCTATGGGAACACAGCTTAGTTTTAGCATAGCTTGTCACCCTCAAACTGATGGGCAGTCCGAAAGAACCATCCAAACATTAGAGGATATGCTCCGTGCATGTGTGCTAGACTTTCAAGGTTCTTGGAGCAAGTACCTACCCTTAGTAGAATTCTCCTATAATAATCGTTTTCAGGCGACAATAGGCATGGCACCATACGAGGCGTTATATGGACAAAAGTGCAGATCTCCATTGTATTGGGATGAAGTTGGAGAGGCACAATTGATTGGTCTTGATATTGTGCAGCAGACAGTGGAGAAGATTTCTCTTATCCGACAAAGAATCTTGACAGCACCAAGCCGGCAGAAAAACTATGCAGACAAAAGATGAAGAGAACTTGAATTTGATGTTGGTAATGAAGTTTTCCTTAAGGTGTCACCTTTCAAAGGAGTGATGAGATTTGGAAAGAGGGGAAAGTTGAACCCCAGATTTATTGGACCATTCACTATTCTGAAGAGAGTTGGGAGGGCAGCCTATCAGTTGCAGCTACCGGCGTCTATGGATGGGATACACAGTGTGTTCCATGTTTCTATGTTGAAGAAATGCATAAGGAATCCATATCAAATCCTGAAACAGCAAGACCTTGAGATTCATCCTACCCTTGCCTATGAAGAGAAACCAGTAAAGATCTTAGATTATGCAGTGAAGCTATTGCGCAACAAAGAGGTTCCACTAGTAAAAGTTTTATGGCACAACAAGAACATAGAGGAGACCACTTGGGAGCGCCAGCAAGACATGATGGACCAACATCCAAAATTATTCAGGTACTGAATTTTGAGGACAAAATTCTTTTAAGGAGGGTAGATTGTAGCACCCGGTTTCAATTAAACCAAATTTAACTTATCAATTAATGATGTGCAATTTCATGGAAGAATTGGGAGAGTTATTGATTAGGTTAATGAATGACTAAGCAAGGGCATTTATGTAATTTGGCAATTTAAAAGTAGATAACCTATTTAAGGGAAGGGGTTTAGAGATTTATGCACTGTAGCCGCCACTGTTTCATCATTTACTCCTTTTCGGTGTCCAGCTCGAGCTCAGCGGAGCTCTCGGCGAATCCTCCACCAGACTTTTCTTCTATCTAAGTAAGTTTTTCCCCATTTCTTATATTTTAGCAGTTAGATAGCCGAGGGAGTCCAATGCGAGGGTTTCGAGGATACTATAGATGAGCGTCAGTTTCAGTTTAGTGCAGTATCGGAATTGCATTATGACCAGAGTTCTCAATTAGTTTCCTTAGGTCTCTGGTTGAATAGGATGAAGTTTAGTGAAGGTTTAATCAATGATCGGTTTATGGATTTAGGTTCAAGCAAATTCCCGAAGGAGATTTTAACCAAACCTTCCAGAAGACCAGGTAAGTAAAGTATGCATGTGCCTTCGAGCCTACATCACAAAACAGTAGGGTTATGTATCTTGTGAATGATTTTGTATGTCATGCATCATGTTTTTCTGAAAGATTACGAAAATGAATTTCCATGTAGGGATGGTGAGGCATGAAATGAATGTGACAGACAAACTATTAAGGGAACTAATCCACCCCTTAATTTATGAAGGGATTTTATAACATTGGGAGAATTGATCCCACTCCCAAGGGAACAGAGGGATCAAATCAGCTATTAAGGAAATTCATCCGCCCCTTAATTGAGTAGAGGATGTATAACATTGGGAAAATTGATCCACTTCCCAAGGGAACCGAGGGATCAGATCAGCTTATGAATGAATGTGGATGCAACTGAGACGAGAAAGTAGAAACTGCATGTTTAGAAATTTATGTTCAGTATTTCATTTCATTACTGCTTTACTTACTTAGCATTAGGCTAACAGATGAGTTTTGTGATGTAGATGAAGAAGTGACTGCAGGTAAATTCTCTGAGTTTATTGAGGGATAGGCTGGTTGGAGGAGCATACTCATGCCACGGATCAGGTATTTGATGAGGCGGTTTAACTCATGTCTATTGGAGTGAATATTTAGTTGACAATGTTTCAATTTAAATAGGTTGAGTTTTTCATGACAGTAGTTGTTTCAATGTTTTGAGTTTCCTTTTTTGATAATAGTATTCTGTTGAGATTTGATGTTGGCACTTGCTGGATTTTTTAGTATTGCATTGGTTAGGATTGTTTTTGAATGATAACAGTAATGTAAGTAGATTTTTTCTGTAGTTAGAGTTGTGGTGTATAGCAAGGAGTTGTAGGTATGTCGCTCTGCTCTCTATCGGTAGATGATGTCTATCAGTAGATGTTGAGTTATAATTATGTCGTCTATCGGAAGATGTCTCCAGTAAAGTCATTGGAAGATGCAGTTCTCCTTCTATCGGAAGACGTAGATTTTGCACTATCAGTAGGAGTGAGTATTATGCTCTGTCGTTTAGTGGTCGGTGTATGTAGTTTATTTTATCGGAAGATGGAATGAGAGATTTTGTCGTTTAGCCACCGGTAGGTGCGAGTCGCAAAACTCGTCGTTTTGCGATCGGACGATGTTGGATAATTAATTTATCCGGCTGACGTCATCGGTAGATGCAGTCCACCGAGAGATGTCTTTTGTTTCCAACTCTTCTGGTCCATGTCATCGGTAGAAGCCTTCTATTTGCTGTTCTTGCTTCTTCCGTTGACTTTATCCATCGGCAGAGTCTTTTGACCTCTTCGATTCCCCATGTATTTCACGATTTTTTTTAAAAAAACCTCCATTTCTTTTTGGGCCGATTGCTTCTAACATTCCAAATGATTTCCGCTGCAAGTTTTAAATGTTTTTGAGATTTAGTTTATGTCAAATTCTGGCTGTTGAGCTAAGTCAAAAAAAAAATTGGTCCAAAGTTTCTTAGTTATCTTCAGGTTTATGAGTAACAAACCGGGTTCAGATAACTCGGGGCATTACAATATGAGTTGAAGAAAATTCAACAAAGTCTTAGGAAAAGGCCTCCACAAATCGAGCCCAAAGAAATACTTGGCTCAAAGAAGAGCCTACTTCCAAAGGTATGATTTTGTAGGTACATATGTGGGTGAAAGCATGGATTAATGAGTTGGCAAAATCTCAACCAATGGCTAAGTTTTGGCTTAGCCCAAATCACCACCGTTCAGTTGGAGGCGCGCGGGCAGACGAGGCTGGATCGCTGATGTGGTGCGCTGGCAGCTTCTGGGCGCGCCCACGGCTCCTCAACTTAGCCACCCGATTTTTCTCCTCATCAATGGCCACCATTCAAACTTCCAAGCCATGCCAAACCCTAATCCACCCTAGGACTCTATAAAAGCATGGCATTGGTGAATGTTTTACAACTTTTGCTCATTTATAAAATTACTATTTCTTTACTACAAGGTGGTTAGCCTTAGGTGTTTTCCTTGGTTCCTTGAGCCAAGTGGAGTAGCCCTCCATTATTAACTTAGCTTGGGTTGCTAAGTTAATTCTTACTCATTCCCTCGCCTTCTCCATTGAGAGTTGCAATTGAGGACGAAAATCCTGACCTACGGTGGTCGTTTTTCCTCCGGAAAAATCGTTCACTCGGAGTTTAAACTGTAAGATCACTCTACGAGTCTGCCAAGGGTATTTCCTTTTATTTTCTTGCCATCATTTTCACACACTTCCACTCTTTATTTTCGGACACACTTCACCCTTTTATTTTCTTGCATTTATTTTCCTTCATATCCATCTCCATTTCTTCACCTTTTCACACACATTTTCACACACATTTTCACACCTTTATTTATTCTATTTTTATTGCATATCATCCCTCTCTTCTTCACTATTTTCGGCCATATATTATTCACACACCATCACCTCATTTTTCTTGCATTTATTTCCATGTTATTTCATCTCATTTTCGGTCATTTTCACTACCACACAACCCAGCACTTTTCTTGAATATTTTGTGGGTTTGAACACAACCCTTTTCTAAGGGATTTTGTGTCAAGTGGTATCAGAGCCACAAGGCTTCCCCTATGCGTTTTAGTGCCATGACATTAGTCAAAATTCGGCACAAAACCAGGATAGCTGCTCGTTTCGTTTCTAGCATTATTTTCTCTATTATCTTGTGCTAACTTTGTGCTAATTTTATTATATATTTGCCGCCATTATTATTGTCATTTATTTGCTTAATCTAATGTGGACAAAATATGGGAAGAAATGCTTCAAAATTCGGCCAAGGTATAGCTCAAAATTTCTCTTAGTTTTTATTCTCCTAGTTCTCGGATTTTGTTTCTTTTGTGCCTCGGTTTTTCTTATTTTTCTTGCTGTGTTTTGCGTCTATATTTTCATCTAAATCTAGGCCAAAAGTTTGCTTGAAATATTGAAGAAATGAAGCATGAAATTCGGCCTAATGATAAATGTACAAAACCGGTTCATTGTTGTTAATTTTCTTCACAATTTTGCTTAACTTTTCTTCACGGTTTTGGTATATTATTGGCTTTGAGTTATTTAGCTTCTCTTGTTATCATTTGAGCCTTGTTTTAGCACTTAGATATTGTCCATTCACTATATTAATTTTCTGGAAATTTTGGTGTTTAAAATCGGCTTAGAGCTATTATTATCAAAATCGGTTTGTTGGTATTAATTTTCTTCTCGGTTTCCTTATTTTCTTGCTTCGGTTGTTGATTGCTTCTAACTTCGGTTTTCTCTAGCATTTGTCCTATGTTTGAACCATGTTTATTCCATCTAATTGCTATCAAGTAGATAGAGATTAAATGTAACGCCCCCGAACCCGCCCTGACTCGGTGCGCTACTTTGCTAAGCTATCCTGCGTTTAAAACGACGTTTAAAATTTTTTTGATAATTTATCGAATCGGTTTTCGGGTTTTTCGAACCCTCGAGGCGATCAGTGTCCCCAGCGCTTTTCCCTGCGTGTGCCAGCACGCCCCAGCACGCCCCCCTTCAGCCATAATCACTTTTCTTCAAAATTTTCCAGAGCCAAACTCTTCCAAAAATCCCAAAATTTTTACCACTTTATCCTGGCACCCAAAACTTCATGACTCATAAAAATCTCAAAAAAACCGACTCAAAATAGTCATTGAAATCATATAGCAAAACAACCCGATGTTATTGACTTTTTAACAAAAACTGACAATATAACGCCTAAAAGTTTCCAATCCAAAACCTGAAAAACAAACAACATTTAAAGCCACAATTCAAACCCAATTTACTCTAATCCATCAATTCTAACAAAACCACCCACCCATATCAAACCACAAAATAAACTATACCACTCCTATATACACCCATCAATCCCAACCAAAACTAACCAAAACATATCTAATTCCACACCAACCAAACACCCCCAAGAATCAGGTTGAAGCGCCCCGACAAATGGCCTGCACCGGCGAGCTCCGTGTATCTCCGACTGCCTTAGTCCTGATCATCACTCTCAAGCTCACCTATAAACGCTCCGTCACCTACACAACAGAACACACACACACACATGTAAGCTTACGCTTAGCAAGTAGGGATAACAAATGCAGTTTAAAAACCATGCACTATGCCCAACAACACTCACACACAACTCTAACACATGCGGTTTCTAACCCTCGGTTGTGTTCATTTCAATTTCTTTTCATTACTCTTTCACTATTAGCACTTAACATCGAAGCGTTCGTGGAACCTTCTGCTTAACATCGAAGCATTCGCGGAACCTTCTGCTTAACATCGAAGCGTTCCCGGAACCTTCTGCTTAACATCAAAGCGTTCACGGAACCTTCTGCTTAACATCGAAGCGTTCCCGGAACCTTCTTCTTAACATCGAAGCGTTCACGGAACCTTCTGCTTAACATCAAAGCGTTCCCGGAACCCCAATTATTCACTTTTAAAGCAATTAAACCCATAAACCTCTAACTACTAACTACTAAATTCTAGCTTTTCATCTCACCAATTTCTCTTCCAAAATCACATACTTAACCTAAACTAGGACTACACACGTTATAGGCATTTTTCGGGTGTTACGTTAAACCTGAATTTTGGGATGCAAAAATCGGCCTTAAAATTTAATGCTCAAATCGGATTCTCCTTGTTGATTGCTTATTTAGTTTCCCTAGTACGTTAGTCTTGGATGTCCTTTTAGTTTGTTGAATGTTTGCACTTGAATTTAGCTTATAATTCATCTATTATATGCTGTAATTTAATTGCACAAAATTTGATTTACAACAATAATTAAATTGCTAGCTAGAAATCGGCTATATTGAATATTATGCACTTAGAAAATTCTGCTCTATATAACTTGAAATTTCAGCATATTAACTATGATTAAATTCGTGATCTAATAATTGTATTAGTTGCTGTTTTTGAAGTTATTTAGTTGCTATTAATATTATTTTGAGTGATTCTAATTAAAAGACGATAACTTGATTGAAATTGGTTAGACTTGTGTTAATTGCACGTATTGAAAATTTTATTCCTAAATTTAGTCTTGCTAAGTGTTATTGAGAATTGTAAGTTGTTCATTGACTTTCCACATTTTTAAAATATTAATTGTGAGCATGATACTTATTTTCTTGTCTTAGTTAGGAAACAATCCTTAGTATTTAAAAATTTTTCCTACGACATTAATTAAGATAAACACCTCACAAACTTTTGGATGAAACAACTTAGCCAAGAACTTAAAATTTAAAAATTAAAATACTTTGACATGACTAATAGGAGCGGATTTGCACGTGACACTCCCCACAAAGAACCAAATCGTGCGAGGGGTACTTCCCCTCCCGAACCTACATGTCACAAAGGTGAAACTAGCGCTCAATGAGGCATGCAAGGACAAATTGATGCCTTAGCGAGAGTAGTTAACAACCTTGCCCAACAACTCCAATCTCTTTTAAACAATCCTCCCCGAAAAGAACCCCATGAACAAGTTCCTTCACAAGAGACCTGCTCTAGGATCATTCCCGAATGTCCTAGACATCGTAATCATACCCCACAACCACCCATAGAGGAAGAATAGGCTGAACTCCATAGAAGGAGACCACCTTATTTGGAGGATGAGGATTGGGTTGATGATGAAGAGTATCGCCCAAATCGTCGTAGGGACAACGACGACCACCGCAACATCAAGATTACAATTCCCTCTTTAAATGGAACAAGTGACGGGCACACATACCTAGATTGGATTGACAAAGTTGAGAGAGTTTACGAATGCCATGATTACTCTAAGAGAGTAAAAATCCAATTAGCTTCTTCTGAACTTACGGGCCACGCCGCATTATGGTGGTCCAACCTTAAGGCACAAAGAATGAGAATGTTAGGGTATCCCGTTACTACTTGGACTTCCATGAAGGAAATGATGCACCATTGGTTCATCCTTCGTCATTACAAACATGAACTCTTTCATCAACTCCATAACTTAAAACAAAATAGCCTCTCGGTAGACGAATACCTTACCGAATTTGAAACCCTTAATATGCGATGCGCAATTGATGAGCCTCAGGAACAACTCATCGCAAGATTTATAAGAGGCTTGAACCGCGACATAGGCGATCTTGTCGAAATACAACAATTGGATACCATGGAATTTGTCATTCAATTAGCCCTGCCGGTGGAGAGACAACTAACGAGGAAGCGTAAGACCGACCTTCCTAAATTCCCACCAAGAAATTACAATTCCGACAAGCTTACCCCAAGACAAGAAGATAAAAGACCCTTCAATCGAAATTGGCAACCAAAATCATCAAATACTCCTCACAATCCCCCACCGAAGAAAACCCAAGAACCCCAACCTAAAGGACCTAGAGCACGTGATGTGCAATGCTTCAAATGTTTGGGAAAAGGGCACTATGCTAATAGTGCACTAATCACCGTGTGATGGTTATCAAGGAATCCACGGGTGAATGGGAAAGTGAAGAGGGTGAAGGCCAATGTAATAACATTGTTAAGGACGAGATAGAAGTACAAAGAAAAGACGAAGCCGATGAATGCAAGCCTCAAGATGGACCCCTGTTAATGGTCATTAGGCGAGCATTGACATCTAAGCACGTGGACAAGGACTGTCAACGTGAAAATCTATTCCATAGTTGTTGTGCTATAAGAGATAAAGTTTGTTCGTTCATAATCGATGGAGGAAGTTGCATAAATGCGGCCTCCCAAGACATGGTCGGAAAATTAGGACTTGAAACCTGTGATCATCCTACACCCTATAAGCTTCAATGGTTGGATGATACCAATGAACATGTAATAACTAAACGAGTAACCGTAGATTTCACCATAGGAACATACCAAGACTCGGTTATTTGTGATGTTGTTCCAATGAGTGTCAGCCACATCTTATTTGGACGGCCATGGCATTTTGACCGTCGAGTCAACTACGACTGATTCCTCAATCGTTATACATTCAATTTTGGAGGAAGAAAAATTAAATTCCTACCGATGACCACCAAGCAAGTGGCTCAAGATGAGGCCACCCACAAAGAATGGAAAATAAAAGAAAGTCTCTTATTATCAAAATGTGGGTTGAATGAAAAGCAAGATCCCTCTAATATAAATTGGCATGACTGTAACATTTAGGGTTTCAAAATTCTAAATTTGAATTGAAATCCCCAAAATCAATTAAAAAATCAAAAACCTAATCTATGATTTGAATCCTAAAATCCCTAAGATTCTCATTGATATTAATTTTAAACAACAATCGATGAACCTAGTCTAAAAATCAT
Source organism: Begonia masoniana (assembly GCA_022432975.1). NCBI lineage: Eukaryota > Viridiplantae > Streptophyta > Magnoliopsida > Cucurbitales > Begoniaceae > Begonia > Begonia masoniana. The sequence goes on from CM039502.1 coordinate 46,170,184, forward strand.
CCATATTCAATGGAAGTTTGGATTTCCAATCGATAAAAATATCTGAAAATCCGATTGGAGATTGGATTTACCAGCTACAAATCCGTTTGAGCTCGGATTGTGTGGGATTTTAGTTTAGAATCCCTCCTATAAATGGGGTGCTCAGGAGAAGAGAAACTCACACCATCACCCACAGCTCTCCCTCTCGAGTTCTTCAGAAGGAAGAAGAACTTACCTTGTTCTCTGGCACGGCGAATCTTCTCTGACGAGAAGGAACTCCTCGGCTGAAGCTCCGATGAAGCCCTCTCTTCCTCCGTCAACGACCCATCGGAGTAAGTCTCCCTCTTTGAAGCTCTCTATCTCTCTCTTCCCCGATCTCTCTTCCCCTCTCTCTGTTATTCCCTCTCTCTCTCTGATATGCTCTCTCTCCCTCTTGGCAGAAACTGCGAATAAGAAAGGAATGGTTCAGTTTTAATGAAAAAAACTGAACCGGTTCATTTAATTTGTTCCGAACCAAACTAGCCGACCCAAACTGCCCGACCCGAACCAGACCAGAATTTAACCAAACCGAACCGACCCGTACTGTTCACCCGAACCGAACCGGTACCGTTCACCTGACCGACTCGACATTATTCACCCGAATCGGACCTGAACCAAATTTTGATCCGAATCAATCTCGACCGATCGAAGATTTAACCGGTAAGGAATTTCTGCCCAAATTCTTCGAAAGTTGGAATAATTTAAGTGGAATTTTAACACTAATATTCGAATTGGGCAGGATAAATTTAGGAGCTATCCGATTCAATCCAAATCGATCCAACCGATCCGATCCGACCAAAGATTTCAACGTAAGGAAACTCTGCTCAATTTACTTTGAAATTAGATTTATTAAGTAAGATTTTGATATCAAAGATTTTAATTGAGCAAGATATTATTCTGGAGATTTTTGGAAAATCCTGATAAACGTTAATTGCTCGGAATCCAAGTAAGTGAAATAGAAAGTTTTGGCTACGGCCCTACATCGCAAGATATATATTATTTTATAATTTTATTTTTCAGTCACACGTTTTCAATGATTGAGCACGTATGTTATAATATCAACATAGAATAGTTTAAAAGATAAAATGGATAGGTTATTTGCATGTGTATGAAAAAGTAAAAGAGAATTGACAGAAAATACGATAGCAAAAACCTGAACGACAGTGAAATGGTGAGCTTGAGCATATGTTTTAACGTGATAGCAAAAGCCAGAATGACAGTGAGATGGTGAACTTGAACGTTAAAATTAAAAGTAAAAGATGACGAAGCCTGAATGACAATGAGATGATTAAGTCTTAAAAGAATGTTGAATTTTGAACCAGTATGTAACTGTTAACAGGATTAGGTAAAAGTAAAAGTTTTGCAACTTGCACGCATTTCCATTTACTGAGATTTTTTCACAGGTTTGTTTTAACTTGTGATGTAGGTAAATTTTTGTCTGAGGAATAACTAACTGCGATTGAGAACCCTCCAGTGGCAAGCGAGCATACAGATGAAGAACATATTGTTGATTTCGAAGAAAATGATTTAAATTAGTATGCTTTAATTTTTAAAACGATATTTAATGTTTTGTTTTGATTTAAGATTTTGGAAATAATTGTCGAATTTATTATTTAACAAAGTTTCATTAATTGTTTTAATTATGCGATGATTTCAAGATTTTGACAAATTATTTATCAAAGCTTCCGCGATATTTAAGTTTTCAATTAATAGGTTTTAAATTTTAAAATTTTGATTTAACGCTCGATTTCAAAAATCAATTTGGAGAAAATTCTAGAGTTTTCAAAATTAGGATTTCAAATTAGGGATTTTTAAATTGGGGCGTTACAAAATGGTATCAGAGTAACAAGGTTTATAAAATGATTATGTAGACTACTCTGTATGCTCACGTGCACCTGGAAGATTGTCAATCAGCAAGTAAGTGATCAAAAGTTTATATTTTGATGTAAAAGTACGATGATTTATGTAGTTGATTTTAAAATAAGTAATTTTCCTTTTATTCTTTTGCAAATATTTTTATAAAATCTAAAATCTGTTATAAAACTTTAATATATATTTTGTTTAAGAACTTCAAGTATTTATTTAAAGCAATTTCAAAGTATTTTAAATTACATTTTAGCACAAGTTTTTAAATTTTTAGAGTTATCTATGTAATGTAGATCTGTCCCTAAATCTAAAATAACAACTACTCCCGATTAAAAGATTTGATCCTGATTAATAAACTTCCTTAAAACATATATAAACCCTAGAGCCTAAGATACGCATAAGAGACAAGTATATCACGATTGGATGTTTGAGTATTAAACAAACCTTACTAGTATTCTAACTAGTTTATGGACTTCTCCAATAAAAATTTAGAATATTGGCCTGCAATAGTTAAGGACTAAAGTCAGTAACCACAACTTAAACATTTTTGGATAGAAGAATTTATATAATAATTAGTCTTTCCATGTAAAAATTATCAAATTCTCAAGTTAAGGATTTACTAAGGATAAGAGATAAAGTAGTATTATGGATTAATTTGATAATATTAGACGAGACAAGAAATGACATAGATAAATTTAAGGATGCTTAGATGATTATACCTACTCCGTAGAATTTGGTAACCTTAACTCCATTAATGTGACGGCACAGGACCCGATACCGATAAGGGTCCGAGGAGCCATCACTCCGGGACATTCAAAATGGGGACTATATTTTGTTTTTGAAGAAACAGATTGAATCTTTTAAAACAACCCTTAAAACATTACAGCTAGAGAAAACCTTCTCGGGATTTAAAGACAAAACGGTAAAACAGTTAAACCGGACTATATAATGTATTACAAATGGAAATCAGAATACTTGGAACATTTAAAAAAAAGGCTGGGTGGGCGACGGCCATGCAGAGAAAACGTGATAAAAATACATGCAGTGAAAATAAACAAAAGAGAAATTTACTGTTCACCGGTAGATGTGAACTACAAACAGAAATTTACTATTCACAAGTGGATGTGAATAAGACAAAAGTGAACAGTGCAGCGGTGGATGTGAATAAATAAAGGAGAACGGTGGATATAATTTACTATTCACAGTGGATGTGAATAAGACAAAAGTGAATAGTGCAGCGGTGGATGTGAATAAGACAGAAGTGAACAGTGCAGCAGTGGATGTGAATAAATAAAGGAGAACGGTGTATATGATTTACTATTCACAGGTGGATGTGAATAAGACAAAAGTGAACAGTGCAGCGGTGGATGTGATTTACTATTCACAGGTGGATGTGAATAAGACAAAAGTGAACAGTGCAACGGTGGATGTGAATAAATAAAAGAGAACGGTGGATATGATTTACTATTCACAGGTGGATGTGAATAAGACAAAAGTGAACAGTGCAGCGGTGGATGTGAATAAATAAAGGAGAACGGTGGATATAATTTACTATTCACAAGTGGATGTGAATAAGACAAAAGTGAATAGTGCAGCGGTGGATGTGAATAAGACAGAAGTGAACAGTGCAGCAGTGGATGTGAATAAATAAAGGAGAACGGTGTATATGATTTACTATTCACAGGTGGATGTGAATAAGACAAAAGTGAACAGTGCAACGGTGGATGTGATTTACTATTCACAAGTGGATGTGAATAAGACAAAAGTGAACAGTGCAGTGGTGGATGTGAATAAATAAAGGAGAACGGTGGATATGTTTTACTATTCACAAGTGGATGTGAATAAGACAAAAGTGAACAGTGCAGCCGTGGATGTAGAGTTTAAAGACAAAACTGACAACTTTTAACAGGATTACATGGAAATAGAAGACGTGAAAACAGGAGGTATGAAAGCTTCAAGCTTCAGAAAACGATTCAAAATATGATTTTGGGCATATCAGGAAAACACGACAGAAATTTAAGGAAAACAGATTGCATGGATGACTCTAAAATCAGAGATAATCCATGCACACCTTAAAAGAGAAAATATTCCAAACAATTCCAGAATACTTCAGAACATAAATTCAACTGTCAAATACAGAGATTTTAAATACATCAACAACAGAATATTTCAAAACGACAACTATCAACTGTCAAACAGACGTTTAAAACTCGAACATCAGAACCTATACATTATAAAATTCCCAACAGAGTTTTTAAACCAAAAACACAGAACCACAACAGAGGTTTAAGAACAAAACGGTAGAATCCCAGTAAAAATTTACAAACTTGAACATTACATTAAAAACTTCCCTCCCTCGGGTCAGAAACGTGTCTGGCTGCCACAACCACCCCCGAGAGTTCAAGCCACCAGCCACCTATTTGTCGGACTCAGGCACAAAGTCCTCATTTGCTTGTTCAGTACCTACATCAGGGAGTTCACATATAAGTCTAAAACTCAGTAAGAACATATATAAATGCAGTGATGCATATGATATGCATGAACTTTCATAATACAGTGACAGAACAATACATTACGTTTCAGTGGCAGGGGGGTATAAGTGATGCTTATAGGGGAAATGACAAGTGCACGACAGGCACAAACAAATATACAGAAATAGAATAGTAGGACAGTCCCCATCCCACACTTAACCAATACATTTCAGTCAGATTTTATCTTGGTTAGCTTCAAACTGTGTACAGAAAACAATTTTGCATGAACTTTCGACAAAATCGTGTATGCATTGACTTTCACTGCGCTTACAATTAAAACAGCAGACAACAGAAACAACACAACAGAACCTAAAGGAAGAACAGGTTACTCGGAATATAACTTCAACTTATCTACCCGAAACCTCCCAACAGTAGTAAAATCCTAGAGTCTCCGTGATGTAGGGCCTTAAGGGCCAACCTACAGATATGAACTTGTTGCTACAGAGTTGAAAGTCTTGAACGTCTCGGTGATGCACGAACCTATACATGCATGTAAGGAAACCAACAAAACTACAAATGCTAACTAATAACTTAGTAGAATATTCAGCAAACTCGATTCAAACCTTTAGAAAATAGACTAACGTGTTTTCATCCAAAAATAGTGAGTTTTCTCAAAATATCGTAACCTTAAACTTCAACAAAACTCACATTGTAACTTATCCAAACTTGTTAACTTTAGCAAATGATTACCTTCACTGGAGAAAACAGAAGAATGTAAGTATTTTGGAAAAGTTGAAATCGCCTGGAGGAGAGAAAACAGAGAGCAGTGGAAGGAAGCAGATGAGAAATGAGGGTTTCACGTAGGAGGGAAGAGAAAAGAGCATGGCTTCTTCAACAAGTTGCCAGGTGTCACTCAACCATTGGTTTCCTCCCACCAACCTTAATTAGCTCCCTATTCACCCTTATATTGGTTTTCAACTAAATTTCTATTTTGTAACGCCCCCGAACCTACCCTGGCTCAGTGTGCTACTTTGCTAACCAATCCAACGTTAAAACATAATGTAAAATAATTTTCATAAACCCCAAACTATACAAATCTGGCACAACGACATTTAAAGCTAAGTCTCCCGAAACTCTCTTATGTTATACCTAGCTGCCTAGACTCACTAATTTCTCTTAATCATAACAGTTAAGCACCACGGCGTCCTCCCCAAAAATTTTGACAAAGTAACGCCTGAAAATGGTGCCTCCAAAATGCTAGGTACCTGTATAAATCCAATCCTCAACCAATCAAGAATATTCCTAGCCATCTAACCAACCTACGAAATCTCCAATAATCAACATATCGTCGAGAAATGCTATCAAAAAAAATAAAGAAAATCCCCAATATAGGGTAACACATCACCCTTAACTATGACTATATACAACAAATACACATAGCTATACCATAACTGTCACAAACATCAACCCAAAAAGAATTACGCATTCCCATCATTTCCACAAATATACAATTACGATACTACCAAACTACAAAACCCACATCCCCCGAAGAGCAACGTCAAGGCACCCCGATAACTGCCCGCACCGGCATGCTCCATGCACCACAAACTGCTGCCACGTCCTGGCTCACTCGCTTAGCTCACTTGTAACCGCGTCGTTACCTACACCACATAACACGCACGTAAGCTTAATCTTAGCAAGTAGGGGATGACAAATATAAACACGTATACACGACTCTCACACAACCCTAGCTCACACAAAAGGTGCCTTAGTTGCCTTCGTTGCCTTAGTTGCCTGCACCAAAAGGTGCCTTAGTTGTCCGCACCCAAAAAGGATGCCTTACTCTTTAACTGACTACGATGCCAACCATGAAACACAACCTAACAATGCAACTCAACAACACGACTTCTACCCTTAACATCGAAGCATACGCGGAACCTTCTGCTTAATATTGAAGCGTTCACGGAAACTTCTGCGTAACATCGAAACGTTCACAGAACCTTCTGCTTAACATCGAAGCGTTCACAGAACCTTCTGCTTAACATCGAAGAGTTCACAGAACCTTCTACATAACATCGAAGCGTTCACGAAACCTTCTGCTTAACATCAAAGCGTTCACGGAACCTTCTGCTTAACATCGAAGTGTTCACGGATCCTTCTGCTTAACATCAAAGCGTTCACGTCGAAGCGTGCACGGAACCTTCTGCTTAACATCAAACCGTTAACGGAACCTTCTGCTTAACATTGAAGCGTTCACGGAACCTTCTACATAACATCGAAGTGTTCACAGAACCTTCTGCTTAACATCAAAGCGTTTACGGAACCTTCTGCTTAACATCTTACATTCCACTCCCACAATTTGCAAACAATGTTCAAACAATGCAACCAATACAACAACGTAACGCAACAAATTAACACAACGCAGTACAACAACACAACACAACACCAAACAAAACAATCCAAAGCAAAACAATAACTCAACAAAATACGAAGCAACACAAATAACCAGTAAACCTTACCGTTCTATGGTGTAGGCCCGAAGGTGAGAGAATAATAACCCCTACTTACATGGCGTCCTAGCTCGCTGAGGATACTCGGTTCCCTGTCCATCTACGGCTTGACCTATGACAAATATTCAAACTATATTAACTCAAGCGTACACACACCAATTTACTCTCAAACTACTATTTCTAGCCTAATCCAACTAAAACCTAACTAAACGGCCAGTAATTTGGGTTCGGTAAAAACCGATCCGAAACTTCAAACGTGCATAACTTTTGCGTCGGTTATCAGAATCGAACGATTCTAGCGGCCACGTACTCCTATAATAACCTATTTTAACATGCCAAAAGGAAATTAAAAACAAACAACCTAGCTAGGTCAAAACTGGCAAAACCCGAACTGCCCTAAGTCAGAAATTTTCCCCTTTCTGGTTTTCCATCAAATCTCATCCATTTCCTCACCAATCAATCCCCATAACATCCAATTAACATAACCTAACAAGAAAAATCAGAATTCAACACAAAAACCCGAGGCTCCAAAAACCTAGCCCTCGATTTTTAGCTCCTCCCGAGCTGCACACTGCTCGAAATTTCTTGCCAGCACCGAGCTCGGCAATTCGACGCCAGGAGCAGCCAAAAATGGCCAGCGATCGGAGCTCTAGCAGCTCGACGATCGACGGCACAGACCGAACACAAAACAGGGCAAAGCCCTAAGCTTACCGGTCAGTTTTTGGTCGAAGGAAGTCGGAGATGCCAGCCCTCGGGTCGTCGCCGCCGTTTGATCATAAGGACGCCGAAATCGCCGGTGTTTTCTCCGTCGATCGCCGCCCGAGCTCCCCCCCTTTGCTGCCCTATTCTTCGCTCGCGGGGAGCAATTGAATGACTTTGAGCCATTCAGTTGTTTTTAAAAGAAAATAACATTTTCTTTTAAAACAAAAATAATAATAACAATACTAATAATAATAATAACACTAACATTACCATTCTGCCCTTCCAAAAATTTCGTTAAATCCCGCTCTTAAATTATAAACTTTCGTCAATTGATCCTCACCCCGTACCCGACTTAATTCTCCACTGGGAATACCCGCACATAATTTAATAAACGTTTAAGTCACTTTTAATTACTTTAATTAAAACAACTATTTTAATAAACAACCACCTTATTATTTTATTTTCTCTCCCATTCTTCCTTCTAATTTAAATAATTCTAAAACAGTACACATTAAGGAAAAATTCTCGGGTGTTACAATCCACCCTCCTTACAAAAAATTTTGTCCTCAAAATTTGTGGCCTTATGTACTCATCTCACCTACCCAATACCCTTACTCATCTATCGGTTACTACATACCACAATATACGCCCTAACCCGAATACTCACATGTTCACTAACTATAATCTAATCCATACCCTCAAACCCTTCTAACTGAAGTCACAACTCGATCACGAACAAACCACTACAACCTTCTATGCAACCCCTAACACTAAAACCTACTAATAAACTTCTTACCCGATGTCCTCAATTTCAATTTCTCTTCTACTCTATCATCTCCCTTCTAATTTATCACTCTCATTTCGTATACTAACTTACCTTATCCATAGATTTCAAGCTCTCACGACAACTATTCTTCCAAGGTATATGATAAATTCTCAAACTTATGATCACTAAACTCAATTTATCCAACTATCTTCAGTCAGTCACCATCTACTCTAAGTTCACACATTCCTCGGGTATCAGACTTACTCTAATCCTAAGATTCTGTAATCTCTCTATGCTCAATTCCACTTTTATCTATCCTATGGATGTTACCTTGTCTGTTTCACCTTTCTAATAATTCCTAGCTATTCAACTATCGATCTACTACATCTATGAATTACCTTAAGGGATCCACTAAGGTTTTCTCGGTACACTCGAGATTTTCTAGTCCACTACAATCACAAAACAAACAGGGGCTAAACCAATCTAATCTTAAATATAAACTAACTAAAAGTAAAGAAACACTTACAGTTGGTGAAACACGTTGCACGGCGGCCGGCATTGTCGAGTAATCCTTTGAATGACTCGACCATTTATGCTCTGATACCATCTTGTAACGCCCCCAACCCACCCTGGCTCGGTGCGCTACTTTGCTAACCAATCACACGTTAAAACATAATGTAAAATAATTTTCATAAACCTCAAACTATACAAATCTGACACAGCGACATTTAAAGCTAAGTCTCCCGAAACTCTCTTATGTTATACCTAGCTGCCTAGACTCACTAATTTCTCTTAATCCTAACTATTAAGCACCACGGCGTCCTCCCCGAAAATTTCGACAAAGTAACGTCTGAAAATGGCGCCTCCAAAATGCTAGGTACCTGCATAAATCCAATCCTCAACCAATCAAGAATATTCCTAACCATCTAACCAACCTATGAAGTCTCCAATAATCAACATATCGTCGAGAAATGCTATCAACCAAAATAAAGAAAATCCCTAAAATATATGGTAACACATCACCCTTAACTATGACTATATGCAACAAATACACAGCTACACTATAACTGTCACAAACATCAACCCAAAAAGAATTACGCATTCCCATCATTTCCACAAATAGACATTTACAATACTACCAAACTACAAAACCCACATCCCCTGAAGACCAAGGTCGAGGCGCCTCGACAACTGCCGCACCGGCATGCTCCATGCACCACCAACTGCTGCCACGTCCTGGCTCACTCACTTAGCTCACATGTAACCACATTGTTACCTACACAACAGAACACACACTTAAGCTTAATCTTAGCAAGTAGGGGATGAAAAATATAAACATGTATACACGACTCTCACACAACCCTAGCTCACACAAAAGGTGCCTTAGTTGCCCGCACCCAAAAATGATGCCTTACTCTTTAACTGACTACCATGCCAACCATGCAACACAACCCAACAATGCAACTCAACAACACGACTTCTACCCTTAACATCGAAGCGTTCGCGGAACCTTCTGCTTAACATCGAAGCGTTCATGGAACCTTCTGCGTAACATCAAAGCATTCACGGAACCTTCTGCTTAACATCGAAGAGTTCACAGAACCTTCTGCTTAACATCGAAGCGTTCACAGAACCTTCTGCTTAACATCGAAGCGTTCACGGAACCTTCTACATAACATCAAAGCGTTCACAGAACCTTCTGCTTAACATCGAAGCATTCACGGAACCTTCTGCTTAACATCGAAGCGTTCACGGAACCTTCCACTTAACATCGAAGCGTTCACGGAACCTTCTTCTTAACATCGAAGCGTTCACGAAACCTTCTGCTTAACATCGAAGCTTTCACAGAACCTTCTGCTTAACATCGAAGCGTTCACGGAACCTTCTGCATAACATCGAAGCGTTCACGGAACCTTCTGCTTAACATCGAAGCGTTCACAGAACCTTCTGCTTAACATCTTACAATCCACTCCCACAATTTGCAAACAATGTTCAAACAATGCAACCAACACAACAACGTAACGCAACAACTTAACACAACACAGTACAACAACACAACACAACACCAAAAAAAACAACCCAAAGCAAAACAATAACTCAACAAAATACGAAGCAACACAAATAACCATTAAACCTTACCGTTCTATTGTGTAGGCCCGAAGGCGAGAGAATAATAACCCCTACTTACATGGCGTCCTAGTTTGCTGAGGATACTCGGATCCCTGTACATCTACGGCTTGACCTACGACAAATATTCAAACTATATTAAGTCAAGCGTACACATACCAATTTACTCTAAAACTACTATTTCTAGCCTAATCTAACTAAAACCTAACTTGTAACGACCCAATTCCCAGCAAGATATTGTTCGCTCTGGGGATTGGGCCGTAGCACAATATCCTCCCCTCACGGCTTTGTTTTGGCGAGAACTTCCCGAAAGGTCACCCAACCTGGAATTGCTCTCGCCGAAGCACTTTTAACTTCGGAGTTCTTATGGGATCCGTTGCCAATTGTGCTCCAAAACGCGTCTTGCTATGTTGGGAGGGTCTCTTTACATATGTTTCATTTCCACATACTTCCCCAAGCGATGTGGGATTGTGACAACCCCCTTTTTACGACCTGTCACCTTCCGGTTCGCCCGCGCGGACGTACCGCCATCCGGGTTCCGGTTCGTGCAGCCATCGTACACATACTTGCACATTCGGGTCATCACAATCACCCCCCCTCGGGGGCCCAACGTCCTCGTTGGCCACATTTCCGGTTGGGTACAGGCTCTGATACCATTTGTAACGACCCAATTCCCAGCAAGATATTGTTCGCTCTGGGGATTGGGCCGTAGCACAATATCCTCCCCTCACGGCTTTGTTTTGGCGAGAACTTCCGGAAGGTCACCCAACCTGGAATTGCTCTCGCTGAAGCACTTTTAACTTCGGAGTTCTTATGGGATCCGTTGCCAATTGTGCTCCAAAACGCGTCTTGCTATGTTGGGAGGGTCTCTTTACATATGTTTCATTTCCACATACTTCCCCAAGCAATGTGGGATTGTGACAACCCCCTTTTTACGACCTGTCACCTTCCGGTTCGCCCGCGCGGACGTACCGCCATCCGGGTTCCGGTTCGTGCAGCCATCGTACACATACTTGCACATTCGGGTCATCACATAACTAAACGGTCACTAATTTGGGTTCAGCAAAAATCGACCCGAAACTTCAAACGTGCATTACTCCTATAATAACCTATTATAACATGCCAAAAGGAAATTTAAAACAAACAACCCTAGCTAGAACAAAACTGGCAAAACCCAAACTGCCCTAAGTCAGAAATTTTCCCCTTTCTAGTTTTTCATCAAAACTCCTCCATTTCCTCACCAATAAATCCCCCTAACATCCAATTAACATAACCTAACAAGAAAAATCAGAATTCCACACAAAAACCCGAGGCTCTAAAAACCTAGCCCTCGGTTTTTAGTTCCTCCCGAGCTGCACACTGCTCGGCATTCCTTGCCAGAACCGAGCTCGGCAATTCAAAGCTGAGAGTAGCAAAAACGGCCGACGATCAAAGCTCTAGCAGCTCGACGATCCACGGCATAGATCGAACACAAAGCAGGGCAAAGCCCTAAGCTTACCGGTCTGTTTTTGGTCGAAGGAGGACGGAGATGCGAGCTCTCGGCTCGTCGCCGCCGTCTGATCGGAAGGACGCCGAAATCACCAGTGTTTTCTCTATCGATTGCCGCCCGAGCTCCCCTCCTTCGTTGCCCTGTTCTTCGCTCGCGGGAGCAACTGAATGGCTTCGAGCCATTCAGTTGTTTTTAAAAGAAAATAACATTTTCTTTTAAAACAAAAATAATAATAATAATACTAATAATAATAATAACACTAACATTACCATTCTGCCCTTCAAAAAATTCCGCTAAATCCCGCTCTTAAATTATAAACTTTCATCAATTGACCCTCACCCCGTACCTGGCTTAATTCTCCACTGGAAATACCCGCATATAATTTAATAAACGTTTAAGTCACTTTTAATTACTTTAATTAAAACAACTATTTTAATAAACAACCACCTTATAATTTTATTTTCTCTCCCATTCTTCCTTCTAATTTAAATTATTCTAAAACAGTACACATTAAGGAAAAATTCTCGGGTGTTACATATTTAGTTCATCGAATCAGTTTTACAATCACTCTTATTCAATTAAACACGTCGACAATTAAAAATAGTCATTGCATTAATATCGGAGTAATTCCGCTTACATATCTGGGGAATAAATACATAGGCAAAAATGCCGGGTGTTACATTCCACCTACCTTAACAAAAATTTTGTCCCAAAATTTTGCCTAAGCAAAGAGGTCCGGATTGGGCCCTAACATCTTGTTGTCTTTCCCATGTGGCTTCCTCCACACCATGATTGCGCCACAAAACCTTCACCAATGGGACCACCTTGTTGCGCAACACTTTGAGTGAAGTATCCAATATCTGTATGGACCTTTCTTCATATGTCAGTGTCGGCATGATATCAAAGTCCACATGTTCAACGATCTGGGTTGGATCTCGTACACATTTTCTCTAACATTGAAACGTGAAAAACATTGTGAACCCCATCCATAGACGCTGGCAACTGTAAGCCACGCTTCCCACACGCTTCAAGATGGGAAAAGGTCCAATGAACTGTGGGCTGAGCTTCCCTTTGTTACCGAATTACATTACGCCCTTGAAAGGCGACACTTTCAAGAATACTTCATCGCCCTCCGCGAACTCTAAGTCTCTTCTTCTATGGTCCGCATAACTCTTCTGTCGACTCTGAACAATTTTTATTTGTTGTTTGATAGCAGCTATCACCTCGGACATCTGCTGTAATATCTCAGGGCCGATAAACTTGGCTTCTCCGACCTCATCCCAACACAATGGGGATCTACACTTTCTGCCGTAAAGAGCTTCATAAGAAGCCATGCCAATTGTAGCCTGGTAGCTATTGTTGTAAGCAAACTCCACGAGTGGCAAGTATCTACTCCAAGGAGCATGAAATTCCAATACACACAATCTTAACATATCTTCTAGTATTTGAATCGTCCTCTCGGATTGTCCGTTCTTCTATGGATTAAATGCCGTGCTGAAATCTAACTTGGTGCCAAAGGAGCTCTACAAGCTTTTCCAAAACCTATAAGTGAATCTGGGATCCCGTTCTGAGACGATCGACACAGGAATGCCATGCAACTTAATAATCTCGTTAATATACAGCTCTGCGTATTGATCCATGGAGTACGTCGTCTTCACAGGTAGAAAATGGGCCGACTTCGTCAATCTGCCCACTATGACCCAAATGCTATTATGGCCCTTAGCCGTCCTTGGAAGGCCGACAACAAAATCCATCGTTATGTTCTCCCATTTCCAATCGGGGATGGGGAGAGGCTGAAGCGTTCCACTTGGTCGTTGATGTTCAGCTTTGACTTGTTGACATATCATGCAAGACTCCACATACTTGGCCACTTCATTCTTCACATTTGGCCACCAGAAGTGAAGTTTCAAGGCCTGATACATCTTTGTGCCTCCAGGATGTACAGAGAAAGAAGATGAGTGAGCTTCCGACAAGATGTCCTTCCGTAGCTCTTCGTCTCTCGGAACATACCACCTGTCTTTGAACTTCAAAATACCATCTCCCAAATAACTGAAATCGAAAGAGGCCAATGGTAACTTGCTCACAATATCAGCCATCTCCTTTGAATTGGTCTTCTAGGCCTCCATAATTTGGTCCAGGATGGTGGGCCGTAGTGTCAAGCCTGCTAGTATGGCTGATAGCCCAGAAACTATCTCCATATCGAACTTCTATATCTCTATCCTCAAAGGCATTGATACGGCCGACATAGTCGGTTGCATAGTAGCTGGCATCTTGCTCAGTGCATCGGCTACAACATTAGCTTTACTCGGGTGGTATTTAATCTCAACATCATAGTCTTTCACAAATTCTAGCCACCGTCTTTGTCTCATGTTTAACTCTTTCTGGGTAAATATACACTTCAGGCTCTTGTGATCCAAAAACACCTCACATTATTGTCCGTACAAGTGGTGCTCCATACTTTTAGCGCAAATACGACTGCCGCTAGCTCGAGGTCATGTGTAGGGTAGTTTTGTTTAAGGTTCTTCAATTGTCTGGATGCGTATGCCACCACTTTCTCTTCTTGCATTAATACACATCCCAAGCCAATCTTGGACGCATGACAGTATACGCTGAATTTGCTGTCTTCAACTGGTAATACTAACAGAGAAGCAGTGGTTAATTTCTACTTAAGTGTCTGAAAACTCAACTCATAAGCTTCAGACCACTTGAACTTGACATCCTTCCTCGTTAAGCTGGTCATAGGCTTTGCTATTACAGAAAATTCCTTGATAAACTTTTTGTAATAACCAGCTAACCTGATAAAACTCTGTACCTCACTAGCATTTCTCGATCTCGGCCATTCTTTCACTACCAGAATCTTGGCTGGATCCACGGACACTCCTTCTGCCGATACCACATGGCCTAGGAAGTTAATCCTACTCAACCAGAATTCGCACTTCGACAGTTTGGCATACAACCGGTGCTGTTTTAGAGTCGATAGCACAATCGCCAGGTGCTTCTCGTGTTCAGCCTCATTTCTAGAGTAAAGCAGGATGTCGTCGATGAAAACGATTATAAATTTATCCAAGAAATCTTGGAATATCTTGTTCATCAAGTCCATGAATGCCGTAGGGGCATTAGTCAATCCAAAAGACATTACCAAGAACTCGTAGTGTCCGTACCGGGTCCTGAAGGCGGTCATTGGAATATCATTAGCCCTGACCTTCAACTGGTAATAACCAGAGCGCAAATCGATCTTCGAGAATTCTCGAGCCCCTTGAAGTTGTTCAAATAAATCGTCGATCCTCGGTAACGGGTACTTATTTTTTATGGTCAATTTGTTCAGCTCACGGTAATCAATGCACATGCATAGGGACCCATCTTTCTTCTTGACAAACAAGATGGGAGTGCCCCACGGAGAGAAACTAGGGCCCACAAAGCCCTTGTTGTAATACTCGGCTGTACGGATTATTATTATTTTAATGTAAATGGCATTTTTATTAATATGTCAAATTAAGTCGGTTTTGCGAAAAGAAAGCGTCATTACGATCCTAAGAATTAATAAGGATTTTAATAATATTTCGGAAATTTTATGAGTCGTAACGCTAATTTCACGAGAATTACGTTTTTCGTAATTCGAAGGACGTTTTAGTAAAAATAGTAAACGAGATCTGAATTGCGAACGGATAGTTTTAATAGAACCCTAGTGATAAGTTGGATTTATTGGTGAAATAAGGAAATTTGGAGAAGTCGAATCGTTAGCTAATTAATGAAACAAAGGCGAAACGAATAAAAAATATGTACTAAGGGCATAATAGTAATCTTCTTAAGCCAAATTATATTAAAAACATCAAATTCCTTCTTCCTTCACCATTTTTACGCCAGAGAGCTTTTCTTCACCATTTTTCTTCCTCCTTTGACGACTCGCGGCCATTTCTCTTCCGACCTCCGTTCTTCGTCCGACGACTTCTGATCTTTTACGTTTTCTCCTCCAACAGACGCTCTAGGTATGATTCTAAAGCTTTGGAAGCTTATTGTTCGGTTTTTACGGAGTTAAAAACGATTAGGGTTTCGTTTAGGGTTTGTGAAAAACGTGATTTAGGGTTAGAAATCGATAGGTTTATCGAGTTTATGGATATAAAGGACGTGTTGAACGTTATTGGACGAAGCTAGATCGAATTGTGAGAAATGTTCAAATTCGAGAATTTAGGGTTTTTTGGAAAAACTCGTTATTGGATGTTTCATAGAATTGATCGCGAATTGGTTGTAAAAATGCCTCGATTAATTAAGTTATAGCTCTAGGAGAATTCCTTAGTTAAGGATTTTGCTAGTTCGAGCATTTAATTATTTAAGCTCGTTTTAACGACAATTTGGTGAAATTGCCTAGGTGAACAAAGCTCGTGGACGGAGCTTGGATTGCAACGTGCACGAGGTAAGTTCTCGTGATCTTCTCTGGCCGATTGGCCTACACCGTACGTCAAGGTCGTCTCGAGGAATTTTGGTGACGTTTGTTTAAATGCTTTGGTTGGGTAGTTAGGTTTAGTCCTTTTATAGAATATGTTTTTAATAGCTTTAGTTGTCTTGATGGTACGTATGCTGTATGTTTAAATTATGCCATTAACTGTTCACGCATCACGGTTTTAAATTATGCATAGAAAATGAATTTCCACACAATGTTTTAAAGAAAATGGCGATGCGGCCTGGAGAGGGGCTATTGATCTATTGTGTAGACACGAAGGGGTCTGTCACAATACCGCATCTAATATGTACTCATACAGTTATAGGTCATGCGAAATGGGGCTCAGCACGGCTGTACGTGTTGTAAGCGTGTACCCCCTCCTCTAGCTGGAAAGGGTAGTCCGACCGCTGGATGTGCTTTCTCCGGTTACGTGGTTGAGATCTCGGTGACAACCAGAGTAAAGAAAATGAAAATGATCCATGATTTACGAACTCATATGCACAGCACGCATTGCATTTACGTAGAGCTTACTGAGATTTTTATCTCATAGTGTGTCTGTATGGTGTAGGTGACTTCGACATAGGTGAGGACGAGATCCCTCCACCTTAGGAGTGATGCAGTTGACAGAGGATGATTGCGGGAGTGTGCTGGCACAGTCGAGGCGCATTTTGACCCGTGGGACTCATGGTTAGATGTTTTGAGGGTTTTTGGAAATTGTCAAGCTGATGGTTGTATAGACACATTTTAGGGTGTTTGGTTCTGATAGTTGATAGGTTTATGTTTGAGTTTTTAAATGTTTTGGAAAACTCGTTTTGTAAAATGTTTGATAATAGGGATATGTTCAGTTTTTAAACATATCCATGCAGTTCGTTTTCATGAAAATATATTTCGTTTTAAGTTGTTATTTCGGTCGACTGAAGAAGTGAGGAGTGATGAGATTTTGAGTGAGTTATGTTAGGTTGTATATTTGATGAAATGTTGAAGGGTTGGTTTAGTGTAAGGAAGCAGGTGAAGAGAAGGGAAGGAGAATGAGCGAAGAAGAAAGAAGGGAGGCAGAGGAGATGGTGATCGATCGCCCAAGGATGGGGATCGATCGCCCCTTACAGTCGCCGCTCCCTGGAAAAATCCAGGAAGTGTGGCAAACGTTTGCCACAATGAGGGGTGAACGTTCGCCCCCTTGTTTTCCAAACTGGCGATCGATCGCCTGTTTATGGGCAATCGATCGCCCCTCATATTTGGGACAAACGTCCCTTTTTGCCCTCTGCCTATTTTTATTTTAGTTTTTAATTGTTTTAAATTTGTTTTATAATTGTTTTAAGTTTTGTTTTAAATAGTATATAAACATAGACTCCGTCGATTTCAATTCCGATTTTGATTCCGACATTAAAAGTTTTATTTCCGCTAAAACGCTTAGTTTAAAGTTTTAAGTATAAAAAAAATATAGTACGGAAAAATGGGTATAGTGTTAGGGTCGTCACACTTGTCCATCAATTCCTTTAGTTGAGCCTTCAACTCCCTCATCTCTACTGGTACCATACGGTACGGATTCTTTGATACTGGTTCAGCACCAGGATATACGTCAATTTCAAACTTGATTTCACGATCAGGTGGCAATCCCGGTAAGTCATCTAAGAAAACCTCTGAGAAGTCTCGAACTACCGGAATATTTTGAAGTTCCACCTCACCTTGCCTTTGAACATGTACTACGTGGGCCAGAAATCCGACGCATCCTGACATCATCAGCTGTTGAGCTTTCAAGGAAGATATAATAGGCATACGGTGTTTCTTTGGTATTGCCTGATAAGAGAATTCTACCTCGTTCGGGAGCTTAAATGATACTAGCCCGGACCTGCAGTTGATGGTGGCGTGATGTCTAAACAGCTAGTCCATCCCAAGAATCACATCGTATCCCTTCATACCGATAACGATAAGACTGGCATACAACTTCTGGTCTCCTACTGACACTACCCGTACAACCTGCTCGGAGTGCATAAACTCTCCAGACGGTAGCATAATGTTGTAGGGCTGATCTGACGGCGTACAACAAAATTTCTCTCTAACCACAAAGTCCACTGCCACAAACGAATGTGTGGCCCCCGTGTCCCACAAGGTATAAGTCGGTGCATCACATATTGAAATTGTACCTGTAATTGCTGTGTGTTGAGTGGCATCATCAACATCCTCCATCATTGCAAAAACTCTAGGTACGGCCTGATTTGGTCTAGTGTCCGGCATTGGGAAATCCCGTACGTGATGGCCTTCTTTGCCACATCGGAAGTATTGGCCGGTAATGAGTCTGCATTGGCCTCTATGAATTCTCTGGCATCGCGGGCATACTGAAAGTTGAGGATCCCCCATTGGTCTCTTTCCTTTGTCTTGATAATTGGTGGTCTCATTGGGCCTCTTAATGCCCCTGTTCTGCTGCTGTTGAGGTTGCAAATTCTGACTTCTCTGTGGTTGCTGTTGCTGTAAAGGGGCATCACGTAAGATTCTCTTCGACGTATCTCTATATCTCTGAGACGTCATCTCTAATGCTTCTAATTGGTAAGCCTTGGCTACCACCTTCGTATACGGGGCCTCGTCAAATCCCCTATATGAAATCCCTCGTAAGAGGTCCAGCTTCAAACCCTGAATAAATTTGTGCACCTTGTTTTCGTGAGAGGCCACCAAATGAGGTGCATAGCGGGATAAGGATTCAAAGTTCTGAACATATTCGGCCACTGATCCATACTGCCGTAGCCGAGAGAACTCTATCATCTTCTCCTTCTTCGCACTTCTGTCAAAATACTTCTCATAGAACATTCGCTTAAATCCCTCCCAGCTTAACACCACCGTTGTTGCCTTGACAATGTCCCACCAAAATCCTGCATTCTTGGTGAGCTAATACGTGGCACATAGAACCTTCTTATTTTCTTCTACCTCTGCGCATCTAAATATTCTCTCTATCTGCCGGAACCATTCCTCAGCATGAGTTGGGTCAGTAGATAGTCCATCAAATGTAGGCAGCTGGAGTCGCCTGAATCTATCTCCACTGGTGTCGCATGAAGCATTCCCCTGATTATTAGTATTATTCCCATTGTCTTCTCGGGCCATCATACGTTCCACCATGTGGGACTGTACACCCACCAGCTCAATTAATCTGTCAATGGCATGAGAGCTTTTGCTTGCTTCATCCTGTTGTCCTCTCACCATTTTAAGAAAACCCTATACATATTAACGAACTTAACTTAATAAACAAAACGCGTACAGAAACTTAAACACTTACAGTTGGTGGGGCGATCTCACATGGCGGGTTGTGTAGTCAAACAGTTTACAGAATCGCTTTAAAAACCTTGCCTCTCTGATACCATAACTGTGACGGCCCGAGACCCGATACCGATCGGGGTCCGAAGAGCCATCACTCTGGGACATTCAAAACGGGGACTATATTTTTTTTTTTGAAGAAACAGACTGAATCTTAAATCTTTACACTTAGAGAAAATCTTCTCGGGATTTAAAGACAAAACGGTAAAACAGTTAAACCGAACTGCATAATGAATTACAGAAGGAAATCAGAATACTTGGAGCATTTAAAAAAAAGGCTGGGTGGGGGATGGCCATGCAGAGGAAACGTGAGAAAAATACATGTAGTGAAAACAAACAAAAGAGAAATTTACTGTTCACCGGTGGATGTGAACTACAAACAGAAATTTACTATTCACAGGTGGATATGAATAAGACAAAAGTCAACAGTGCAGTGGTGGATGTGAATAAATAAAGGAGAACGGTGGATATGATTAACTATTCACAGGTAAATGTGAATAAGACAAAAGTGAACAGTGCAACGGTGGATGTGAATAAGACAGAAGTGAACAGTGCAGCGGTGGATGTGAATAAATAAAGGAGAACGGTGGATATGATTTACTATTCACAGGTGGATGTGAATAAGACAAAAGTGAACAGTAGCAGCAGTGGATGTGAATAAATAAAGCAGAACGGTGGATGTGATTTACTATTCACAGCTGGATGTAAATAAGACAAGGAACAGTGCACGGTGGATGTGAATAAGACAAAAGTGAACAGTGCAACGGTGGATGTGAATAAGACAGAAGTGAACAGTGCAACGGTGGATGTGAATAAGACAGAAGTGAACAGTGCAACGGTGGATGTGATTTACTATTCACAGGTGGATGTGAATAAGACAGAAGTGAACAGTGCAACGGTGGATGTGATTTACTATTCACAGGTGGATGTGAATAAGACAGAAGTGAACAGTGCAACGGTGGATGTGAATAAATAAAGGAGAACGGTGGATATGATTTACTATTCACAGGTGGATGTGAATAAATAAAGGAGAACGGTGGATATGATTTACTATTCACAGGTGGATGTGAATAAGACAGAAGTGAACAGTGCAACGGTGGATGTGATTTACTATTCACAGCTGGATGTAAATAAGACAAAAGTGAACAGTGCAGTGGTGGATGTGATTTACTATTCACAGGTGGATGTGAATAAGACAAAAGTGAACAGTGCAACGGTGGATGTGAATAAGACAAAAGTGAACAGTGCAACGGTGGATGTGAATAAGACAGAAGTGAACAGTGCAACGGTGGATGTGAATAAGACAGAAGTGAACAGTGCAACGGTGGATGTGAATAAGACAAAAGTGAACAGTGCAACGGTGGATGTGAATAAGACAAAAGTGAACAGTGCAACGGTGGATGTGAATAAGACAGAAGTGAACAGTGCAACGGTGGATGTGAATAAGACAAAAGTGAACAGTGCAACGGTGGATGTGAATAAGACAGAAGTGAACAGTGCAACGGTGGATGTGATTTACTATTCACAGGTGGATGTGAATAAGACAGAAGTGAACAGTGCAACGGTGGATGTGATTTACTATTCACAGGTGGATGTGAATAAGACAAAAGTGAACAGTGCAACGGTGGATGTGATTTACTATTCACAGGTGGATGTGAATAAGACAGAAGTGAACAGTGCAACGGTGGATGTGAATAAGACAGAAGTGAACAGTGCAGCGGTGGATGTGAATAAATAAAGGAGAACGGTGGATATGATTTACTATTCACAGGTGGATGTGAATAAGACAGAAGTGAACAGTGCAACGGTGGATGTGAATAAGACAGAAGTGAACAGTGCAACGGTGGATGTGATTTACTATTCACAGGTGGATGTGAATAAGACAGAAGTGAACAGTGCAGCGGTGGATGTGAATAAGACAGAAGTGAACAGTGCAACGGTGGATGTGAATAAGACAAAAGTGAACAGTGCAACGGTGGATGTGAATAAGACAGAAGTGAACAGTGCAACGGTGGATGTGAATAAGACAGAAGTGAACAGTGCAACGGTGGATGTGAATAAGACAGAAGTGAACAGTGCAACGGTGGATGTGATTTACTATTCACAGGTGGATGTGAATAAGACAGAAGTGAACAGTGCAACGGTGGATGTGATTTACTATTCACAGGTGGATGTGAATAAATAAAGGAGAACGGTGGATATGATTTACTATTCACAGGTGGATGTGTTGGATGTGAATAAGACAAAAGTGAACAGTGCAACGGTGGATGTGAATAAATAAAAGAGAACGGTGGATATGATTTACTATTCACAGGTGGATGTGAATAAGACAGAAGTGAACAGTGCAGCTGTGGATGTAGAGTTTAAAGACAAAATTGACAACTTTTAACAGGATTACATGGAAACAGAAGACGTGAAAACCGGAGGTATGAAAGCTTCAAGCTTCAGAAAACGATTCAAAATTTGATTTTGGGCATATCAGGAAAACACGACAGAAATTTAAGGAAAATAGATTGCATGGATGACTCTAAAATCAGAGATAATCCATGCACACCTTAAAAGAGAAAATATTCCAAACAATTCCAGAATACTTCAGAACATAAATTCAACTGTCAAATACAGAGGTTTTAAATACATCAACAACAGAATATTTCAAAACGACAACTATCAACTGTCAAACAGAGGTTTAAAACTCGAACATCAGAACCTATACATTATAAAATTCCCAACAGAGGTTTAAGAACAAAACGGCAGAATCCCAGTAAAGTTTTACAGACTTGAACATTACTTTAAAAACTTCCCTCCCTCGGGTCAGAAACGTGTCTTGCTGCCACAACCACCCCCGAGAGTTCGAGCCACCAGCTACCTATTCGTCGGACTGAAGCACAAAGTCCTCATTTGTGTGTTCAGTACCTACATCAAGAAGTTCACCTATGAGTCTAAAACTCAGTAAGAACATATATAAATGCAGTGATGCATATGCTATGCATGAACTTTCAGAATACGGTGACAGAACAGTACATTACATTTTAGTGGCAGAGGGGTATAAGTGGGGCTTATAGGGGAACTGGCAAGTGCACGACAGGCACAAAAAAATATACAGAAACAAAACAGTAGGCCAGTCCCCATCCCGCACTTAACCAATACGTTTCAGTCAGATTTTATCTTGCTTAGCTTCAAACCGTGTACAGAAAACAGTTTTGCATGAACTTTCGAGAAAATCGTGTATGCATGGACATTCACTGTGCTTACAATTAAAACAGCAGACAACAGAAACAACACAACAAAACCTAAAGGAAGAACAGGTTACTCGGAATATAACTTCAACTTATCTACCTGAAACCTCCCAACAGTAGTAAAATCCTAGAGTCTCTGTGATGTAGGGCCTTAAGGGCCAACCTACGGGTATGAACTTACCTGTTGCTACAGAGTTGAAAGTCTTGAACGTCTCGGTGATGCACGAGCCTATACATGCATGTAAGGAAATCAACAAAGCTACAAATGCTAACTAATAATAACTTAGTAGAATATTCAGCAAACTCAATTCAAACCTTTAGAAAACAGACTAACGTGTTTTCATCCAAGAACAGTGAGTTTGCTCAAAATATTGTAACCTTAAACTTCCACAAAACTCACATTGTAACTTATCCAAACTCATTAACTTTAGCAGATGATTACCTTCACTGGAGAAAATAGAAGAATGGAAGTCTTTTGGAAAAGTTGAAATCACTTGGAGGAGAGAAAACAGAGAGCAGTGGAAGGAAGCTGATGAGAAATGAGGGTTTCACGTATGAGGGAAGAGAAAAGAGCATGGCTTCTTCAACAAGTTGCCAGGTGTCACTCAACCATTGGTTTCCTCCCACCAACCTTAATTAGCTCCCTATTTTACCCTTCTATTGGTTTTTAACTAAATTTCTATTTAGTTTATTGAATCAGTTTTACAATCACTCTTATTCAATTGAACACGTCGACAATTAAAAATAGTCATTGCATTAATATCGGTGTAATTTCGCTTACATATCCGGGGAATAAATACATAGGCAAAAATGCCGGGTGTTACAATTAACAACCACTTATGAATCCTTTTTCGGAGTACACCCATCATCTCAAGTTTTAGATCGAACTAGCACTTTATCCATCCAAGTCATTTTTTACGGCATTTGCTCAATTGACACGTCTG
Source organism: Begonia masoniana (assembly GCA_022432975.1). Classification (NCBI taxonomy): domain Eukaryota; kingdom Viridiplantae; phylum Streptophyta; class Magnoliopsida; order Cucurbitales; family Begoniaceae; genus Begonia; species Begonia masoniana. Next base: position 46,194,054 of record CM039502.1, read on the forward strand.
AAGGATTTCGTGTCTCTAATAATAATTTGACTATAAGATTTATACTATATGAAGATTTACTAAAAATATTGTTTGAGTACTAAGAAGTTTAATTTGAGTTGAAAAGTTATTAATGTAGACATAGTTGTAAATGAGAAGTTGATGATTTTGGAAAAAACAAATGATACTAGAATATAACTTACGATTTAGTTAAAAAAAAATAATAAAAAAAATAAAATAAAAATTAACGATTTTCTTAAGTAATTATTTGGTTACATAAATTTTAAACAACTTAGAAAATAAGAAATGATATCAGATTTTTAATTTGAGGTTATATGAGATTCATTAAATTATTTATAGATTTTATAATGAAGTGGGAATTTGAAGTTGATTATTACTCAATAAAATAGATATCATCTAAAAATAGTTAAGGAGGAGAAATTAAGTGATTTGAGAATTTATAATAATCACGGGATAATAAAACGTTTGATGTTAAATCTGATTTGAGGATATAATTAAGTAATAGGTAGTGGAAGTATTGAGGATCTTATATTGGAATGTTTAAATGTAACAACCAGTACCTTGGTCAGGTATTTTTCCCGCAATTAATTATTGTGTGACTTATGTAATAAAGGGATTATAAATGAAAGTAGGTTTAGTGGTAGAATTGTAATTAAGTTGGTTTTATCTTGTATAAGTAGAAATTGGAAAGTCTAAAACCTCATTTTAAACCCTCCTGTAGCCGACATTTCTCTCTGGCGATTTCCTCCTCCAGCAACCGATTTCTCCTCCTCTTCTTCAACGATTCAAAGCTCAGGTAAGGTTTAGGGGATTCACTCATTAAGCTTTCGATTGAGGATGATTACTAGTTGATGTTTAAGGACTTAGAATCGAACAATGTTTGAATAATGACAGTATTTCTAGTATTCGGTAATGGCATTGGTATAGAATCCTGGACGTTGTTGATGTTTTAGTTTGAGAGTCTGAAATCTATATGAATCTGGTGGTTTAGGCGGCAATGCCATTAATGTTTTGAAAGTTAAGCTGTGTACACTAGGTGCCCGGCAAAATGCCTTAGTGGTTTAAGCTAGAATCTAGGATGATTTCTTTAGCTAAGATTTTATCAGCTCTGAGTTTAGATTATTCAGGATATATTTAACATTGAAGCATGAAATGTCTTAGGTGGAGAAGGACTCAACTGAAGGCACGGCATAGCTAAGGAGTCCAGGTAAGTGAGTATGTTAAGATTTTTGGCCATTAGGGCCCTACATCATGAGAGTATTAGGAAACCTGTTTTGATGTTTCTTGTTGATTTATGGATGACTGAATTTATGTATGTGATGTTCTGTTAGAGTTTATGAAGTCGTCTATTCTGGTACGATTCTTTCCACTGTCTGATGGTTTAAGTGCATTCATGTTCCTGCACCACGACTCGTTTTCCAAGAATACAAAAATGTCTTATATACGTGCTTCCTATTATAAATGAGATAAGAATATGAAAAGAACAAGAACAAGTAAACGATAATATATATGTCACTATTTAAAAATGGACCAAGAACTCTGTCCGAGAGGACCATGTACATGCACATAAATGAATAATGAACAAGAGTATGATTCCCATCGTATGATCAAGAACACGAATAAGAACATGACTCCCCTAACTTGAATAAAGAATGTGAACACGATTTCTACTTAGTATGCATTTACGAGAATTCATGTATATGCTGCACTTCTTACTAAGCATTAGGCTTATAGTTTAAACCTTATGATGTAGGTGACGAATTTGAAGATGAGGACCTCAAACCTAATGAAGAGGTCTAAGTCGGGTTGCTGGAAGGTTCTCATGGCGGGATTTTGTGGCTGGGAAGCGATTTTGACCGCAGGATGTTGCTCCTAGTATATTTTAGAAAGGTTATGATACTGAAGTATAAGTAAAATAGGTCTTGTTATGATGATGAATGCTGGAGTTGTTTGGTACAATGTTACATTTTAAAGATCGTTTTTGTAACAACCGGGATTTTTTAAAGAAAAAATTGGAGAGAAAATAAAAGAATAATAAAATAGATTATTTTAATTAATTTAAAGGCAAAGCGAATGGTTTCTTAATTTAGGTTCGGGTATTCCCAATGAAAGTAAGCCGGGGGTTAGAATTAAGAACGAGATTTAACGGAATTTTTGGAAGGGCAGAATGGTAATGTTAGTTTTATTAATGTTATTATTATTATTATTATGATTATTATTAAAAAAAACTAAAAAAAAACATATAATAAAACAACAGAATGGCCGAAGCCATTCTGTTGTTCGAGCGACGAGCGACGAGGAGAAGGGAGAATGACCGGAGGCGATGATCGCCGACCAAAACTACCGGCGATTTGACGCTCTCAGGCCAAACGACTCTGGCGAGTAGGTTCCGGCCGTCTCCGCGCGCGCACCGTGTAACACCCGACATTTTCAGCCAGGTGATTTTCTTAACGGAATTAACTGTCACCTTTATTGTTGATCTTTAATTTAAATTTTAATGCCTACGCTTATTTGGTTTCTATTTGTGTGGTGGCAGAACCGTAATTAAGAAGGATTTTATTTAGTATAAAAAGAAAATGGAAACCTTAAACCTCACTCAAACCCCACTGTAGCCGATATTCTCTCTCGGCGATTCCTGTGCTTCTAGAGCTCTTTCTCTGCCGGCGACTCCCTCTTTGGCGATCGATTCCTCCAACCTCCACTCCGATACCTACATTCGAGGTAAGACTTAGACAATGCAGTTGCCGAGTGATTATTTGGAACTTTGTTTTCAGCTAGAACCCAATGTTTCAAGATTCTTCAATGGCCGAATAATAAGAACATTTATAATCGGTTTTTGATAATAGCATTTCTAATTCGAAATTGGACTTTAAGATAACCGACTGGAACTAGTGGTTAAGTTGAATTAGACTATTTTAGATTTTGGAAACTTAGTCCACATACAAGGTGCTCGGCTGAAAGGACTCAGGAATACAGATTCTAGGATGACATTTAGTTAGGACTTTTCTAGCTTTGATTTCAGAATATTCAGGATCTATTTTAACTCTGAAATGTGAAATGATATCAGGTGAAGATGTTTGAAGTGTAGTGCATGAATTTTCTAAGGAAGCCAGGTAAGTGAATGTATTAAGATTTCAGGCCATTAGGGCCCTACATCTTAAGGGTACTAAATTAGTTATGTGTTTGATGTTTGTTTTAAGTTAGTAAGATGGTTTGTACTTGGATGATTTACGGATGTTTGAGAACTATGTTATGTGATGTTCTGATAGAGTCTATGAAGTCAACTGTCTAGCATGATATTTTCCATAGTCTGATGATTTAAGAACATTCATGTCATGCATCATGATTTACTTCTCAAGCATATGAAAATGATTTATGAGCATGTTTTCCCCCATGAACAAGATATGAGAATGAATATGAAACTTATGCAACCGGATTAAGTGAGGGTTGGGGGCGGTTTGGCGTATGTCACTGTCCAAAGAGAAGGACCATGAATACGGCCCGAGAGGGACTATGTACACTTGCACTGTCATCCCCCCTTTACAGCACAAATCCTCCCTTAATCCATATGATTAAAGTGATGAGTAAGAACACGAATAAGAACAAGAAAAGAGCATGAAACGAACATGATCATGATTTTCTTGCAACTATGCATTCACGTATATATGTTAGTATTGCATTCCTTAGTAAGCATTAGGCTTATAGTTCAAACCTTATGATGTAGGTGACGAAATAGCAGGTGAGGATTCCAAAGCTAATGAAGATGTCTAAGTTTGGTTGCTGGAAGGTGTTCAGGGAGCAATTCTGTCACTGGATGGCGAACAAGAACCCCTGGTTAATGCTCTTATGATTTTAGTGATGATTATGAATATGGAAGTCTAACTAGGATGAGATTATTTTAAAACATCGAGCTTTTGAAATTGTCTGGTTTAATTACTGAGTCTGAGAATGTTTACAAGGATATAGAACGAGTTATTTTAACTAAGTCTTCCGCTACAAGAATTCTGGATGAGTCTCTAATTTTCATTTATAAGAGTGATGAGTCAATGAAGTTAGAAGTCTGTGTATATTTGCATCCACCGATAGATGTTCTCTATCGGAAGATGTATGAGCTTGCATCCACCGATAGATGTTCTCTATCGGAAGCTGTCTTAAAAGAACACGTGGATTGCACATGACTATCAGTAGATGTTGTGTATTTCAAATATTGGATGATGTAAGTGTTGTTTTGTTGTCTAGTGATCGGGCGATGTAGTGTATTTCTAATGTCGGGCGATGTACGAATCGTTTTGTCGTCTAGTGATCGGTAGATGTAGTGTATTTCAATTACCGGATGACGTAGATGTTGTTGTCGTTTAGTGACCGAGTGATGTTTAATGAGTCACGAGAGATGCACGTGCCCACCAGAAGATGTCTTCTATTGGGCAACGATAATTGAGTCATGCAGAGTACACAGGAAAAATCGGAAGAGGCACACTCTGTTAGCCGATGCATGCAAACCCATGCAAACCCGAGCATAATAACGTCGAATAATCTGAGGGCATTTATTTCCTGCCCAAATTTGTTATAGAACTGATGACTACGTATGGTCGCTCGACTCTGTGAACGAATATGTTGTTAGTTTTAAGAGAAAGACAAGTTCGATGAATCTAGTTTCTGTCTGTTATGTTAAAGTCCTTAAGTTCTGTTGAGGAAAGGTAAAAAAAAATAATACAAAGGGGACCTTAGTGTAAAGTGGTTGAAGATGGAAAGATCTAAAGAGATCAGGGTAAATATGAATTTAAGAGGTTAAGTTATGAATTACGAGGCGACTCCAACTGGGGTCGTTACACACCTACTGGTAAGCGCGAGCTTTTCCCTGTTTTTGCTCTGTTCGAGGCCGAGGGTGAGGAGCGAGTTTGAGCTCCGATCACCAGTCGATTTTGGTCTTTTCCAGCATGGGTTTGCCGACCCTTGGAGCAGCTTTCATCGCCTGGCCATGATGAGCCCCGTTTGAGCGAAAAATCAGAAAGCCCGATTTGGGCATTTCGAGTTTTGTTGTGTGTATCCTCGGGATTTTGGTTGTTTATGCTAATTGAGGGTGTGGATGGTCGATTGGTGAGGAATTTGGTGAAAATTGATGGAAAACCGAGAGGGATGAAATTCCTAGTTTAGGGCAAATTTGGGTTTTCTGATTTTTGACCTAGCTGCAGCCGTTTGTTTTAAATTTCCTATTGGCAGGTTAAACTAGGTTATTAGAGGAGTACGTTGCCACTAGAATCGTTCGATTCCGATAACCGACGCAAAAGTTACGCGTGTTCAAAGTTTTGGGTCGGTTTTTACCGAACCAAAATTAGTGGCCCGTTTAGTTAGGTTTTAGTTGGGTTAGGTTAGACATAGTAGTTTGAGACTAATTGGTGAATGTAGCCTTGATTTTAATGAAGGTGAATATTTGTCATAGGTCGAGCCGTAGGTGGACAGGTAACCAAATATCCTCACGGCTAGACGCCAGGTAGTAGTGGATGTGTGCCTTTTGCCTTCGGTCCTACACCACAGAATGGTAGGGATGATTAGTTGTTTGTTGTTGTGTGTTGCTTCTGGGTAGGTTAGACATAGTAGTTTGAGACTAATTGGTGAATGTAGCCTTGATTTTAATGAAGGTGAATATTTGTCATAGGTCGAGCCGTAGGTGGACAGGTAACCAAATATCCTCAGCGAGCTAGGACGCCAGGTAAGTAGTGGATGTGTGCCTTTTGCTTTCGGGCCTACACCACAGAATGGTAGGGATGATTATTTGTTTGTTGTTTGTGTGGTTGCTTCATTTTGTTTTTGGTTGCGCACTATGAAATGAACGAGAGTTTAGCATGTTTTGAATTGTGCGGATGAAATATAAGATATGCAACAGTGCAATATGCTGATGTGTCTCGAGTAGAACTCGAGAGGTACGCTGATGTGTCTCGAGTAGAAGGATTGTTACTCGAGATGTACGCTGATGTGTCTCGAATAGGACTCGAGAGGTACGCTGATTTGTCTCGAGTAGAAGGATTTCTACTCGAGAGGTACGCTGATGTGTCTCGAGTAGAAGGATTTTTACTTGAGAGGTACAATGATGTGTCTCGAGTAGAAGGATTTCTACTAGAGAGGTAGGTACGCTGATGTGTCTCGAGTAGAACTCGAGAGGTACGCTGATGTGTCTCGAGTAGAACTTGAGAGGTACGCTGATATGTCTCGAGTAGAAGGATTTCGACTCGAGAGGTACGCTGAAGTGTCTAGAGTAGAACTCGAGAGGTACGTTGATATGTCTCGAGTAGAAGGATTTTTACTCGAGAGGTACACTGATGTGTTTCGAGTAGAAGGATTTCTACGCGAGAGGTAGGTACGCTGATGTGTCTCGAGTAGAACTCGAGAGGTACGTTGATGTGTCTCGAGTAGAAGGATTTTTACTCGAGAGGTACGCTGATGTGTCTCGAGTAGAAGGATTTCTATTCGAGAGGTACGTTGATGTGTCTCGAGTAGAACTCGAGAGGTACGCTGATGTGTCTCGAGTATAACTCGAGAGGTACGTTGATATGTCTCAAGTAGAAGGATTGTTACTCGAGAGGTATGCTGATGTGTCTCGAGTAGAACTCGAGAGGTACGCTATTGTGTCTCAAGTAGAAGGATTGTCACTCGAGAGGTACGCTGATGTCTCTCGAGTAGAACTCGAGAGGTACGCTGATGTGTTTCGAGTAGAACTTGAGAGGTACGCTGATATGTCTCGAGTATAAGGATTTCTACTCGAGAGGTACGCTGATGTGTCTAGAGTAGAACTCGAGAGGTATGTTGATGTGTCTCGAGTAGAAGGACTTTTACTCGAGAGGTACACTGATGTGTCTCGAGTAAAAGGATTTCAACTCGAGAGGTAGGTACGCTGATGTGTCTCGAGTAGAACTCGAGAGGTACGCTGATGTGTCTCGAGTAGAAGGATTTCTACTCGAGAGTACGCTGATGTGTCCTCGAGTAGAAGGATTTTTACTCGAGAGGTAGGTACGCTGATGTGTCCTCGAGTAGAAGGATTTCTACTCGAGAGGTAGGTACGCTGATGTGTCTCGAGTAGAACTCGAGAGGTATGCTGATGTGTCTCGAGTAGAAGGATTTCTACTCGAGAGGTAGGTACGCTGATGTGTCTCGAGTAAAAGGATTTCAACTCGAGAGGTAGGTACGCTGATGTGTCCTCGAGTAGAACTCGAGAGGTAGGTACGCTGATGTGTCTCGAGTATAAGGATTTTTACTCGAGAGGTAGGCTGATGTGTCTCGAGTAGAAGGATTTCTACTCGAGAGGTAGGTACACTGATGTGTCTCGAGTAGAACTCGAGAGGTATGCTGATGTGTCTCGAGTAGAACTCGAGAGGTACGCTGATGTGTCTCGAGTAGAACTCGAGAGGTACACTGATGTGTCTCGAGTAGAAGGATTTCTACTCGAGAGGTACGCTGATGTGTCTCGAGTAGAACTCGAGAGGTATGCTGATGTGTCTCGAGTATAAGGATTTTTACTCGAGAGGTACGCTGATGTGTGTCGAGTAGAAGAATTTTTACTCGAGAGTACGCTGATGTGTCTCGAGTATAAGGATTTCTACTCGAGAGTACGCTGATGTGTCTCGAGTAGAACTCGAGAGGTATGTTGATGTGTCTCGAGTAGAAGGACTTTTACTCGAGAGGTACACTGATGTGTCTCGAGTAAAAGGATTTCAACTCGAGAGGTAGGTACGCTGATGTGTCTCGAGTAGAACTCGAGAGGTACGCTGATGTGTCTCGAGTAGAAGGATTTCTACTCGAGAGGTACGCTGATGTGCCTCGAGTATAAGGATTTTTACTCGAGAGGTAGGCTGATGTGTCTCGAGTGGAAGGATTTCTACTCGAGAGGTAGGTACACTGATGTGTCTCGAGTAGAACTCGAGAGGTATGCTGATGTGTCTCGAGTAGAAGGATTTCTACTCGAGAGGTACGCTGATGTGTCTCGAGTAAAAAGATTTCTACTCGAGAGGTACGCTGCTGTGTCTTGAGTAGAACTCGAGAGGTACACTTATGTGTCTCGAGTAGAAGGATTTTTACTCGAGAGGTACGCTGATGTGTCTCGAGTAGAAGGATTTCTACTCGAGAGGTGGGTACGTTGATGTGTCTCGAGTAGAACTCGAGAGGTATGCTGATGTGTCTCGAGTAGAACTCGAGAGGTACGCTGATGTGTCTCGAGTAGAAGGATTTCTACTCGAGAGGTACGCTGATGTGTCTCGAGTAGGACTCGAGAGATACGCTGATGTGTCTCGAGTATAAGGATTTTTACTCGAGAGGTACGCTGATGTGTGTCGAGTAGAAGAATTTTTACTCGAGAGGTACGCTGATGAGTCTCGAGTAGAATGGATATTCTACGAGAGAGGTACGCCTACACTTTGTGAAGTGAGAACGTGATGCGTACAACCGAGAGTTAGAAACCGCATATGTTTGGGTTGTGTGTGCTTTGTGCATTTTTTTATATTGGTTATCCCCTACTTGCTAAGCGTAAGCTTACATGTGTGTGTGTGTTCTGTGGTGTAGGTAACGACGCGGTTACAGGTGAGCGAGATGAGGGAGCCTGGATTAGGCAGCAGTTGGTGGCACACGGGGCACGCCGGTGCGGGCAGTTGTCGGGGCGCCTCAACCATGGTCTTCGGGGGAATGTAGGGCTTTGGATGTTGATAGTTTATTGTAGATTTTGTTTATTGTAGATTTTGTTTGAGGAAATGATGGGAACGCGTAACTCTTTTTGGTTGATGTTTTTGATAGTTATGGTATAGCTATTTGTATTTGTTGTATATAGTCATAGTTAATGGTGACGTGTCGCCCTTTATTGTGGACTTTATTCATTTAGGGATGTTAGTATTATAGTTTCTCTCTTTACTGCTATTTGGAGATTTCGTATGCTGGATAGTTGAGTGGATAGTGAGTGGATAGTTGAGTAAGAGTATTCTGGATCTGTTTGAGGATTTATTCGTTTGCAGGTTACCTAGCATTTTGGAGGCGCCATTTTCAGGCGTTACTTTGTCGAACTTTTTGGGGAGGACGTCGTGGTGCTTAACGGTTAGGTTTAAGAGAAATTAGTGAGTCTAAGCAACAACTAGTTATGACATAAGAGGCATAAGAGAGCTTCGGGAGACTTAGCATTAAATTCCACTGTGTCAGTTTATGTTTTGGAGTTTATGAAAATTATTTTAAATTTTGTTTTAACGTAGGATTAGTTAGTTTAAACGTCATTTTCATCGAGGTTAGAGTGAGCCAAGTAGCACACCGAGCCTGGGTGGGTTCGGGGGCGTTACAGTTTTTAAGCTAAATGGTTTTCATCCGTTTTATTTTAAAGTCTTCCGCTACGCGTATTTTGGTCGAGTTTATGGGAATGAAGTTTGAGGTTCCTAGAAGTTAAGAATTATTTGGAATGGAGTAGGAGTACTATAGATGTTGATCGGTGGATGTTGGATGTTTGAGTCATCCGGCTGACGTCACTGATGGATGTTGTGTAACGACCCCAGTAGGGCCGAGAACAAACCATGACTCCTTTAAACTTGTTTGTATATCTTTACTGTTCTTATTTAGGATATGCCCATGTTCTTTTATTTTTTTTTTCTTTAAAATCACAATCAAACTTAACTTAAGACACTTCACGCGATTTATTAAACATTGCTCAGTTAATGAAATACAGCACACATCTGCCGACGGGCAGTGTAGAATACTTCAGCCGATGAGCGGAAGCTCCAACTTTTAATCTGCATCTACCGATAGAGAAGTAAACCCACATCTACCGACGGTCATGTGCCCGCCACGTAACACATCAATCTCTTTCCAGCAGTAGACATCTACCGATATACATGTGCAAACCACGTGCTCCTTTAATATATCTTCCGATAGAGTACATTTACCGGTGATTAAAATACACTACATCGCCCGATGACCAACCAGTGAAACATAAGGCTCACACATGCCGATCGCTAGACGACAAGCACAGAGCTTGCTTCAGCCGGTAGTGACTCACTTACTTCAACACTTACTTCATCCGATGTTTGAAATGCTCTACATCTACCGGTCACTAGATGACAAAATGACATTTACATAATCCGGTAACCTAAATACACCTGATTTGCTGGTCACTAGGCGACAAAACCACCTTTTCATCATCCGGTGACTAAACGACAACTACATTCCCATCATCCGGTGACTAATATACATCAAACAACTTCATTCAACAGGAAAGTACCACAACTCACCCAAATCTTAACTTAGTAACTATAACCTCAAAGAGTGAGAATCATAGAATCATCCAGAATACACATAGCGGAAGACTTAAGCAAAACAGACCATTCGATAATCTTTAAAATCATATTCAGACTCTGAAGTCTATCAATCAAATCCGAACTTCATTGTTATAAGAATTCTATTCTACTTAGGCATCTGTTTATCATAAACTTTACTGACATACTATGAGCATAACCAGGGGACTTAATCGCTTGTCAAGCCTTGCACTGTCAGACTGAGCATCCTCCAGAAACCAACTTAAACATACTACATCATCCGGTGAGGAAACATACTAATTGTTCAACTCCTATCATTAGACATCCGCCGATGACGTCAGCTGGATGATTGCTTCATCCAGCTTCTATCATACAGCAGTGAAATACTATAATCATCAAACAACTTCATTCAACAGGAAAGTACCACAACTCACCCAAATCTTAACTTAGTAACTATAAACCTCAAAGAGTGAGAATCATAGAATCATCCAGAATACACATAGCGGAAGACTTAAGCAAAACAGACCATTCGATAATCTTTAAAATCATATTCAGACTCTGAAGTCTATCAATCAAATCCGAACTTCATTGTTATAAGAAATTCTATTCTACTTAGGCATCTGTTTATCATAAACTTTACTGACATACTATGAGCATAACCAGGGGACTTAATCGCTTGTCAAGCCTTGCACTGTCATACTGAGCATCCTCCAGAAACCAACTTTAAACATCATCTCTGGATTGGAAATCCTCACCTGTTAGCTCTTCACCTACATCATAAGGTTTAACTATAAGCCTAATGCTTAGTAAGGAATGCAACACTAACACGGATGCATGAATGCACGATTCGAAAAAACACATGTTCATGAGTCTTTTGTTGTTCATATCTTTGCTCGTAATCATCATTCATAGTCATGATCATATTCATCATTCATATTCTTTGATAATATTCTTCATTTAAGTTGTGTGGAATAAGAGAGGATTTGTGCCGGTAAAGGGGGTCGACAGTGAGTTTGATCTTGGTCCCTACTTCGGGTCGTATTCATATGTCCCACTTTTGGACTGTGACATACGCCGAACCTCCCCCAACCCTCACTTAGTCCACGTTGCATAAGTTTTATCTTCTTACTTTGTTCATGAGAAAACCATGCTCTTCAAATATTTTCATAGGCATAAAATAGTCATGATGCATGTACATGGAAATCCTTAAATCATCAAGCTACAGAATAGAGCACTATCCAACATGAGACCTTACCATTGAGCTAATCATCAACATAATGTTAGACAGTAACATAAGGGAACTACAAACCATCGTATGAGTTTCTACCTAGCTTCCTTTGATGTAGGGTCCTAATTACCAAGAAACTTGTACATTCACTTACCTGTTTTCCTTAGCAACTTGAGCTCCTTTTCTTCAGACTTTTTCACCTAAAACATTCACATTGCAGTAGTTAAAACAAAATCCTAGTAGTTCTAAATCTCAAGTCAATCTAAGATTTAATAGCTAAAGTCATTCCCGAATCCTTAGTCTAATACTCTGTGCAGTCTGAATCCAAAAACCAAAATAGACAGACCCGGCTATCGATTACTCAGGGTTGGTTATCTTAAATGTCCAGAATTGATTCAGAATGACATTACCACTCTCAGCTTCTAAAATATCCTTATTAATACTCGGCCATTGAAGAATCTAGAACTTCAACACCGAGCTGAAATCAGAGCTTAACAACTAACAGATAACTACCTTGCCTATTTCATACCTTCGGCGTGGATTCGTAGGGAACGCAAGCCTGAAGCTGGTCGTTGACGAGAAGGATCACTGGAAACAGAGAGCGATAGCTCGGGAGAGAAGAAGTCGCCGAGAGTAGAAGATGTCGGCTACAGTGGTTTTAAATGAAGTTTGAACCCTTTCTATTTTCTTTAAATATCGGTCTCAAACCTCCATTATTACAACTTTGCCACCCAACCTAGTTTAAATCCACATGTAATGAATTAAGCTCGGCATAATATTCTAAACCGGGAAAATTAACTAAACACGACCGTTAAAACGGTTAAGGAAATCACCTGGTCGTTATTTCGGGTATTACATCCACCCCTCCTTAAACAAAATTTTCGTCCTCGAAAATTTATCAAACAAATATCTCTGGATATTTGTCTAACATGTCCTGTCGTCGCTCCCAAGTGGCTTCTTCGATGCCATGATTCTTCCATAAAACTTTGACTAATGGAATCTCTTTATTCCTCAGAGTCTTAACTGCAGATTCCAATATCTGCACCGACTTTTCTTCATACACCAGTGTCGGCTCTAACTCAATATCCGCTGGCTGAACAACTTGTGTCGGATCTCGTATGCATTTCCTTAACATTGACACATGAAAGACATTGTGAACCTTATCCAATGGTGGAGGCAAATGCAGTCTGTAGGCTGTACTACCAATTCTAGCCAAGACAGGGAAGGGCCCAACAAACTGTGGAGTAAGTTTCCCCTTTTTGCCAAATCTTAAGACTCCCTTGAACGGTGAAACCTTCAGGAATGCATCATCCCCGACCGTAAATTTAAGATCCCTCCTCCTATGGTCTGCATAACTCTTCTGCCAGCTTTGAGCAGTCATCATCCTCTTCCTAATAATAGAAATCTTTTCAGACATCTGCAGCAGAAGTTCGGGTCCTAGAAGTTTTGCTTCACACACCTCATCCTAATATAGAGGTGACCTACATTTCCTGCCATATAGTGCTTCATAAGGTGCAATACCAATGGTGGACTGGTAGCTGTTGTTGTAGGAGAACTCAACCAGAGGTAAGTATCGGCTCCAGGATGACTGGAAATCTAGTACACACGCCCTCAACATGTCTTCAAGTATCCGAATAGTCCTCTCAGATTGACCATCTGTCTGCGGGTGAAAGGCAGTGCTGAAAGATAACCTTGTGCCAAGTGTGCCTTGTAGACCTTTCCAAAACAGAGAGATAAACCTGGGATCACGATCAGAGACAATAGATACAGGAATTCCACGCAACCTAATAACTTCTTGCACGTACAGATCAGCAAGCTGGTCCATCGAGTAGGTTGTTCTTACAGGTAAGAAATGGGCTGATTTCGTCAGTCTATCAATAACAACCCGAATACTATCATGTCCCTTAGTTGTCTTAGGTAATCCTACTACGAAATCCATAGCTATGTGTTCCCACTTCCATTCGGGAATAGGTAAAGGCTGAATGGGTACCTCCTGGACGTTGGTGCTCGGCTTTGACTTGTTGGCATACCAAGCATGACTCTACATACTTAGCAACATCCCTTTTTAAGTTAGGCCACCAGTAGAGTAACTTCAGGTCTCGATACATCTTGGTGCTGCCAGGATGCACAGAAAAAGGAGTCAAATGTGCCTCGGCCAAGATTAACTTACGTAATCCCTCATCATTAGGGACATACCATCGATTCCTAAACCTCAGAATCCCATCTTTGGAAAGACTAAACTCGGAGGTGGTGTCCTTCAATTTGCTCATTATGCTGATATTCTCCTCTGAATTCCTCTGTTGTGCCTCTTTGATCTTTTCCAAAACCGTTGGTTGAATGGTCAAATCGGCAAATAAGGTTGATAACTTTGGTACTATCTCCAACTCAAACCTCTGAACTTCTGTCCTCAAAGGTATAGACATAGTTGACACAACGGGTTGCATTGTTGTTGACATCCTGCTTAATGCATCAGCTACAGAGTTAGCCTTACCCGGGTGGTACCTGATCTCAAAGTCGTAATCCTTAATAAATTCCAACCAACGTCTCTGTCTCATGTTCAATTCCTTTTGTGTAAAGAGGTACTTCAGACTTTTATTGTCAGAAAACACCTCACACTGTTGTCCATATAAATAGTGTCTCCACATCTTCAAAGCAAAAAAAACAGTGGCTAGTTCTAATTCATGGGTGGGATAGTTCTGTTCATAACTCTTTAGCTGCCTAGAGGCATACGCTACAACTTTACCCTCTTGCATCAAAACACAGCCCAAACCAACTTTAGATGCATCACAGTATACGGTAAACTTTCCTTCTTCAGTTGGAAGAGTCAATACAGGGGCTGTTGTTAACTTCAATTTCAATGTTTGGAAGCTACCCTCACAAGCTTCGGTCCAAGAATACTTATTGTCCTTCTTTGTCAGATTTGTCAGGGGCTTAGCTATCATAGAAAATCCTTTGATGAACTTCCTGTAGTACCCTGCCAAACCAAGAAAACTACTGACTTCACTGGCATTCCTTGGCTGTGGCCAATCCTTAACAGCCTGAATTTTAGTTGGATCTACTGATATGCCATCGGCAGAAACAACATGACCTAAGAAGTTGACTTTATCTAGCCAGAATTCACACTTTGAGAGCTTTGCATAGAGTTGCTGTTGTTTCAGGCTTGTCAAAACTATCCTTAAATGTTCCTCGTGATCAGCTTTAGTCCGTGAATAAAAATTAAGATATCATCTATGAACACAATTACAAACTTGTCCAAGTAATCACGTAACACTCGATTCATTAGGTCCATAAAGGCTGCTGGTGCATTAGTCAGTCCAAATGACATTACAAGGAATTCATAATGTCCATAACCGGTCCTAAAGGCAGTTTTGGGTATATCACTCACCTTAACCTTCAGTTGGTAATACCCTGAACGCAAGTCAATCTTTGAAAACACTTTAGCTCCTTGTAATTGGTCAAACGAGTCATCAAATCAGGGCAATGGGTACTTATTTTTAATTGTCAACTTGTTCAATTCCCTGTAATCTATACACATTCTAAGGGAACCATATTTCTTTTTAACGAATAAGACAGGTGCACTCCAAGGAGAACTACTAGGGCGTATAAATCCCTTGTCTACTAATTCCTGCAGTTGGACTTTTAATTCCTTCAACTCAACAGGCGCCATGCGGTATGGATTCTTAGACACTGGTAATGCCTCGGGGTACGTATCTATTACAAACTCTATTTCCCTATCAGGTGGCAAACCAGGCAAATCATCCAAAAATGCCTTAGGGAACTCTCGCACTATGGGAATATCCTGTAATTCTACTCTATCCTTCATCCGAACATCCATCACACTAGCCAGGAAACTCTCACATCCATTTTTCAATAATCGATGAATCTCTAAGGGGGATATAATCGGCATTTTACTTATCTTAGGAATAGCTTGGAAGGAATAATGATCACCATTTGCGGGTCAAAAATCAACCATCCCAGATCTACAACTTATTGTGGCATAAGGCCTGAATAACCAATCCATTCCTAATATCACCTCATACCCTTTCATGTCAATTACAATCAGTTCTACATATAGTTTCTTACCTCCTAAGGACACAACATCACCTTTAACAATCTGTTAAGAACGTAGGGACTTCCCTGATGGTAACATAACATTATATGACCTTTCAGTTGGTGAAAGTTCTAAGTTGTGATTGCATACAAACAAAGTTGATATAAACGAGTGTGTGGCTCCGGTATCTATAAGTGTGTAAGCAGCAAAACTACAGATCATAATGGTACCTGTTATGACCGTATGCTGCTCGGCTTCCTCATCTTCCATCATAGCATAAACTCTAGGTGCTACCTTTGCACGGTTCTGATCTGGCGGCATGGGGCAGTCTCTGACTATATGTCCAACCTTATCACATCTGAAACAGCGGCCAGAACGCAACTTGCATTCGCCAGGGTGGTTCTTCTGACAGGTGGGGCATAAGGGCACCAGAGGCCTCTTTCCTTTTCCTTGGTCATCATTCTGGTTATAAGGCCTCTTCACACCTTTCAGCTACTGTGGTCCCCTGTTCTACTGTGGCTGCCAGCCCTTGTTCTGTCGTGGTGGCTGTTGAACATCCTTGGTAGTCGTCTTTGATTGATCAAGCTGCTCATACATTGTTATTTCAGCCTCCTCCATTTCCAAGGCCTTATCTGTGACTTTGGTATACGGCACATTGTAGATACCAGCAGTTTTCACTTTCATATACAAGCTTGGCTTCAGTGCTTGAACAAACTAATAGATCTTATCCTCCTCATCCTCTACCAGACGGGATGCAAATCGAGACAAGGTCTCAAATCTGCATATGTAATCCGTTACTGAACAAGTCTGTCGTAGATTCATAAACTCCTTTTTCTTACTGGCCCGAACAATTCGATTAAAATATTTGTCAAAGAAGGCAGTCTTGAACCTTCCCCAGGTCATAACTCCTACGTCAGTCGTGCCCTGAATCGAGTCCATCCAATGCCTCGCATCCAGTTCCAAATGATAGACGGTGCATGTGACCTTATCTCCTTCGTCCACCTTTGCATATTTGAACATGTCCTCCATCTTTCGAATCCATTCTTCAGCAAAAACAGGATCTGAAACTTGACCATTGAAAGTCGGGGGTCGAAGCCGGTGAAAACGCTCATCCCCATGTTCTCGGGCAATATTCGTACTCGAATTCGCTGGTTCTTCCCTGGTAGTCCTGAGCTGCTCAACTTGGCGGCATTGGCGAATTACTAACTCAGTTATTTGAGTAATAGTGTGACTATCCACGTTATCATCTCTCTGTTGACCTCTCACCATCTTGGGATTCCTAAACAATTAGTCATAAACACATCTTAACTTAACGACATTGCTAGAATCATAAACACTTACAGTTGCTGGAGTGTGCTCATGTGACAGTCAGTGCTGGAAGACAGTCTACAGAATCGGTTTTAGAACCCGGTTTTTCTCTGATACCATTATTGTAATGACCCCAGTTGGGCCAACACCAAACCATGACTCATTTAAACTTGTTTGTATATCTTTACTGTTCTTATTTAGGATATGCCCCTGTTCTTTTCTTTTTTTTCTTTAAAATCACAATCAAACTTAACTAAAGACACTTCACGCGATTTATTAAACATTGCTCAGTTAATGAAATACAGCACACATCTGCCGACGGGCAGTGTAGAATACATCAGCCGATGAGCGGAAGCTCCAGCTTTTAATTTGCATCTACCGATAGAGAAGTAAACCCACATTTTCCGACGGTCACATGCCCGCCACGTAACACATCAATCTCTTTCCAGCAGTAGACATCTACCGATATACATGTGCAAACCACGTGCTCCTTTAATATATCTTCTGATAGAGTACATCTACCGGTGATTAAAATACACTACATCGCCCGATGACCAACCAGTGAAACATAAGGCTCACACATGCCGATCGCTAGACGACAAGCACAGAGCTTGCTTCAGCCGGTAGTGACTCACTTACTTCAACACTTACTTCATCCGATGTTTGAAATACTCTACATCTATCGGTCACTAGACGACAAAATGACATTTACATCATCCGGTAACCTAAATACACCTGATCTGCCGGTCACTAGGCGACAAAACCACCTTTTCATCATCCGGTGACTAAACGACAACTACATTCCCATGATCCGGTGACTAAACATACTACATCATCCGGTGAGGAAACATACTAATTGTTCAACTCCTATCATTTGACATCCGCCGATGACGTCGGCCGGATGATTGCCTCATCCAGCTTCTATCGTACAACAGTGAAACACTATAATCATCAAACAACTTCATTCAACAGGAAAGTACCACAACTCACCCAAATCTTACGTTAGTAACTATAAACCTCAAAGAGTGAGAATCATAGACTCATCCAGAATACACATAGCGGAAGACTTAAGCAAAACAGACCATTCGATAATCTTTAAAATCAATATCAGACTCTGACCATTCGATAATCTTTAAAATCATTATCAGACTCTGAAGTCTATCAATCAAATCCGAACTTCATTGTTATAAGAAATTCTATTCTACTTAGGCATCTGTTTATCATAAACTTTACTGACATACTATGAGCATAACCAGGGGACTTAATTGCCTGTCCAGCCTTGCACTGTCATACTGAGCATCCTCCAGCAACTAGCTTTAAACATCATATCTGGATTGGAAATCCTCACCTATTAGCTCTTCACCTACATCATAAGGTTTAACTATAAGCCTAATGTTTAGTAAGCAATGCAACACTAACACGGATGCATGAATGCATGATTCGGAAAAACACATGTTCATGAGTCTTTTGTTGTTCATATCTTTGCTCGTAATCATCATTCATAGTCATGGATCATATTCATCATTCTTAATCTTTGATCACATTCTTCATTTAAGTTGTGTGGAATAAGAGAGGATTTGTTCAGGTAAAGGGGGCTTGACCGTGAGTTTGATCTTGGGCCGTACTGCGGGTCGTATTCATATGTCCCTCTTTTGGACTGTGACATACGCCGAACTGCCCCCAACCCTCACTTAGTCCACGTTGCATAAGTTTTATCTTCTTACTTTGTTCATGACAAAACCTTGCTCTTAAAACATTTTCATAGGCATAAAATAGTCATGATGCATGTACATGGAAATCCTTAAATCATCAAGCTACAGAATAGAGCACTATCCAACATGAGACCTTACCATTGAGCTAATCATCAACATAATGTTAGACAGTAACATAAGGGAACTACAAACCATCGTATGAGTTTCTACCTAGCATCCTTTGATGTAGGGTCCTAATGACCAAGAAACCTGTACATTCACTTACCTGTTTTCCTTAGCAACTTGAGCTCCTTTTCTTCAGACTTTTTCACCTAAAACATTCACATTGCAGTAGTTAAAACAAAATCCTAGTAGTTCTAAATCTCAAGTCAATCTAAGATTTAATAGCTAAAGTCATTCCTGAATCCTTAGTCTAATACTCTGTGCAGTCTGAATCCAAAAACCGAAATAGACAGACCCGACTATCAATTATTCAGGGTTGGTTATTTTAAATGTCTAGAATCGATTCGGAATGACATTACCACTCTCAGCTTCTAAAATATCCTTATTAATACTCGGCCATTGAAGAATCCAGAACTTCAACACCGAGCAGAAATAATAGCTTAACAACTAACAGATAACTACCTTGCCTATTTCATACCTTGGGCGTGGATTCGTAGGGAATGCAGGCCTGAAGCCGGTCGTCGACGAGAAGGATACTGGAAACAGAGAGCGAGAGCTCGGGATTGAAGAAGTCACCGAGAGTAGAAGATGTCAGCTATAGTGGTTTTAAATGAAGTTTGAACCCTTTTCATTTTCTTTAAATATCGGTCTCAAACATCCATTATTACAACTTTGCCACCCAACCTAGTTTAAATCCATATGTAATGAATTAAGCTCGGCATAATATTCTAAACCGGGAAAATTAACTAAACACGACTGTTAAAATGGTTAAGGAAATCACCTGGTCGTTATTTCGGGTGTTACATGTTGAATGTTACTATTCACCGGTGGATGTTAAGTGTTATTGTTGATCGGTGGACGTTGGATGTTTGAGTCATCTGGCTGACATCACCGGTGGATGCTGAATGTTACTATTCACCAGTGGATGTTAAGCGTTATGGTTGATCGGTGGACGTTGGATGTTTGAGTCATCCGGCTGACATCACCGGTGAATGTTGAATGTTACTATTCACCGATGGATGTTGAGTGTTACTGTTGAGCGGTGGATATGTTTTGTGAATGTGAGCGGTGGATGTCTTCTGCCGAGTTAATGAAGTCACGTGGTCTGAGCGGTGGATGTGTTTTGTGAATGTGAGTGGTAGATGTCGTCTGTCGAGTTAATAAAGTCACGTAGGTAACACGTGGTCTGCGGACGATAAGCTTAAATAAGTCTATGGGTTGAGTTTAGGGGATTTAAAATTTTAGTCGATGATGTTAAAGTTATATGTCCGCGAGTGTTTTTGAAAATATATATATAACTTTAAATGATTTATGATCTGAGCCTAGGATTTATGGTGTTAAGAAAAAAGAAAGGGGGGGGAGAGAATAGTTTTATGTCATGGAATGAAACCAAAAAGTAAATGTACGCCAAGGCAATACTCGTGGCGGCACTGACTGGTTTGGGATTGTTACATTAAATGTACGAAAATTTTGAGAAAGTATCAATGTTGGATTCTATTTGACAAATTTTTAGAATATAATTAATTAGATTGAAGTTGAGAATGTAGGATAAGAATTTTGCTTTCTAAGTATTCGATGTTGCTCGATTGAGGAAATATGGAGGTTAGACTTTATTTAAAGAATTAGTATATCATGAGGAATATAGTCTATTAAAAAAAATTTAACTTGAAATGATTATTGTTTTGGTGATTTATGAAAGTTTCATTTGGTGGAACAATTATTAAAACTTTTGAGGATATTGAATTAGAAAATTGAGGATTATAATAAATTTTGTTCATGGAGAAATAGAAATAGAGTGAAATTAGATGACTTTAAAAATTGAGGTTATAATTGAGTAAATTAAAGTCAAGGAATCGATGAACGATCAAGTGTTAAAGTGTGTAGTTTAGAATGATTCAATTTGAGGACATAGGAATTAGATAGTACTTGATAAATAATCGAGATTGTAACGACCCCGTATCCCAGCAAGATATTGTCCGCTCTGGGGATTGGGCCGTAGCCCAATATCCTCCCCTCACGGCTTTGTTTGGCGAGAACTTCCCGGAAGGTCACCCAACCTGGAATTGCTCTCGCCGAAGCACTTTTAACTTCGGAGTTCTTATGGGATCCGTTGCCAATCGTGCTCCAAAACGCGTCTTACTATGTTGGGAGGGTCTCTTTACATATGTTTCATTTCCACATACTTCCCCAAGCGATGTGGGATTGTGACGACCCCCTTTTTACGAACTGTCACCTTTCGGTTCGCCCACGCGGACGTACCGCCATCCGGGTTTCGGTTCGTGCAACCATCGTGCCCATACGTGCATATTCAGGTCATCACAATCACCCCCCCTCGGGGGCCCAACGTCCTCGTTGGCCACATTTCCGGTTGGGTACAGGCTTTGATACCATTTGTAACGACCCCGTATCCCAGCAAGATATTGTCCGCTCTGGGGATTGGGCCGTAGCCCAATATCCTCCCCTCACGGCTTTGTTTGGCGAGAACTTCCCGGAAGGTCACCAAACCTGGAATTGCTCTCGCCGAAGCACTTTTAACTTCGGAGTTCTTATGGGATCCGTTGCCAATCGTGCTCCAAAACGCGTCTTACTATGTTGGGAGGGTCTCTTTACATATGTTTCATTTCCACATACTTCCCCAAGCGATGTGGGATTGTGACGACCCCCTTTTTACGACCTGTCACCTTCCGGTTCGCCCGCGCGGACGTACCGCCATCCGTGTGTCGGTTCGTGCAGCCATCGTGCCCATACGTGCATATTCGGGTCATCACAGAGATTATAGCTGATCAAATTGAATACAACAAACGCAATTATGAGAATTATATTCGAGTAAATGGTTAGAGTGATCGTTCTTTGAGGAACTAAAGAGATTAAATTCTAGTCGATAAATTATTAAATTTTGAAGATATTGTTTATCAAAATGAAATCAAGGTCTTTAAATAATAATTTAAAATTTTGATAACGTAGTTGATTTGAGTGGACTCGAGGATATATAGAGAGATCATTATTTCTGTAAGTATGAGGATTATATTGATCATCATGAATAATTATATTTTGAGGCTATAATTGATTGAAGACATAATTGAGGTTTTAAATATGAAATTTATATCTAGGTATTTAATTTAAATAAACATTGCTCGATGAATTCTGAAGTTTATACTTTCCTTAGGAAATTATTAAATTTTGAGGATATTTTGATGATGTAGTTGATCAAAATGATATTGAGGTTTATAGGTGTGACATCTATATTTCTAATATTTAACTAAAAACTTTTATTGTTCTAGGAAATACGTGAGTTTAGATTTTATTCAAGAATTATTCAATTCTTGACGATATAGTTAACTAAATGAAAGCCAATTTTAGGATCTTAAGAATAAAATCTATATTTGAGTATATAAATTAGAATAATTATTGTTCAAGGAAAATATGAATATTAGATTTTATTAAATGAATTGGACATTAGGTCGAAATTAAGATTGAAAGACAATAAATATTTAGGACTGACAATATTTGCATTTACATTAATACATTAAAGATAGAAGTTTAACAATAGGAATGGATGAGGTTTAATTTTAATGAAATCTAGTAACAAGAGACTTTGGATTAGAATGATAAAAATATATATATGAAGAAACAAAGAGATTTATAAATCAGAGTGACGCAACAAAAGCTTAGTGAACCCTAACCTACAAACTCGAGAATAATATATGTAACGCCCGAGAATTTTTAAAAGGGAAAAATTTGGAGAGAAAATAAAAGAAAAATAAAATAATTGTTTGAAGTAATTTAAAATAAAAGTGAATAATTTTGGTTAACCTAATTGGTTAATTAATTTAGATTCGGGCACTTCCAGTGAGATTAAGTCGTGGGTCATAATTAAGAACGGGATTTAACGGAATTTACGGGAGGGCAAAACGATAAATGAGGATTAATTAATGATTAGTTTTATTATTGTTTTATTTTTATTATTATTATTAATAATAATAATAACATAAAACAACAGAATGGCCCGAAGGCCATTCTGTTGTTCGAGCTCCAGCCCCGAACGCCGAAGGCCAGAGGCGCTCAGTGGGTAGTCTGTGGGCAGCAAAATCAATCAGCGTCTAATCTTAATATGATTTCCTGAATGCATGAGTCTTCCATTGTGTGCAGGGTGATGGGATGCAAAAATCATTTAGAGTTTAGTCGGAAAACTAGATTTATTTTTTTAGAAGAA
>CM039502.1:46217101-46254847 GCA_022432975.1 Begonia masoniana
ATCTAAGGATTGGACTTAAGTACTATTAAATCTATGAGAAAGCCCTATTTGAAACTGTTCAAGAAAAATTTAAATTTCGAGGACGAAATTTCTTTTAATGAGGGAAGATTGTAACATTTAGGATTTCAAAATTCTAAATTAGAATTGAAATCCCCAAAATCAATTCAAAAATCAAAAACCTAATCTATGATTTGAATCCTAAAATCCCTAAGATTCACATTGATATTAATTTTAAACAACAATCAATGAACCTAGTCTAAAAATCATCCATATTCAATGGAAGTTTGGATTTCCAACCGTAAAAATATCATAAAATCCGATTGGAGATCGGATTTACCAGCTACAAATCGGTTTGAGCTCGAATTTTGTGGGATGTTAGTTTAGAATCCCTCCTATAAATGGAGGTGCTCGGGAGAAGAGAAACTCACACCATCACCCACATCTCTCCCTCTCGAGTTCTTCAGAAGGAAGAAGAAGAACTTACCTTGTTCTCTGGCGCGGCGAATCTTCTCCGACGAGAAGGAACTCCTCGGCTAAAGCTCCGATGAAGCCCTCTCTTCCTCCGTCGACAACCCATCGGAGCAAGTCTCCCTCTCTGAAGCTCTCTGTCTCTCTCTTCCCCGATCTCTCTTCCCCTCTTTATGTTACTACCACTCTCTCTCTGATATGCTTTCTCTCCCTCTTGGCAGAAACCGCGAAGAAGAAAGGAGTGGTTCAGTTTTAAGGAAAAAAACTAAACCGGTTCATTTAATTTGATCCGAACCAAACCAGCTGACCCAAACCGACCCTACCCGAACCATACAAGAATTGAACCAAATCGAACCGACCCGTTACTGTTCACCCGAACCAAACCGAACCCGTACTGTTCACCGACCCGACCAACACTATTCACTCGAATTAGACCCAAACCAGATTTCGACCCGAATCAATCCGGACCGATCGAAGATTTAACCGATAAGGAATTTCTACCCAAATTCTTCTAAAGTTGGAATAATTTAAGTGGGATTTTAACACTAATTTTTGAATCGGGTAAGATAAATTTAGGAGCTATCCGATTCAATCCAAATCGATCCAACCGATCCAATCCGACCAAAGATTTCAACGTAAGGAAATTCTGCTCAATTTACTTTCAAATTAGATTTATTAAGTAGGATTTTAATATCAAAGATTTTAATTGAGCAAGATATTATTCTGGAGATTTTTTGAAAATCTCGATAAACGTTAATTGCTCGGAATCCAAATAAGTGAAATGCAAAGTTTTGGCTATGGCCCTACATCGCAAGATATATATTATTTTATAATTTTATTTTTCAGTCACACGTTTTCAATGATTGAGCATGTATGTTATAATATCGACATAGAATAGTTTAAAATATAAAATAGATAGGTTATTTGTATGTGTATGAAAAAGTAAAAGGGAATTGATGGAAAATGCGATAGCAAAACGACAATGAAATGGTGAGCTTGAACGTTAAAATTAAAAGTAAAAGATGACGAAGCCTGAACGACAATGAGATGGCTAAGTCTTAAAAGAAGGTTGAATTTTCAACCAGTATGCAACTGTTAACAGGATTCGATAAAAGTAAAAGTTTTGCAACTTGCACGTATTTCCACTTACTGAGATTTTCTCACAGTTTTGCTTTAACTTGTGATGTAAGTAAATTTTTTTCTGAGGAAGAACTAACTGCGATTGAGAACCCTCCAGTGGCAAACGAGCATACAGATGAAGAACATATTGTGGATTTTGAAGAAAATGATTTAAATTAGTATGTTTTAATTTTTAAAATGATATTTAATGTTTTGTTTTGATTTAAGATTTTGGAAATAATTGTCGAATTTATTATTTAATAAAGTTTCATTAATTGTTTTAATTATGCGATTGTTTCAAGATTTTGACAAATTAATTATCAAAGCTTTCGTGATATTTAAGTTTTCAATTAATATGTTTTAAATTTTAAAATTTCGATTTAACGCTCGATTTCAAAAATCAATTTGGAGAAAATTCTAGGGTTTTCAAAATTAGGGTTTCAAATTGGGTATTTTTAAATTGGGGCGTTACAATGACAATCTCTTGTATGAAGAAGAGGTGTCATTTCCATTCCTTACAAATTTTGAGAAAATTCCTACCTTTATCAAGGAACATCCCAATCCCTTATTTGTCGTTGAGTGGCCTTGCCAATTGGAAGATTTATCTACATGGCCTCATGAGAAAATGAAATTAAGTGACAAAATCATTTTTGGATTAGGTAATATGATCATTACTCTCTTTCTTTCACCTCCAAAACTTGAGGAAATTTTCTTATCAAGCCCATCAACTAGGAAGAGGTTGGTTTATATGACCTTGAGCCCAACCATTGCCTTCCTACTTCCTTCCTTAGAGCCATGCACCCCAATCAGAATTATATTCCCTTTACTAACCACAAACGCTCTTTCTTACAATTTGGTGGATTACCAAAACCTCACTCCCCACCGTTTCATTACCATAAATTCTACCATAGGACTAGAGCTAAGGTTCTATTGGTAAGTGAACTTTCTTTTGAGATCTTAAGAATAATTGGATTATTTCTTTGGTCGGAAGACTTTAGCATTTGCACTTCACTATTTGTCAGATTCCCCTACTTTAGAAAATTTCCTTCCATCACCGAGCAATCGCCTTGCAAAGTAGCCATTGAATTCAATTATTTCACCCCTACCAAAAAAAAAACATTAAAGAGACCATCTTTACCCTTTTCCATTTAGAACATCTCTTGGAAAAGTACTCTAAAACGAAAGACCATTCCCTTATGACATTCAAATTCGAACCTTCAAGGAGTAAACAAGAAATCGTAGGAGACATTTTTGGGAAGAAGTCAACTAACGGATTTGAGTTCAAATCCTCAAATCACCCAGAGAGGATAATGTGCCTCGGGTTACAATTAATAGGAAAATTAGTAAAGTCCCAAACTTTAAATCATCTTCCTGCTTATTACGTATTTTTCTTTTGTAGGTATAATTTATGGAATGAATGCATAAGGAGTACTTGGAGGATTCACCATTCGACCCATGGGAATTTATCTTCCCGGCCCATTAATTTGTAGTTTTTATTGTCAAACTTATTTGTCGTACATTCGCCTTTATTGTATGGATTTTATAATTGCATTTCATGCATTAGATTGTATGGTTGGGGTTAGATGAATGTTGGTGGATTATGGGTTGAAGAAAATTCAACAAAGTCAAAGGAAAATGCCTCTATAAATTGAGCCCAAAGAAATACTTGGCCCAAAGAAGAGCCCACATCTAAAGGTATGATTTTGCACGTACATATGTGGGTGAAAGCATGGATTAATGAGTTGGCAAAATCTCAACCAATGGCTAAGTTTTGGCTCAGCCCAAATCACCACCGTTCAGCTCAAGGCGCATGGGCAGGAGCTGGAGCGCGCAGGCAGGCGAGGGTGGATCACTGATGTGGCGCGCTGGCAGACATCTGATGGCCCGCACTGGACTGCTGAGTTGGCACTGTAACGGACTGAACCCCGTTCCCGTAGGCCCAAGTTGTAACACCCGAAATAACGACCAGGTGATTTCCTTAACCGTTTTAACGGTCGTGTTTAGTTAATTTTCCCGATTTAGAATATTATGCCGAGCTTAATTCATTACGTGTGGATTTAAACTAGGTTGGGTGGCAAAGTTGTAATAATGGAGGTTTGAGACCGGTATTTAAAGAAAATGGAAAGGGTTCAAACTTCATTTAAAACCACTATAGCCAACATCTTCTACTCTCGGTTACTTCTTCTCTCCCGAGCTCTCGCTCTCTGTTTCCAGTGATCCTTCTAGTCAACGACCAGCTTCAGGCCTGCGTTCCCTATGAATCCACGCCCAAGGTATGAAATAGGCAAGGTAGTTATCTGTTAGTTGTTAAGCTCTGATTTCAGCTCGGTGTTGAAGTTCTGGATTCTTCAATGGCCGAGTATTAATAAGGATATTTTAGAAGCTGAGAGTGGTAATGTCATTCTGAATCGATTCTTGACATTTAAAATAACCAACCCTGAGTAATCGATAGTCGGGTCTGTCTATTTCGGTTTTTGGATTCAGACTGCACAGAGTATTAGACTAAGGATTCGGGAATGACTTTAGCTATTAAATCTTAGATTGACTTGAGATTTAGAACTACTAGGATTTTGTTTTAACTACTGCAATGTGAATATTTTAGGTAAAAAAGTCTGAAGAAAAGGACCTCAAGTTGCTAAGGAAAACAGGTAAGTGAATGTACAGGTTTCTTGGTCATTAGGACCCTACATCAAAGGATGCTAGGTAGAAACTCATACGATGGTTTGTAGTTCCCTTATGTTACTGTCTAACATTATGTTGATGATTAGCTCAATGGTAAGGTCTCATGTTGGATAGTGCTCTATTCTGTAGCTTGATGATTTAAGGATTTCCATGTACATGCATCATGACTATTTTATGCCTATGAAAATGATTTACGAGCATGGTTTTCTCATGAACAAAGTAAGAAGATAAAACTTATGCAACGTGGACTAAGTGAGGGTTGGGAGCGGTTCGGCGTATGTCACAGTCTAAAAGAAGGACATATGAATACGACCCGCAGTAGGGACCAAGATCAAACTCACTGTCGAACCCCCTTTACCGGCAAAAATTCTCTCTTATTCCACACAACTTAAATGAAGAATATGATCAAAGATTATGAATGATGAATATGATCCATGACTATGAATGATGATTACGAGCAAAGATATGAACAAAAAAAGACTCATGAACATGTGTTTTTCCGAATCATGCATTCATGCATCCGTGTTAGTGTTGCATTCCTTACTAAGCATTAGGCTTATAGTTAAACCTTATGATGTAGGTGAAGAGCTAACAGGTGAGGATTTCCAATCCAGAGATGATGTTTAAAGCTGGTTGCTGGAGGATGCTCAGTATGACAGTGCAAGGCTGGACAGGCGATTAAGTCCCCTGGTTATGCTCATAGTATGTCAGTAAAGTTTATGATAAACAGATGCCTAAGTAGAATAGAATTTCTTATAACTATGAAGTTCGGATTTGATTGATAGACTTCAGAGTCTGATAATGATTTTAAAGATTATCGAATGGTCTATTTTGCTTAAGTCTTCCGCTATGTGTATTCTGGATGAGTCTATGATTCTCACTCTTTGAGGTTTATAGTTACTAAGTTAAGATTTGGGTGAGTTGTGGTACTTTCCTGTTGAATGAAGTTGTTTGATGATTATAGTGTTTCACTGCTGTACGATAGAAGCTGGATGAGGCAATCATCCGGCTGACGTCATCGGCGGATGTTAAATGATAGGAGTTGAGCAATTAGTATGTTTCCTCACCGGATGATGTAGTATGTTTAGTCACCGGATGATGGGAATGTAGTCGTCGTTTAGTCACCAGATGATATAAATGTCATTTTGTCGTCTAGTGACCGGTAGATGTAGAGTATTTCAAACATCGGATGAAGTAAGTGTTGAAGTAAGTGAGTCACTACCGGCTGAAGCAAGCTCAGTGCTTGTCGTCTAGCGATCGGCATGTGTGAGCCTTATGTTTCACTGGTTGGTCATCGGGCGATGTAGTGTCACGTCCCTAAATACTGTAACTAATTACCCGTACTATTTTTTTTTAATAATTACTTTAAATAAACTCTAGGCGGAACCTAAACAGAAATCGAAACCAGAATCGAAATCGGAATTTAAATCTAACTTTTTTTTTAAACATTTAAAACAATTAAAAACTATTAAATTAAAACCAATTTCAATTAAAACAAATGGGAGGGCAGAATTGACATTCTGCCGAGGGGAAGAGCAGCGTTCGATCGCTGCATTGTGCAGCGATCGCAGCGCTCGATCGCTACAATGCACAGCGATCAGTCGCTGCGCGCTGCAGCAATCGCAGCGCCCGATCGCTGCAATGCGCAGCGATCAGTCGCTGCGTGCTGCAGCGATCGCAGCGCCCGATCGCTACATGCCTCACGCCCAGTTGCCTTTGCTTCTTTATAAAATGCTCTCTGGAATTCCAGAGAGCAGACACTAAATCAACACTCTCTGGAATCCGATTCTAGAGAGCAAACCTCATATTCTTAACACCATTTATCAACAATAACAACCATCAACTTATAGCTTAAACTCGACCAACTTACAGCGGACTTTGCGAAATCCAACTGCGTGGATAGCTCTAAAAACCGAACATATCCGTAACCATCCTAAAATCATCAAAATATTCTCATAACATTTATTTAACAGTTTACCAAAACATTTGAAACACTAAACATAAAACCTATCAACTACCAGTACGAAACATCCTATAATTTCTATACAGTCAGCTGTCCAAAACGTCCTAAAATCCTCATAATCTATACATACTGTTCCCACGGGTCAAATAAGCCTCGACTGCACCAGCACACCACCGCAGCCATCCCTCGTCAACTGGACTCATGCCTCAGGAGGAGGGACATCGTCCTCACCTGCCTCGATGTCTAGGTCACCTACACCATACAATACACTATGAGATGAAACCCCAGTAAGCTCTACGTAAATGCAATGCATGCTGTGCATATGAGTTCATTAATCATGTATGTTTTCTTTACTATGCAATGCTCAATAGGTGTCACCGAGATCCTATCCCTCTAACCAGAGAGAGCTCATCCAGCGAGCGGACTACTCTTTCCAGCTAGAAGCGGGGGGGTGCACGCTTACAACACGTACAGCCGTGCCTGAGCCTCACATCGCGTGACCAATACGCCTTTTGGCCAATACGCCTTTCGGCCAATAAGTCTTTCGGCCAATACTATGCTTTACGTTATCTTTAAAACTCTGTGCGAAAGTTCATTTTCATGCTTTTCTTTAAAACACGTGATGCGTGAACAGTTCAATATCTTAAAGTAAACAAACAATAACATGTACCATCAAAACTGTAAAGCGTAAACTATAAACCCCTAAAACCTAGCTACCCCAAACCAAGTACAATTAAACAAACGTATCTCCAAAATTCCTCGAGACGACATTCGACGTACGGTGTAGGCCAATCGGCCAGAGAAGAATCACAAGAACTTACCTCACGTCCGTTGCAGCTCAAGCTCCGTCCACGAGCGTTGTTCACCTAAGCAATTTACAACAATTATCGTTAAAATGTTTTTTTACCGATAATGTCCAAATTCACAAAACCTTAACTAAGAAAACTTCCTAAAGTTCTAATCCAATTTATTGAGCTATTTATTCGAGCAATATACGCTCGGCACCTAAATTCCCAAATTACGAGTTTTCCCTAAACTCTCAAAATTTCACAAATTCTAACATTTTTCCTAAATCAATTAGATTAGTCCAATAACGTCCAATACGTTCAATATATACTTAATCACAGTAAACCTATTAATTACGGATCCTAAATCGCGTTTTTAATCGAAACCCTAAACGAACCCTAATTTGTTTAACTCTACGAAACTCGGAATTTAACGCTTTAAAATTATAGAAACATACCTAGAGCGTCGATTGGAGGAGAAAGCGTGAAGAAAACGGAACGATCGAGAGGAAAAACGGAGGTCGGATCGTTGAAACCGCCCACGGCCGAGAGAGAAGTCGCGAGGGAGGAGGGTTCTGTTTTCTCGCGGCCAGAGAAGAAAATGAGGAAGAAAAGAAATACTTGTGATTTTTATAAATTGATTTGGCAGATTACCGTTTTGCCCTTCTTTTGATTTTCTATTTGTTTCGTCCTTTGTTTCGTTAATTGGCTAGCGATTTGGCTTCTCCAAACTTTCTTATTTCCCCAATATGTCCAACTTATTATTTGAGATTTATTAAAACTGTCCGTTTGCAAATCGGATCTCGTTTACTATTTTTACTAAAACGTCCTTTACATTACGAGAAACTTAATTACTTGGAATATAGCGTTATTACTCCGAAAAATCCCGTAAATTCCCTAAAATTCCTATTAATCATTAGGATCGAAATGACGCTTCCTTTTTGTAAAATGGACAAGATTTGATATATTTACGAAAAATGCCATTATATAATAAAATATTAATATAATATATTAAATCCAAAATCCGTACAAGCCGGGTATTACATTCCACCCACCTTATTTAAAATTTTTTCCTTAAAATTTGCCTGGCTTATAGTCCTTGATATTAACGTCTCATGTCTTGCGTCCTTATACTTCGATTTATCATCTGTACTTACGGTTATTCTTCGTGGTCCTAGACCAAACCCTACTATATTCTCCAACATTGGCCCTAACTTCGTATTCCTTATTTTCGATTTGATCGTACACGTCCTCACTCACGTACTAAGCATAATCTAAAATCTTAAATTTCAATCAACTAACCCGACAACATATTTGTCACCTTAACTCTTGCGCATGTACCAACTTTTGATTTTTCACTTAATCACTCGCAGATTAAATTTCTTCATAACACTAACTTCAAAATTTACTCTTTATCGACGTCTTTCTTCCGCTGTCCCTTTTAGGTCAGAGTCATACCTATGCTTCCTAACGCCAGTCAAATTGAATGCTTACAATTTAATCCAATTTCTGGGCTGTAACTCATACCTCAACACAATTCTCTCGATCCTTTTCACAATCGGGATACACACCAACCGAATTTCTACATTAACTTCCTAATCGTAGTCCTCATTTTCAGTTTACGCATCAAATCTTACCAAATCTCTAAGTCTTAAACAAACGACATCTAACTGTGTACTTGACACTTAACGTCCAGAGCACGTGTTGGCTTGCATTTAGTCACCCAAAACATTAAACTCTCTCTCACTTATTAATTGGTTTCTGCTAAACTGACTATTATCCACAATCCTTGAAATCGCTTCAACTTCCCGACGTCATTCTGGTTGATTATCGTTCAAGGACTCCTAACAACAACCAAGTTGCAATCCGAACTCCCCTCTATTTTAACTTCAACTCCTCGAAATGAGTTCCTTTAGTTTCTATCTTTCTTAATCTCGTGTTTACCGAATATGTACCTAACCACTTTACGCACTCAAAGCCTTCTTAAATTACTTACTCCAATGCTAAGTCTCAATTTACCCTACGACCTTACCCACCTATCGGGTATAACAATTTCTATATATATTTATATAAATATCTGAGCTGTAAATTAAACTCGCGTATAAGTTCGTTGACCGTAACCTTAGTCACTATTACAACTTTTCTGGTTCATATTCCTCTAGTAATGCCCCCATAGAGCTTCTTCGTCAATAGTACTCAAATTGTACACTTCCTCGGACACCTTGCAGGTCCTAATAAAATCCTCAACAAATTTCGCGTTGTTACATCTCGCAACTACCTTAATGAGTTCTACCATTATTTCCTTAATTGACTTTCTCTTACTATATACGTGACACTCATTTGTTTACCTCAATTCCATTTATTCTAACATTTTATCATCCACGTGTCCATCGATCTTGACCTGATAGATGCCAGTCTTAACTTAATCTCATTCTAAGTTTACCTAAGCGGGCTTATTGCACATCCTTGTTCTTTCTATTCTCTAAATTGCAATTTCACAAATCGTTTGCAGTACAACACTGGTCTAAACCTCCAGCCTTAACCCTTCAGTTCAACGATCTCTTTTACTTATCTCAATGTCACACGCGGACTTCTCTCAAGTTACCCGATGGTCTATATCCTTTTGTTTCTTCTAGTCGGGTTCTAATTATTCCACTTGTCTCCTGCACAATGATTTATCCATCGGTCTGTTTCGTTTTGAAAACTTGTTATAGATGAGTTCAAGTCCTTAATCCAAATTTCCTCAAGTTTTCAAATCTTCTTCTTCTATTTCTTCAAAAGAAGGATTCATAAACATCCTTAGTCTATATCCTTTTGTTTCTTCTAGTCGTGTTCTAATTATTCCACTTGTCTCCTGCACAATGATTTATCCATCGGTCTGTTTCGTTTTGAAAACTTGTTATAGATGAGTTCACGTCCTTAATCCGAATTTCCTCAAGATTTCAAATCTTCTTCTTCTATTTCTTCAAAAGAAGGATTCATAAACATCCTTTCTTTAAGGTTAACCTACGTAGGCCATCGCACACTGATGTTTCTACTTCCATACCGAAGGTAATTCTTAGGCTGTGATCTTTAATTTGAACTGTATTAACTATAGGCTCATTACTAAATCCCCTATTCTTTTACGTCAAAGGAATTTACAATCTCTTACTTCGTCACCTCATCCCACATGCGATACACACTCTTGTTGATTACCCATTTCCTATTAACGTCGCACACGTCACACTTAGCCTATAATTACGACTTTTAAATCAAAGCGTTAAACCCCCTTTTTTTTTTAACTACTGTATTTAGGTTTCTAAAATAGTCCAACCCTTATGTTTAGTCTCACATTCCTTTATCGAGCAGTACCGAGGGCCCATCACATCTATGCTTTACTCATCCCTTGACGCCCTTGAAATTTATCAATGTCTCAATTGCGACTTGATCCATCTATTTTCTTCATGGCATTGACCAGTACGGACACGCCTAAGATATGCCTAAGTCTTTTGTCCATAATTTAGCATTGACCAATTACATTTCAAATCTGTGAGGGTTCGTCAACTAATGTCCAATTTCTATCTATTCAGACCTTACTTTTTCATAAGTTACGTCCCACTAATAGTAACGAATTCTAGTATACAACTTCTTGTGGTTAAGTCAGATTAAGCCTATGAATGTATAACTACATTTCTATTTGGTCTTTATCGTCCTACATGTAGTCGACTGTTTTCTCTTTGAGGTTCACCTAAAGTCTTTCTTACCCATCTTCTATTTTCTTATTTTCTATTTTCAATCCTATCATTATCATCACTATTATTGTTGTCTATTTAATATAAACATATTGTCATACAGGCAATTAAGACAGTACCTGTAATAGGAGAAGGCTGGGCCCCATCATCGACGTTACCAGGCTCGATGAATGCAAAGATCCTGGGCACGACTCTCCTCTGATCACCGCCTAATTGATCTCTGCCTGGCTTCGGGCAATCTCTAGCAAAATGACCCAGGTCTCCACACCGATAGCACACACCCGTGCCCAATCTGCACTGGCCACTGTGCTCCCTCTGACACTTAGGGCAGATAGGTATCTGAGAAGTCACTTGTACCCGCTTACCCTTCCCTCGATCGTTGCCTCCCTCTAGAGGCCTTTTAACACTTCTCTGCAGTTGTCCTTCCTCTACTGGGTGAAGTTGAAACCCCCTGTGGTACTCGTCCACACCGTGGTTGCTGGGAGCACTCACCTCTTGAGTCTTAAGTTTTTCTCGGTTTGTCAATATTTCAAGCTGGCGGGATTGGATATCCATGTACCGGGCTTGTTGGTCAAGATGTCGGGATTGGTGGGCAATGAATTTCTTAAGGTGGTCTATCGTATCGTCTCGGTCATCTCGATTATTTCCTCGACGCACTATAGTTCTATAAGTCCTATATAAGTTAATAAAACAAATACTCTAAGTAATTGAAATAACACAAAGCTATAAACATACTTACAGTTGATAAAGAATGTCCGCGTAGTGGCTGTGCAGTTGTGCAGTCTACAGAACCAATTTTAAAACCCGGGGGCTCTGATACCATAAATTGTCAAGTCCCTAAATACTGTACCTAATTACCCGTACTATTTTTTTTTTAATAATTACTTTAAATAAACTCTAGACGGAACCTAAACCGAAATCGAAACCAGAATCGAAATCGGAATTTAAATCTAACTTTTTTTTAAAACATTTAAAACAATTAAAAACTATTAAATTAAAACCAATTTCAATTAAAACAAATGGGAGGGCAGAATTGACATTCTGCCGAGGGGAAGAGCAGCGTTCGATCGTTGCAATATGCAGCGATCAGTCGCTGCGTGCTGCAGCGATCGCAGCGCCCGATCGCTGCATTGGCAGCGCCCGATCGCTACACGCCTCACGCCCAGTTGCCTTTGCTTCTTTATAAAATGCTCTCTGGAATTCCAGAGAGCAGACACTAAATCAACACTCTCTGGAATCCGATTCCAGAGAGCAAACCTCATATACTTAACACCATTTATCAACAATAACAACCATCAACTTATAGCTTAAACTCGACCAACTTACAGCGGACTTTGCGAAATCCAACCGCGTGGATAGCTCTAAAAACCGAGCATATCCGTAACCATCCTAAAATCATCAAAATATTCCCATAACATTTAATTAACAGTTTACCAAAACATTTGAAACACTAAACATAAAACCTATCAACTACCAGTACCACATATCCTATAATTTCTATACAGTCAGCTGTCCAAAACGTCCCAAAACCCTCAAAATCTATACATACTGTTCCCACGGGTCAAATAAGCCTCAACTGCGCCAGTACACCACCGCAGCCATCCCTCGTCAACTGGACTCATGCCTCAGGAGGAGGGACATCGTCCTCACCTGCCTCGATGTCTAGGTCACCTACACCATACAATACACTATGAGATGAAATCCCAGTAAGCTCTATGTAAAGGCAATGCATGCTGTGCATATGAGTTCATTAATCATGTATGTTTTCTTTACTATGCAATGCTCAATAGGTGTCACTGAGATCCTGTCCCTATAACCAGAGAGAGCTCATCCAGCGAGCGGACTACTCTTTCCAGCTAGAAGCGGGGGGTGCACGCTTACAACACGTACAGCCGTGCCTGAGCCCCACCTCGCGTGACCAATACGCCTTTCGGCCAATACGCCTTTCGACCAATAAGCCTTTCGGCCAATGCTATGCTTTACGTTATCTTTAAAACTCTGTGTGAAAGTTCATTTTCATGCTTTTCTTTAAAACAAGTGATGCGTGAATAGTTCAATATCTTAAAGTAAACAAACAATAACGTGTACCATCAAGACTGTAAAGCGTAAACTATAAACCCCTAAAACCTAGCTACCCCAAACCAAGTTCAATTAAACAAACGCATCTCCAAAATTCCTCGAGACGACATTCGACGTACGGTGTAGGCCAATCGGCCAGAGAAGAATCACGAGAACTTACCTCGCGTCCGTTGCAGCTCAAGCTCCGTCCACGAGCGTTGTTCACCTAAGCAATTTACAACAGTTATCGTTAAAATGCGTTTTTACCGATAACGTCCAAATTCACAAAACCTTAACTAAGAAAACTTCCTAAAGTTCTAATCCAATTTATTGAGCTATTTATTCGAGCAATATACGCTCGGCACCTAAATTCCCAAATTACGAGTTTTTCCTAAACTTTCGAAATTTCACAAATTCTAACATTTTTCCTAAATCAATTAGATTAGTCCAATAACGTCCAATACGTTCAATATATACTTAATCACAGTAAACCTATTAATTACGGATCCTAAATCGCGTTTTTAATCAAACGCATTACTAAGTCTTCGTTACGCGTCCATGAAGCTTATTAGGTCATTAATACACGTCGTTGTCATCACTTCAATTTAAAACATTGAACGTGAAATGGATAACTTAGGTTCTAACTACAAATCATGTAACAGTAAACCTTATTTGCTTGATACGTTAAGTTCTTTTGGAACAAATCGATTGAAGTGAAGGTTCTTATACTTCATCAAACGCATTACTATTTCTTAGTTACGCATCCATGAAGCTTATTAGGTCCTCAATACACGTCGTTGTCATCACTTCAAGTTAAAACATTGATGGTGAAATGGATAACTTAGGTTCTAACCTCATTTACTTGATACATTCAGTTCTTTTGGAACAAATCGATTGAAGTGAAGGTTATTATACTTCATCCAACGCCTTACTAAGTCTTAATTACGCGTCAATGAAGCTTATTGGGTCCTCAATACACGTCGTTGTCATCACTTTAAGTTAAAACATTGAAGGTGAAATTTGTAACTTAGGTTCTAACAACAAGTCATGTAACAGTAAACCTCATTTGCTTGATACGTTAAGTTATTTTGGAACAAATAGATTGATGTGAAGGTTCTTATACGTCATCAAACGCATTACTGAGTCTTAGTTACGCGTCCATGAAGTTTATTGGGTCCTCAATACACGTTGTTGTTATCACATCAAGTCAAAACATTGAAAGTTAAATGGATAACTTAGGTTCTAACCACAACTCATGTAACAGTAAACCTCATTTGCTTGATACGTTCAGTTCTTTTGTAACAAATCGATTGAAGTGAAGGTTCTTATACTTCATCAAACGCATTACTAAGTCTTAGTTACGCGTTCATGAAGCTTATTGGGTCCTCAATACGCGTCGTTGTCATCACTTCAAGTTAAAACATTGAAGGTGAAATTTGTAACTTAGGTTCTAACAACAAGTCATGTAACAGTAAACATCATTTGCTTGATACGTTAAGTTATTTTGGAACAAATAGATTGAAGTGAAGGTTCTTATACTTCATCAAACGCATTACTGAGTCTTAGTTACGCGTCCATGAAGTTTATTGGGTCCTCAATACACGTCGTTGTTATCACATCAAGTCAAAACATTGAAAGTTAAATGGATAACTTAGGTTCTAACCATAAGTCATGTAACAGTAAACCTCATTTGCTTGATACGTTCAGTTCTTTTGTAACAAATCGATTGAAGTGAAGGTTCTTATACTTCATCAAACGCATTACTAAGTCTTAGTTACGCGTTCATGAAGCTTATTGGGTCCTCAATACGCGTCGTTGTCATCACTTCAAGTTAAAACATTGAAAGTGAAATGGATAACTTAGATTCTAACCACAAGTCATGTAACAGTAAACCTCATTTGCTTGATACGTTAAGTTCTTTTAGAACAAATCGATTGAAGTGAAGGTTCTTATACTTCATCAAACTCATTACTAAGTCTTAGTAATACGCCTATGAAGCTTATTGGAACCTTAATACACGTCGTTGTCATCACTTCAATTTAAAACATTGAACGTTAAATGGATAACTTAGGTTCTAACCACAAGTCATGTAACAGTAAACCTCATTTGCTTGATACGTTAAGTTTTTTGGTAACAAATCGATTGAAGTGAAGGTTCTTATATTTCATCAAACGCATTACTAAGTATTAGTTACGCGTCCATGAAGCTTATTGTGTCCTCATTACACGTCGTTTTCATCACTTCAAGTTAAAACATTGAAGGTGAAATGGATAACTTAGGTTCTAACCACAAGTCATGTAACAGTAAAGCTCATTTCCTTGATACGTTAAGTTGTTTTGTAACAAATCGATTGAAGTGAAGGTTCTTATACTTCATCAAACGCATTACTAAGTCTTAGTTACGCGTCCATGAAGCTTATTGGGTCCTCAATACACGTCGTTGTCATCACTTCAAGTTTACACATTGAACGTGAAATGGATAACTTAGGTTCTAACCACAAGTCATGTAACAGTAAACCTCATTGGCTTGATACGTTCAGTTCTTCTGGAACAAATCGATTGAAGTGAAGGTTCTTATACTTCATCAAACGCATTACTAAGTCTTAATTACGCGTCCATGAAGCTTATTGGGTCCTCAATACACGTCGTTGTCATCACTTCAAGTTAAAACATTGAACGTGAAATGGATAACTTACGTTCTAACCACAAGTCATGTAACAGTAAACCTCATTTGCTTGATACGTTAAGTTCTTTTGGAACAAATCGATTGAAGTGAAGGTTCTTATACTTCATCAAACTCATTATACTAACTCTTAGTTACTTGTCCATGAAACTTATTGGAACCTCAATACACATCGTTCTCATTACTTCAATTTAAAACATTGAACGTGAAATGGATAACTTAGGTTCTAACCACAAGTCATGTAACAGTAAACCTCATTTGCTTGATACGTTAAGTTTTTTTGTAACAAATCGATTGAAATGAAGGTTCTTATACTTCATCAAACGCATTACTAAGTCTTAGTTACGCGTCCATGAAGCTTATTGGATCCTCAATACACGTCGTTGTCATCACTTCAATTTAAAACATTGAACGTGAAATGGATAAGTTAGGTTCTAACCACAAGTCGTGCAACAGTAAACCTCATTTGCTTGATACGTTCAGTTCTATTTGAACAAATCGATTGAAGTGAAGGTTCTTATACTTCATCAAACGCATTACTAAGTCTTAGTTACGCGTCCATGAAGCTTATTGTGTCCTCAATACACGTCGTTGTCATCACTTCATTTTAAAACATTGAACGTGAAATGGATAACTTAGGTTCTGACCACAAGTCATGTAATAGTAAACCTCATTTGCTTGATACGTTAAGTTCTTTTGCAACAAATCGATTGAAGTGAAGGTTCTTATACTTCATCAAACGCATTACTAAGTCTTAGTTACGCGTCCATGAAGCTTATTGGGTCCTCAATATACGTCGTTGTCATCACTTTAATTTAAAACATTGAACGTGAAATGGATAACTTAGGTTCTAACCACAAGTCATGTAACAGTAAACCTCATTTGCTTGATACGTTAAGTTCTTTTCTAACAAATCGATTGAAGTGAAGGTTCTTATACTTCATCAAACGCATTACTAAGTCTTAGTTACGCGTCCATGAAGCTTATTGGGTCCTCAATACACGTCGTTGTCATCCCTTCAAGTTAAAACATTGAAAGTGAAATGGATAACTTAGGTTCTAACCACAAGTCATGTAACAGTAAACCTCATTTGCTTGATACGTTCAGTTCTTTTGTAACAAATCGATTGAAGTGAAGGTTCTTATACTTCATCAAACGCATTACTAAGTCTTAGTTACGCATCCATGAAACTTATTGGGTCCTCAATATACGTCGTTGTCATCACTTCAAGTTAAAACATTAAATGTGAAATGGATAACTTAGGTTCTAACCACAAGTCATGTAACAGTAAACCTCATTTGCTTGATACGTTCAGTTCTTTTTGAACAAATCGATTGAAGTGAATGTTCTTATACTTCATCAAACGCATTACTAAGTCTTAGTTACGCGTTCATGAAGCTTATTGGGTCCTCAATACGCGTCGTTGTCATCACTTCAAGTTAAAACATTGAACGTGAAATGGATAAATTTGGTTCTAACCACAAGTCATGTAACAGTAAACTTCATTTGCTTGATACGTTCAGTACTTTCGGAACAAATCGATTGAAGTGAAGGTTCTTATACTTTATCAAACGCATTACTAAGTCTTAGTTACACGTCCATGAAGCTTATTGGGTCCTCAATACACGTCGTTGTCATCACTTAAATTTAAAACATTGAACGTGAAATGGATAACTTCGGTTCTAACCACAAATCATGTAACAGTAAACCTCATTTGCTTGATACGTTAAGTTCTTTTGCAACAAATCGATTGAAGTGAAGGTTCTTATACTTCATCAAACGCTTTACTAAGTCTTAGTTTTGCGTCCATGAAGCTTATTGTGTCCTCAATACACGTCGTTGTCATCACATCAAGTTAAAACATTGAAAGTGAAATGGATAAGTTAGATTCTAACCACAAGTCATGCAACAGTAAACCTCATTTAATTGATATGTTAAGTTCTTTTGGAACAAATGGATTGAAATGAAGGTTCTTATACTTCATCAAACGCATTACTAAGTCTTAGTTACGCGTCCTTGAAGCTTATTGGGTCCTCAATACACATCGTTGTCATCACTTCAATTTAAAACATTGAACGTGAAATGGATAACTTAGGTTCTAACCACAAGTCATGTAACAGTAAACCTAAATTGCTTGATATGTTCAGTTCTTTTGTAACAAATCGATTGAAGTGAAGGTTCTTATACTTCATCAAACGCATTACTAAGTCTTAGTTACGCGTCCATGAAGCTTACTTGGTCCTCAATACACGTCGTTGTCATCACATCAAGTTAAAACACTGAAAGTGAAATGGATAACTTAGATTCTAACCACAAGTCATGTAACAGTAAACATCATTTGCTTGATACGTTAAGTTCTTTTGTAACAAATCGATTGAAGTGAAGGTTCTTATACTTCATCAAACGCATTACTAAGTCTTAGTTACGCGTCCATGAAGCTTATTGGATCCTCAATACACGTCGTTGTCATCACTTCAATTTAAAACATTGAACGTGAAATGGATAACTTAGGTTCTAACCACAAGTCATGTAACAGTAAACCTCATTGCTTGATACGTTAAGTTTTTTGTAACAAATCGATTGAAATGAAGGTTCTTATACTTCATCAAACGCATTACTAAGTCTTAGTTACGCGTCCATGAAGCTTATTGGATCCTCAATACACGTCGTTGTCATCACTTCAATTTAAAACATTGAACGTGAAATGGATAACTTAGGTTCTAACCACAAGTCGTGCAACAGTAAACCTCATTTGCTTGATACGTTCAGTTCTATTTGAACAAATCGATTGAAGTGAAGGTTCTTATACTTCATCAAACGCATTACTAAGTCTTAGTTACGCGTCCATGAAGCTTATTGGATCCTCAATACACGTCGTTGTCATCACTTCAATTTAAAACATTGAACGTGAAATGGATAACTTAGGTTCTAACCACAAGTCATGTAATAGTAAACCTCATTTGCTTGATACGTTCAGTTCTTTTGAACAAATCGATTGAAGTGAAGGTTCTTATACTTCATCAAACGCATTACTAAGTCTTAGTTACGCGTCCATGAAGCTTATTGGATCCTCAATACACGTCGTTGTCATCACTTCAATTTAAAACATTGAACGTGAAATGGATAACTTAGGTTCTAACCACAAGTCAGTGCAACAGTAAACCTCATTTGCTTGATACGTTCAGTTCTATTTGAACAAATCAATTGAAGTGAAGGTTCTTATACTTCATCAAACGCATTACTAAGTCTTAGTTACGCGTCCATGAAGCTTATTGGATCCTCAATACACGTCGTTGTCATCACTTCAAGTTAAAACATTGAACGTGAAATGGATAACTTAGGTTCTAACCACAAGTCATGTAACAGTAAACCTCATTTGCTTGATACGTTCAGTTCTTTTGGAACAAATCGATTGAAGTGAAGGTTCTTATACTTCATCAAACGCATTACTAAGTCTTAGTTACGCATCCATGAAGCTTATTGGGTCCTCAATACACGTCGTTGTCATCACTTCAAGTTAAAACATTTAACGTGAAATGGATAACTTAGGTTCTAACCACAAGTCATGTAACAGTAAACCTCATTTGCTTGATACGTTCAGTTCTTTTGAACAAATCGATTGAAGTGAAGGTTCTTATACTTCATCAAACGCATTACTAAGTCTTAGTTACGCGTCCATGAAGCTTATTGGGTCCTCAATACACGTCGTTGTCATCACTTCAAGTTAAAACTTTGAACGTGAAATGGATAACTTAGGTTCTAACCACAAGTCATGTAACAGTAAACCTCATTTGCTTGATACGTTCAGTTCTTTGGAACAAATCGATTGAAGTGAAGGTTCTTATACTTCATCAAACGCATTACTAAGTCTTAGTTACGCGTCCATGAAGCTTATTGGGTCCTCAATACACGTCGTTGTCATCACTTCAATTTAAAACATTGAACGTGAAATGGATAACTTAGGTTCTAACCACAAAGTCATGTAACAGTAAACCTCATTTGCTTGATACGTTCAGTTCTTTTGGAACAAATCGATTGAAGTGAAGGTTCTTATACTTCATCAAACGCATTACTAAGTCTTAGTTATGCGTCCATGAAGATTATTGTGTCCTCAATACACGTCGTTGTCATCACATTCAAGTTAAAACATTGAAAGTGAAATGGATAAGTTAGATTCTAACCACAAGTCATGCAACAGTAAACCTCATTTAATTGATATGTTAAGTTCTTTTGGAACAAATGGTTTGAAATGAAGGTTCTTATACTTCATCAAACGCATTACTAAGTCTTAGTTACGCGTCCTTGAAGCTTATTGGGTCCTCAATACACATCGTTGTCATCACTTCAATTTAAAACATTGAACGTGAAATGGATAACTTAGGTTCTAACCACAAGTCATGTAACAGTAAACCTAAATTGCTTGATATGTTCAGTTCTTTTGTAACAAATCGATTGAAGTGAAGGTTCTTATACTTCATCAAACGCATTACTAAGTCTTAGTTACGCGTCCATGAAGCTTACTTGGTCCTCAATACACGTCGTTGTCATCACATCAAGTTAAAACATTGAAAGTGAAATGGATAACTTAGATTCTAACCACAAGTCATGTAACAGTAAACATCATTTGCTTGATACGTTAAGTTCTTTTGTAACAAATCGATTGAAGTGAAGGTTCTTATACTTCATCAAACGCATTACTAAGTCTTAGTTACGCGTCCATGAAGCTTATTGGATCCTCAATACACGTCGTTGTCATCACTTCAATTTAAAATATTGAACGTGAAATGGATAACTTAGGTTCTAACCACAAGTCATGTAACAGTAAACCTCAATTGCTTGATACGTTCAGTTATTTTGTAACAAATCGATTGAAGTGAAGGTTCTTATACTTCATCAAACGCATTACTAAGTCTTAGTTACGCGTCCATGAAGCTTATTGTGTCCTTAATACACGTCGTTGTTATCACTTCAAGTTAAAACATTGAACGTGAAATGGATAACTTAGGTTCTAAGCACAAGTCATGTAACAGTAAACCTCATTTGCTTGATACGTTCAGTTCTTTTGAACAAATCGATTGAAGTGAAGAAGGTTCTTATACTTCATCAAACGCATTACTAAGTCTTAGTTACGCGTCCATGAAGCTTATTGGGTCCTCAATACACGTCGTTGTCATCACTTCAAGTTAAAACATTGAACATGAAATGGAAAACTTAGGTTCTAACCACAAGTCATGTAACAGTAAACCTCATTTGCTTGATACGTTCAGTTCTTTTGTAACAAATCGGTTGAAGTGAAGGTTCTTATACTTCATCAAACGCATTACTATGTCTTAGTTACACGTCCATGAAGCTTATTTTGTCCTCAATACACGTCGTTGTCATCTCTTCAAGTTAAAACATTGAACGTGAATTGGATAACTTAGGTTCATTATGAGGACCTCAAGACGGATACATTACAAGTGGATGGACCAATAACGAGAGCAAAGGCAAAGTAGATCAAGGAGCAAATGAGCAATTTGGTTTGTCAAATCTTACCTCGAGAAGGAAATTGCATTCGGAAGCAAGAACCGGAGATTGTTCTCTTATTCCAAGTTGTTTTGGGATGATGTTTATGTCAATTTTCGTTTTGTTTATTTAGTTATTTCTAGATTGTCGTTTTTCGGGTTTAAAAAGTACTTGTTGTCTATTGAGTCATAAGTCGTTTTATTTAGTAATTGTTGTCTTTTTAATTAA
The DNA here is from genome assembly GCA_022432975.1 of Begonia masoniana. NCBI lineage: Eukaryota > Viridiplantae > Streptophyta > Magnoliopsida > Cucurbitales > Begoniaceae > Begonia > Begonia masoniana. The sequence continues at coordinate 46,238,323 of CM039502.1, forward strand.
AAGTTTGAAGTGCAGATTAGTAATTTGCTCTTAAAGAAAACCCTAGAAACCCTAGCATGAAGGGATGTTTCATGTTTATAAATTCATTCTTAGATAAATAAAAGAAAAGCAGGTTTTATCTAATTGTGTGAGAATTTCTCTTAGTTTCTTGAAGAAACTCCGAACTTATCAAGGTTCTCCTTGTGGCGTTCAAAATCTGACTTATCAAACGAACAGGCATATTCGTTTGTGGCGTCCTCCTCTTTCCAAGGTTCAGATCTGTATAGATTTCAGGCCAAGGATTTCCTTTTCGAACTTGTAGATTCTGGGTTAGCGACGACGCCAATATTTTGATCGTGGGTCACCGTCACATCGTTGGCGTGGTTCGCATCATTTGGTATCAAAGCCAAATCGAGTTCGTCAGGTTCTATCCCTTCCTTTTCGTTTTGTTTTGTTTCAGAAATTTTGATCTTGAGTCTTGAAATCTGTTTCTTTTTATCTCGATAATTCGCTATTCAAATATATGTCAAACGAAAACATCGTCTTCATATGAATCATAGAACGATGTGTTAGCTTTCTGATCTGTGTTGAAACATCAAAATCGGTTCTTGTTTGCCCATTCAAATTTACGTTTTTGTAAATGTCGCTAATTTCGTTCTGGTGTACTAGAATCTGGTTTAAACCATTTTAATCATTCGAATGGTTTATAGACATCAAACAAAATTGTCAGCATCTTATGATTTGTGAATTAGCATTTTATCTTTTCGATCTGTATTGAAACGTCAAAATCGGATCTAGTTTGCTTATTCAAAAGTGAAATTTCGTAACTGTCAAGGATTGTTAATGCTCAAAAGTAATTCGCAGTTTTCGTCTTGATAAAGATTCCAATTGCGAAAGTGTTATTCTTCAAGTTGTTAGATGAGATTTTTCTCTTTCCAAATCATACCTGAACGTAAAATTCCAATCTGGTTTGGGCACTAAAACGTCATCTACAATTTCGGTTACCAATTCTGTTACAAATTCGGTTACCAATTCGGTTACAAATTCAAAAAAAAAAAAAAAAAATTGTGGTTCTCTAAATCTATTCGACTACCTTACTTCATTGGATTGTTCCTTTGCATCCTTATACTATTCTAATTATTTTGAGCTAGTTCTTTCATCACTTATTGTAGTGTCTGTTATTTTGGTTTGTCTTGTTTGGTTCGCTATTTGTGAACTTCCATTACTATTCTGTTAGTTTCGAAAGAAATCAAAGAGAATTCAAGTGGAAAAAGGCACGAGTGAGTGAGTATATTAAAGGGTAACAGCCAATATTATTGAGTGTAAACACGAGTGCAATTGAGTGATTTTTCTTCATTTCGAGTGAAACACGTGAGGGAGTGCTGTAAGGTCCAATATTTCTTCACCTTCTACTTTCTTATTTGTTTTGCAATTGTAGTACTTATTTTGCCATTATTTATTTATTTTTTGTTCTTTTTATTTTGGTTTGTCAATTTTTGTTATTGCAGGAAGACTCATTTATTACTATTTGCTCAGTTAAAAAAAAAAAAATCGAGTGGAAAAAAGGCACGAGTGGGTGAGCATATCTAAAGGTAAAAGCCAGTATTATTGAGTGCAAACACGAGTGAAATTGAGTGATTTTCCACATTTTCGAGTGAAACACGTGAAGGAGTGTTGTGAGGTACTATTTTACTTCACCTTCTACGTTCTTGCAGAGAATGCCTAACCATGTCCGACGCAGAAGACAACCAACGTCCAGCTAACATGCAAAATTTACAAATGGAGGCGATCATGGGGGAGATGAGGCGGCTGATGAGACAAGGGTTCAATGAGATCAACGTGCGAATTGATCAAGTGGAACAGATTGCGACACGAGTCCAACCCCAGGCTAGGCATAATGCACTAAGAAGAAACCAGCGTAGGCAGGTCCCTACGGAAGAGATCGATGAAATTGATGAGGGAAACTTGGAGGATGATCTTGATAGGGTGTCCGTGGGTAGTCGAGGAAGACATGGGAACGACCACGCAAGACAAGACCGAGGCCGACTCTATTATAATTTGGGAAACATCAAGATGAAGATTCCTGAGTTTAGAGGAAAAAGTGATCCGGAGGAGTACCTGGACTGGGAGCGGAAAATAGAGCTAGTTTTTGATTGCCACAACTACTCCGAGCGAAAGAAAGTGAAGCTTGCTGCCATAGAATTTACAGAGTATGCGATAGTGTGGTGGGACAAGTTGTGTCTCGATCGAAGGCAAGACGGAGACCTTCCCATTGAGAGTTGGTGATATGAACCTAAGATATTAGAGATCTTAGACCCAACACGCAATACGGAATTCAAAGGAATAATGCCTTTATTGATTCGAAAGAATAAGAAGAAGGAACTTGACCCCAATCGATAGATAGCGATGGAACCAAAGTTATCAAAAAAGTAGCTAGACCCGAACCAAACTCGTTGGTTGAACCTAAGCTATCAAGTTCGATCTTTTCAATAATACACTTGAAGAAGATCAAGTTCTAATCCAAGAACTCAAGAAGAGAATTATAAGGATCTCACCTCAAAGCAAAAGCTTAATAAAAATCAAATTCATTCAAAAAGTGCCTAAAATCTATTACAAGCCTCCCTTAAATAGGCAAAGGGATAAAACTAATAAGGTAATAACATAATTAGAAATAATCAAAATATCCTAATTAGACAATAGAAAAGTTTCCAAAAATAAGAGAAGGAAAATTGGAAAGTGGTGCAAGTGGATGGTGGCCGCGGAACTGAGGTTTAAGTAACGTGAGTCTCGAGTTTAATTCAGATTGTGGGCCTAGCCCAATGGTATTGCACTTGTAAGAACTTTGAAGTTAAAAACTCTTGGGCTAGAGTAGTACCATGTTGGGTGACCATGTGGGAAGTCTTTATTTTTGAGACTTCGTTTTGGGCTTCGTTTTGGGCTTCTTTTCCAGTCCTTGCTTCTTCATCAACACTTAGTAATATTATTGCTCGTTGCACATTTTGTGATGATTCCTTTTCTTGGATGTCTTTGATTAAAATTTGTAGTCTTTTGTTTATTTTCTTCGTTCTTGATCTCGTCATTGGTCCTCCTATATTCATCAATGGATCTTGCTCCCTATTGCTTCTTAATTGTCCTTAGTTGCTCCTTTGACTACATCATTCCCTCCCTCTTCGAAAAGATTCGTCCTCAAATCTGCATCAAACAAAGATAAGTCACTAACATTAAAAGTAGCGCTTACATTACCATATTCGCTCGGTAAGTCAATCTTATAAGCATTGTCATTGATGCGTTCCAACACTTGGAAGGGACCGTCTCCTCGCGGTTGTAATTTATTCTTTCTCCGCTCCGCAAATCTCTCCTTTCGTAGATGCACCCAAACCCAATCTCCGGGTTCAAAAATGATTTCTTTTCTACTCTTGTTGGCTTGTCGCGCATAGTGCTCGTTCTTTTGTATAATGTTTTCTTGAACCTTCGAGTGTAATTCTCTTACGAATTCAGCCTTTCTTTTTCCATTTAAATCAACCAATTCATTAGAAGGTAAAGGTAATAAATCAAGCGGTGTAAGAGGGTTAAAGCCATACACAATTTCAAATGGTGAGTAAGAAGTAGTAGAATGAACAACTCTATTGTAAGCGAACTCAACATGTGGCAAGCAATTTTCCCATTGTTTTAAATTCTTAGAAATTATTGTTCTCAACAAAGTAGATAAAGTTCGATTCACTACCTCGGTTTGTCCATCCGTTTGGGGGTGTGCCACGGTGGAAAACAACAATTTTGTACCTAGCTTATTCCATAAGGTTCTCCAAAAGTGACTTAGAAACTTCACATCCCTATCACTAACAATTGTTCTAGGTAATCCATGTAAACGCACAATTTCTGTAAAAAATAAATCCGCTATATGTGTAGCATCATTAGTTTTAGAACATGCTATAAAATGTGCCATTTTACTAAATCGATCCACAACCACAAAAATACTATCCGTACCTCCTTGTGTTCTTGGTAAACCTAGCACAAAGTCCATGGAAATATCCGTCCAAGGGTGCTCGGGCACGGGTAAAGGACTATACAATCCATATGGTTTGATCTTTGACTTTGCCTTCCTACATTCAATGCATCTTTCACAAATAGTTATAACATCATGCTTCATTTTTGGCCAAAAGAAATGTTCTATCAAGACATTCAAAGTTTTGTCAATTCCAAAGTGTCCCATTAATCCTCCACCATGTGTTTCTCTAACAAGCAATTCACGTAATGAGCATTTAGGTATACAAAGTTTATCCTTTCGAAATAAATACCCATCATGTCTATAATAATCAGCACATGCAATTTTCTCACAATCTCTCCATACATGACAAAAATCTATATCCGATTCATACAAATCCTTAATAAATTCAAATCCTAACAATTTAGATTGTAGAGAAGTGATTAAAACGTACCTCCTTGACAACGCATCAGCGACTACATTGTCTTTACCTTTTTTGTAATGGATGACATATGGAAAGGTCTTGATGAATTCCATCCACTTGGCGTGCCTCTTGTGCAATTTACCTTGTGACTTTAGGTGCTTCAAACTCTCGTGATCGGAATGAATAATAAACTCTTTGGGCCACAAGTAATGTTGCCATGTTTGTAACGTCCTTACCAAAGCATAGAGTTCCTTGTCATATGTTGGATAATTTAATGCCGCTCCACTAAGCTTTCACTGAAGTAAGCAATCGGCTTCATTTCCTGCATCAAAACACCTCCAATTCCCTTTCCCGACGCGTCACATTCGATTTCAAATGTTTTATCAAAATTTGGTAAAACTTGAAGGAGAGCATTAGTTAGTTTCTCTTTTAACAAATTAAACGCTTTGTCATGTACTTCGGTCCAGTTAAATGCAATATTCTTTTTAACTAATTCATTCATAGGTGCCGCAATAGTGCTAAAGTCTCTTACAAATCTCCTATAAAAGCTAGCCAAGCTGTGAAAGCTACGTACCTCATTTGCATTCTTTGGTGTGGGTCATTCCTTGATTGCTCTTATCTTTTCCTCATCTACGGATACCCCCTTCGAGCTAACTACAAAACCAAGGAAAACTACCGATTCCATGCAAAAGGTACACTTTTTAAGATTAGCATACAATAGATTCGATTTTAACACACTAAATACGGATCTCAAATGCTTAACATGTTCGTCAAGTGACTTACTATACACCAAAATATCATCAAAGTAGACCACAACAAATTTTCCAATAAATTGCCTTAAAACATGATTCATCAATCTCATAAACGTGCTCGGTGCATTAGATAGTCCAAACGGCATAACTAACCATTCATAAAGACCATATTTTGTTTTAAAAGCTGTTTTCCATTCATCTCCTTGTTTCATGCGAATTTGATAATATCCATTCTTTAAATCAATTTTGGAAAACATACATGCACCATACAGTTCATCAAGCATATCATCAAGACGAGGAATAGGGTGTCGATACTTTACCGTAATTTTATTTACCGCTCGACAATCGACGCACATTCTCCAAGTGCCGTCCTTTTTTGGAACCAAAATAACCGGAACCGAGCATGGGCTAAGACTCTCCTTCACTAGGCCTTTCTCTACCAACTCATCTACTTGCCTTTGAATTTCCTTGGTTTCCTCTGGATTTGCTCGGTACGCTAGTTGGTTTGGGATCGTCGCTTCGGGGATGAAATCGATTTGATGCTCGATTCCCCTAAGTGGGGGAACTCCTTTAGGTAATTCCTCTGGAAATATGTCCTCAAATTCCTGCAAAAGAGAGGTAACACTTATGGGAAGAGAATTTGTTAGTTCGTTAGTGGAAAAATAAACATCTTTGTAAAGTAACAAAATCATCTCCTCACCTTTCCTCACAAGTCCACTCTTTTTTCTCTCTTCTCCCTCGTTTCTTTTCCTTTCCTCAAATTTATTTTCTTCCTCTTTGCCTTTTTGCTTTCTTTATTTATGGCTTTTCTCTCATCGGCTTTTTTGTCTCCTCTTTCCTTTTCGCCTTTTTTCTTCTCTTCTTTTATGCTTGAATTTTCGACTACGCCATTTTTGTCATTTTGGATCTCTTTGGCAATCCTCTCTTGATCCAAGCTTGCTTCCCACGGTGGTAATGGTTTTAGTATTACCAACCTCCCATTTTGAGTAAGCGAATACTCATTTTTGTTGCCGTTATACTTAACCGTTCTATCATATTGCCATGGTCTCCCCAATAGGATGTGAGTTGCTTGCATTGGCACTACGTCACACAAAATCTCATCTTTGTACCTTCCGATTGATAATGTGATGTTTACTTGTCTTGTTACCTTAATTTCGCCACAATCGCTCAACCATTGCAATTTGTACGGCTTTGGGTGTCGCTTGGTTTGCAAATTTAACTTTTGGACCAATAATGTACTAGCCACGTTTGTGCAACTTCCGCTACCGATGATCATGCTACATACCTTGTTGTTGACATGACACCTAGTATGAAAGATGTTTTCCCTTTGGGCTTTGTCGTCGTCCTCCTTAATTTGTACACTTAAGGCTCTCCTTGTGACTAATAAATCTCCTTTGACCGGTTCCTCCATGTCTACATCACTACAATCTTCGAGTGATGGCATCTCGTTATCGCTTGAACTCACACTTTCTATATCACCATTCTCTAAGAAGACCATTGCACGCTTATTGGGACAATTTGATGCAATGTGCCCAATTCCTTGGCATCGATAACACTTGTCTTCTCTAGTCCGAGTTAGTGTTGGAACCTCGCTCATTCCTTTAGGTGGGTTGAAGTTATTAGCGACGATTTTTCCTTTGTGGTCCTCCCTCGGGTTTGGCTTCTCTCCTTTCCAATTTGGTTTCCACGAACTATTTGACGCTGTGTTTACCTTTGCATTTTCTTGGCATTTAGTTGTCGTTCGATTTTGATCGCCTTGTGTGGTAATTCCTCCATGTCCAAATAGTGTTGTAAATCTACTATGTCGGCAATCTCTCGATTAAGTCCTCCCACAAACCTTGCCATTGTGGCTTCTCCATCCTCGTTAACATCGGCTTTTATCATGGCCATCTCCATTTCTTTATAATACTCCTCCACACTTTTATATCCTTGAGTAAGACCTTGAAGTTTCCGACACAAATCCCAATAGTAATATGATGGGACGTACCTTTTTCTCATAATTGTTTTTACACTTTCCCATGTGCGGATTAGGGTTTCTCCGTTACGTCTCCGAGTTTTGACTAGTTGATCCCACCAAATGCTGGCATAATCGGTGAACTCCATTGTGACCAACCTAACCTTTTTTTCCTCCGTGTAGTTTCGATACTCGAGTAAAGAATCGACTTTCCTTTCCCATTCCAAATAGGCTTCGGATCACTTTTCCCTTGAAAGGCTGGGATTGTTAATCTTGATATCACTAAGATCTCCATCTTCTCGATCGTTCCTATCGTATCTTTCCTTTCGGTATGGTTTTCATCATGGTCATAGTAGTCCGTCAAACTTTTTTTTCCACGAGGATTGGTAGGTGACGGTATCTCCAAACGTTCCATCCTTCGATTAAGAGCCTCGTATGATCGTGTATGGCCCTCATGAACATTTTTATATCATCTCATTCTCCTCTTCGCTCATGATTCCGAATTTTCTTTTCTTTTTTTTTTTTTTTCAATAAATAACGCAAAAGGTAAATTGCGAAATAAAAATCTAAATAACTGAATTGAATGCGGAAATTTAAATGACTGAATTGAAATGCGGAAATTTAAATGACTGAATCGAAATACAGAAATTTAAATAACTGAATTGAATGCAGAAATTTAAATGGACCTCTCCTCTCCCCTCACGTGTTTACACTCGTTCAATGTCAATTCACTCGTGTTTCGCTCGAATTTTGACTTTTATAAGATAATCTCACACTCTTGTCTTTTACCACTCAATCTCTTCTTTAGGTTCTTAAGTTAGAACCCAATTAAGATGTAATCCAACAAGTATACGTGAAAATTTCAACTTTCAAACTTAAAATTCCAACTTTCGAGAATGATTAAAGTCAAACCACTAAAGGTGTTTGCTAGAATCGATCCCTGGATATAACGTTTTGAGAAGCTTGAATAGTTTCCGGTTGTGAATCCTCGATACTAATGAGGTATTCTCACGAATTTTTTTTGAAACCCGGCAAACTTGCAGAAATAGAAATCCGACTTGAGATTCGGATGCTAGGGTTCGAGACAAGCAAAGATATGTCTTTCTCGATTGGCAGTACAAAAGAAGTTCTCGTTATTAACAACGAGAGCTTTTTTTTTTCTTTTTGAATTTTCGGATTTTTTTTTTTTTTTTTTTCGAATTTTTTTTTTTTTTTGATCTAAAACGAAAAATAGAATAATCGAAAGGTTTTGTGGAGAAGAAAAGAAGAATAACAAGAATGATAAAGATAGCTTCTTTGAATCGAAGAACCTTCGCTTTGATACCAAATGATATGACCTAGAGATTAGAGATCTTAGACCCACACGCAATACGAATTCAAAGGGAATAATGCCTTTATTGATTCAAAAGAATAAGAAGAAGGAACTTGACCCCAATCGATAGATAGCGATGGAACCAAAGTTATCAGAAAAAGCAGCTAGACCCGAACCAAACTCGTTGGTTGAACCTAAGCTATCAAGTTCGATCTTTTCAAGAATACACTTGAAGAAGATCAAGTTCTAATCCAAGAACTCAAGAAGAGAATTATAAGGATCTCACCTCAAAGCAAAGCTTAATAAAATCAATTCATTCAAAAGTCCCTAAAATCTATTACAAGCCTCCCTTAAATAGGCAAAGGGATAAAACTAATAAGGTAATAACATAATTAGAAATAATCAAAATATCCTAATTAGACAATAGGAAAGTTTCCAAAAATAAGAGAAGGAAAATTGGAAAGTGGTGCAAGTGGATGGTGGCCGCGGAACTTAGGTTTAAGTAACGTGAGTCTCGAGTTTAATTCAGATTGTGGGCCTAGCCCAATGGTGTGGCACTTGTAAGAACTTTGAAGTTAAAAACTCTTGGGCTAGAGTAGTGCCATGTTGGGTGACCATGTGGGAAGTCTTTATTTTTGAGACTTCGTTTTGGGCTTCGTTTTGGGCTTCTTTTCCAGTCCTTGCTTCTTCATCAACACTTAGTAATATTATTGCTCGTTGCACATTTTTGTGATGATTCCTTTTCTTGGATGTCTTTGATTAAAATTTGTAGTCTTTTGTTTATTTTCTTCGTCATTGGTCCCCTATATTCATCAATGGATCTTGGCTCCCTATTGCTTCTTGATTGTCCTTAGTTGCTCCTTTGACTACATCATAAACCATGAGAAAGAACACATATAAATGAAATCATACATTGATTTTGAGTAAAATCAACCTGTGTTGTGTTGCCCATTCGATTTGATGTAGTTAAAGAGTGAATTCTTTCTGCATCCAATCCAAAAATCACTGCAGTAAGTGCACCAGAGCTTTGATCGATCTCTATCTCTGAGAAACACCTATTGTAAAATAAAATATTATATCTAATAAGTATCAAATAGTCTTCTAAAAGGAAAAGAAAAATACCCATGTAAAGTCTATATCTTGTCATGATTTTGGGTGTAAGAGAGTCGCAAAATTCACATGTTGTTACCATGTGCTCAACGACCAGTGGTTTATGTGCATTTTTCACAACATAAATAGTAAATCGTTGGCTTGTATTTGTAATTGACAATGTACCATGAATCCAAAAATAAGCACTCAAATTTAGCAATGAGTTAGTTTCATTACTTCACATTTGAGTGATTATTCTATTTAACAATTAACTATTATTTATGTATCTGTGTTATAAGGAATACAACCAATTTCAATAATTTCTTTGTTTGATAAGAATGTTGTACAGAGGATGATGATGTTTCATCTTGATTGGGAGATTTTTTTAACAATTGCATCAATGATTTTAGAATTTTTAGAAGCTCTTCAACAAAAAAAAAAAAAAAAAAAAAAAAAAAACAAGTTAGAAAATATGCAAAACTTTAATCTAGGTGAAAGATTTGTACTAAAGCTACTAACCAGGTTATTAGCCTTATGACATCTGTAATTATTTGTAGAATGAAATACTTGTAGGAACTAAAAAAAACGCTTGTATGATTTAAGGAAGTCGTGGAACAATATTGCGAATAAAAAAGTACTCAAGATTTGATTTACCAATGTAAGATGAAACAATTAGGCTTTGTTGCTATTATTCCAAGTGTTCTATGAATGATGGATGCAATAAGCTCTGACACATTTTTGCGAATTGTTAAAAATAATCATAATCCACCAAAAGTAATTCGCAAACACATAATTCTTCTCCTTTAGATATAATATTTTTTGTAGGATAAAAATCGACCGCAATCCCAAAACATCTAATAGAAAAATACAAATAGTTAACTATAGTGAAAGAGAATGACCAAACAAATAGGCAAAACTTTGTAAGTAAGATTCAAAATATTAATTTACCAATGTTTTGGTGTGTACCCAACTAGGTTGTGAATTGGGTAAACGAAGTGAATCAAAATGTTGAGCAATGAAAGTAATTGGGTACAATGGAACTTCTTCAACTAATGTTCTTGCATTGATCTGTCATTGGTAATGATACTTATCGATTCGATATTCTGCATTTACAAAAGTAACATATGTTTTGGTGATGTAGTAGATCATGTAAAGTTCTAGAGTCCTTTGAAATAACTCGATATTTTTAGCAAATAGCGTAGTTTGAACTTGTGTTTCCTAAAAAGAATGTTAAGTTATACATTTTATTAAACATGTGAGTAGGGGTTGTTTATGTCAACATAATAACATAAAATGTTTTATCGTCACATATACAGTAAGGTCTTTTAAGAGTATTATTTTGTTGAACGAACGCTTAGTCTTAGGTACTACTCACAACAAATACTTCCACTGTCCATTAATCACTTAGTCTTGGACTAATATTCTTAATGATTTTCAACTTCATGATGAGAATGAGATGCTACAAGACATTTGCATATATTAAAATTTTAAATAATATGAAATTTTCTAACTTAATAGTCAAATAACTGTTAGAAGTACTAGATATATGAAGTAATTATTTATGTAATTATAGAGTACAAGTACCTGTTAAATGTAAGTCAAGATTTTTATCAAATATCTTACCACATTTGATGTGCCAAGAGGAGCCATCACTCGATCGCGAGCCAAGTTCTTGGCCGAGTCTTTAACTAATGAGTGTGCTCTTTTTGTAAGTGAAACATTATTTGAAGACTTAAGGTTGGAGCCAAATACACTAGACATGGAGAAGCCTTTCCATTTCCTAACATGGGATCACCCCTCGGCCACTCCAAAAATGGAAGAAGAAATTTGTCTTCCTTGTGACAATTAATGTAGTTTGAGTTTGCTTTTTGTTTCCTTTAAACACTTTAGCGTTTAGGTGTTAGATGGCATGACATGGCTGAATATGTAATGGAGGGAATAGTGGCTGCATTTTGAAAGAAGAGAGACCACTTGAAAGTGACATTTGGAGAGAAGAAAGGCTTTGCCAAAATTGGCCAAGCATCCATGTACTCGGCTAGGTCTTCTAGCCGAACACACCTCTCTTTGATCCTCTTTGTGGCTGCTCTTTGGGAACCTTAATTTTGAAAAAAGAAGTGGTACTTAAACCACTCTTTTGGCTGCTGAAGGCAGCTTAGTTGAATCAAAAATTGAAGAACCATTTCTTCCACAAACTTTGAAACTTCTCGGCATCAAAATCTCAATCCATTCGGTGAGTTATATTTGATTATATTGTTGTTGTTGTTGGTATCCAATTTGTGAGAGCCAAAGTGGTACCATTCCTATTGCAACCTTCCTCCTCCCTTTCTTGGCGTGGAGAATCACCAACAAGGTTGTATTTCAACTATCTTTCAAGGCTAGTTGGAGTGTTCCTGTAACACCCAGTTCTATTGAACCAATTTTACCTTATCAACTATTAGTGTACACTTTATGGATGAAATTGGAAGAATTATTGATTAGCTTAATGAGTGACTAAGTAAGGGTATAATGGTAATTTGAGATTTATAGTGGATAACGTATTTAAGGGAGGGTTTAATGAGGTTTAGCCGCCACTGTTTTCTCATTTTCCTTTCTTGGTATTCAGCTCAAGCTCAGCAGAGCTCTCCAGGAAATTTCCTCTCCGATTTCCATTCCTCAACCTAGGTGAGTTTTCTTGAGTTTTAGTGGCTAGATAGCAGAGAGAGTACAATGTGTGTTTTGAGAATGCTGTGAATGAGAGTAGGTTCGGGTTTAGGTGATAAACCGAGAATGCACGATTAATAGAGTTCCAAGTTAGCTTCCTTAGGTTTCTGAATGGTTTAGAATGAGTTATAGTGAAGATTGAATTAACGATCTGTTTATGATTTTAGGTGAGCAAAATCCCCAGATAGCTTGCAACCCAACTTTTCTCAGGAAGTCAGGTAAGTAGAGTATGTGTGTGCCTTCGGGCCTACATCACAAAACAATAGGTTTATACATGTTTGAATATTTTCTGTATGTCATGCATCATGTTTTTAGAAAGAATACGAAAATGAATTTACATGTAAAAGCATGGTAATGCATGAACAGATTGTAATAGACCAGCTATTAAGGGAACTAATCCACCTCTTAACTTATGAAGAGGATTTATAACTTTGAGAAAATTGATCTGCTTCCCAATGAAATTTAGGATCAGATCAGCTGTTAAGGGAACTAATCTGCCCCTTAATTTATGAAGAGGATGTATGACTTTAGGAAAATGATCCAACTCCCAATGGAACCAAGAGATCAGATCAGTGAAAGAACGTGAATGCAACAGAGATGTGAAAGTAGAAATTGCATGCCTATGATTTATGTTTCAGCATATCATTTCATTGTTGCTGTACTTACTTAGCATTAGGCTAATAGATGAGTTTTGTGATGTAGGTGAAGAAGCCTCAAAAGGTGTGTTCTCTTAGCATGTTGAGGACTAGGCTGGTTGGGGGAGCACTTCAATGCCACGGTTTGGTGTTCTGATGAGACGGTTTAACTATTGTTTATATATGAAGTTTCAGTGGTTAAGTGTTTTGTGGAAGTGTGCAGAGGGTTTTAATAACATTAGTAGTTTTGATGTTTTTAACAACCTTATGGTTTTCTTGTTCTGAGTATGAAAAACATGATTTGGTTTTGAGATAGTTGCTTTGTTGGATATTTTTAGAAAGTTGTGGACTTATGATGTTTTGAACAATTTTCAGTAAAATGTACAAGGTCCTTTGGTAGTTGGAGTTTTTCTTTGTTTAGAGTAAAAATGGTTGATATGCTGTTATGTTGAGTGTTATTGTCGATCTGTGGATGTAGTCCACCGGTGGACGTTGAGTATTATTGTCTATCGGTGGATGTAGTCTACCAGTGGATGTGAGCGTAAAAGGGAGTATTAGGTTTTGTCGTTTTGTGACCGGTGGATGTGAGTAGTAGACCTTATCGTTTTGTGACCGGTGGATGTGAGCATAGAAGGGAGTATTTAGGTTTTGTCGTTTTGTGACCGGTGGATGTGAGCGTAGAAGTGAGTATTAGGTTTTGTCGTTTTGTCTATCGGTGGATGTGAGTAATAGATTTTGTCGTCTTGTGATTGGTGGATGTTAAGTGTTACTGTTTACCAGTAGATGTAGTCTATCGGTGAATGTTGGGTGTCATTATCTATCGGTGGATGTAGTCTACCGGTAGATGTTGAATGTGAGGAGTCGACGTGTAGTTCGGAAAATGCGAGCGGTGGACGTGAGCAGTGGACGCGAGAAGTCGACGTGTCGTTTCGGCTGATGCGGTTTAGCGGTAGAGGTCTTGTTTCTGCTTTCGCCGCTGGCACTGTTTGGCAATGGGTGTCTCTTATTTTATGTCTATCGCTGGAATTATTCAGCAGTAAAGGTGTCTGTTTTCTTTTGTTCTCTTTTCAACCAACAGTTTTTAATGTTTTAATTAATTAATAAATGTTGTTTTATACAAATGTTTTTCCGCTGCAAGTTTTGACGTTATTTCAAAGTCAAATTTTTACCGTTGAATGAAGTTTTAAAATTTACCCAAAATGTCATGGTTCAGTTCAGTATTCTGTGTAGCGAACCGGGTTCAGAAAATCCAGGGCGTTACAGTTCCCTTTCAAAAAGGTGCCAAATCCCGAGAGGTGATGTTATTACTTCATGGAATCAGCAAGCAATCCTTCTTCCATAACTTCTCATCCACAGCAAATCAACCTCTAATTTTTGGAAGGTATTTCCATCACACCTAAAGTAAGTTGTCATTAAAATTTCAGCTCATTTGAAGTTCATTTGAAGAAGTTGTGCTTGTAAAAAAAAGAAGCATTTTCGGCCAAACAGTTTTGGTTTGCCGAGAACTTTGTACTTCAACTTCCAAGCCTTATTTAAAACATATCATTTGGTAGCAAATCTCTGCTCTTTCCTTGCTATTTTTGCTCTATTTGTGGTGTATATTTGTTGGCCAAGATGATGACAAAAAGTGGGGCTAATAACCAGCAAAACTGAGAACCAAATGTTCAACCACCTTTAGCATCAAACTCGAAGGAGGGTGAATCTAATTTCCAAGGACAACTAGATGAGTTGAATCACAAGCTTGAGAACATTAGTCAATGGATGATGGAGATGAGGAACCAGCATGTTAGGGTCCCTCAAACTCTTTTGCCTGGGAGAAGACCCGGAAATCCAAGGAGAAGAAATAACCACAATGACTTTGAAGAAGAAGAATCCGAGAATGAAGAGTATGATAGTCCTTTTGCAAGGCGCGGTCCTAATGAAGATTTGAAGCATGTTAAGGTATCAATTCCTTTCTTCATTAGATCTTGTAATGGTGATACATTTTTGGATTGGGTGAATAAAGTAGAAAAAGTGTTTGATTATTACAACTACTCCAAGAAAGTGAAGTTACAACTAGTGTCTTTTGAGTTAACCGATTATGCTAGTTTATGGTGGGACAATTTGAAGGCACAAAGAATGCGTGAAGGTGATGAGGCTATCTTGACTTGGAGAGTTATGAAATCGTTAATGAGAAGGAGATTCGTGTCAAGCCACTACAAACAAGAGTTGTTTCTACAAATGCAAAGTTTGAAGCAAAATTCATAATCGGTGGAGGAGTACCTAATCAAATTTGAAACCCTCAAAATTAGGAGTGGATTGGATGAGCCCAAGGAGCAAGTTATTACAAAATCTATAAGGGGTTTGAATAGAGAATATAGTGATGATGTGGAACTACAAACTTTACAAACCATGGATGTTGTTGTCCACCTTGCTTTGAAGGTTGAAAGACAAGTGAAGATAAAAGAAAGAGGGATGGTAATCGGTTTCCTTCAAAAATTGAGAGTTCCTACAAGCCACTATCTAAGGTGGAAAATAGAAGCCTTTCACAGAGAGTTTGCCTACAAAGGGAGTAGAATAAAAGAAAGTAGTGGAAGATACCACTCGGCCAAGATCAAGGGAGATCAAGTGTTTCAAGTGCCTTGGATTGAGAAACATTGCTTCTTAATGCCCCAATAGAAGAGTTATGATCCTTAGGGAAAGCACCGGTGAGATAGTAAGTAAAGATGAGCAAGTGGAGGGTTCTAGTGAGAACCTTGAACCACAAGAAGAAGTATTACATGCCCAAGAAGGGTCACTTTTGATGGTCATCCGAAGAGTTCTCACATCACAAGCCAATGATGAAAATTGTCAACGAGAAAATATTTTTCATAGTCGATGTTTAATCAAGGATAAGGTGTGGTCTCTCATAATTGATAAATAGAGTTGCACTAATGTTGCATCCTGAGACCTTGTGGAGAAACTAGGGTTATAGACAACCCTACACCCAAGTCCTTACAAGTTGAGGTGGCTAAATGATCGAGAGGATATTAAGGTCTCCAAGAAAGTGAGCATTGACTTTACAATTTGGGGATACAAGGACAATGTGCTTTGTAACGTGGTGTCAATAAGTGCTAGTCATCTTTTGTTAGAAAGACCTTGACAATATGATTGGAGGGTAGTCCATGATGGATACTCCATTAGAGGTATTGAGCTCCACTCAAGCTGGAGCAAGTGGTTTTATATGAGGAGTTAAAAAAGGAAGGAAGATCACTTTTCATTTCTAAGAAAAAGTTAAGGAAATCCATTCTAGAGGGAGGACCTCTAATTTTGATGATGTTTCGAGAAAGGGTGGAAGAATTTGGTAAAATCCCAAGAGAGGTTCGGGCACTCTTGAATCAATATCAAGATGTGTTCCTGGAAGAGTTACCTGACGGATACCCACCCCCCTTTCGTGTTAACACTCAACTTCATTTACTTGATACATCAACTCTTTTGGAACAATCGATTGAAGTTAATTTCTTATGCTCACAGCGCATTACTAAGTCTTAATTAAGTTGTCCAGGAAGTTGTTAATTCGTCAATACACCTCTTCTATCACTTCAAGTTCAAACCTTAACTGTGAAATGTATATTTTTGTTCTACCACAAGTCTGTAACACTCACCATATTTGCTTATACGATCACACTTTGGAATAAACGTTGAAGTAAATTTTCTTATGCTTCCAAGCGCAATACTAA
>CM039502.1:46254947-46406154 GCA_022432975.1 Begonia masoniana
AAAAAAAAAAAAAAATACGTCAAGGTCTTTTCAACCAATCGTTAAAGTGAAGGTTGTTATACTTCATCAAACGCTCTGCTAATTCTTAATTACGCGTCCATGAAGCCTATTGGGTCCTCAATACACGTCGTTCTCATCACTTCAAGTTAAAACATTGAAGGTGAAATGAATAACTTAAGTTCTAACCACAAGTCATGTAAGAGTGAACCTCATTTGCTTGATACGTTCAGTTCTTTTGAAACAAATCGTTTGTAGTGAAGGTTCTTATACTTCATCAAACGCATTACTAATTCTTAATTAAGCGTCCATGAAGCTTTCTGGGTCCTCAATACACGTCGTTCTCATCACTTCAAGTTAAAACATTGAAGGTGAAATAAATAACTTAGGTTCTAACCATAAGTCATGTAAGAGTCAACCTAATTTGCTTGATACGTTCTGTTCTTTTGGAACAAATCGATTGAAGTGAAGGTTCTTCTACTTCATCAAACACATTACTAAGTCTTAATTAAGCGTCCAAGAAGCTTATTGGGTCCTCAATACTTGTCGTTCTCATCACTTCAAGTTAAAACATTGAAGGTAAAATGGATAACTTAGGTTCTAACCACAAGTCATGTACTAGTCAACCTCATTTGTTTGAGACGTTCAGTTCTTTTGAAACAAATCGGTTGAAGTGAAGGTTTTTATACTTCATCAAACGCATTACTAGTTCTTAATTAAGCGTCCATGAAACTTATTGGGTCCTCAACACACGTCGTTCTCATCACTTCAAGTTAAAACATTGAAGGTGAAATGGATAACTTAGGTTCTAACCACAAGTCATGTAACAGTCAACCTCATTTGCTTGATACGTTCAGTTCTTTTGGAACAAATCGATTGAAGTGAAAGTTCTTATACTTCATCAAACGCATTAATAAGTCTTAATTTTGCATCCATGAGTGTAATATCCGGCTCGTACGGATTTTTAGAACATTATTATTTTATTATATAATGGTATTTTTGGTAAATATGTCAAATCAGATCTGTTTCACGAAAAGAAAGCGTCATTACGATCCTTATAATTAATAGGAGTTTTAAGGAAATTATGGGAATTTTCAGAGATTAAACGTTATATTCCGAGTAAATACGTTTCTCGTAATGTAAAAGACGTTCTCGTAAAAATAGCAAACGAGGTCCAATTTGCAAACGGACAGTTTTGTTAAATCCCAAATAATAAGTTGGACTTATTGGCAAAATGTGGAAAGTTGGAAAAATCAAATCGTTGGACGATTAATGAACCGAATGACGAAGATTATATAAAATCAAAGAGAAGGGTATTTTAGTAATTTGCCAAATCAAATTTTATAAAATAACCTAAATCTATCTCTTTTCTTCATTCTCCTTCATTCTGCGATTTCCAGAGAGCAAACCCTCTCGGCTTCTCCTCTGCCGCGGCGATTTCCTCCAATCCGACCTCCGTTCGTTCCGTTTCCTTCACGTTTCCTCCTCCAATCGACGCTCTAGGTATGGATCTATAGTTTTAGAACGTTTATTTCGAGTTTTACGGAGTTATACGTTTAGGGTTTTCGATTAAAAACGCGAATTATGGCACGTAATTAATAGGTTAGCCGTTATTAAGTATATACTGTACGTATTTGACGTTATTAGACGAAGTTAAATCGAATTGTGAAAATGTTAAAAATTAGGAATTTTCGAGATTTTAGGAATAACTCGTAAATTGGAATTTGCGGTGCTGAGCGCGAATTGCTCGAATAATAGCCCAATGAATTGGATTTGAGCTATAGGAAGTTTCCTTAGTTAAAGTTTTGTAAATTTGGACGATCGATAGCTTAAACTCGTTTTAACGTCGATATTGTGTTTTGCTTCAGACAAACAACGCTCGTGGACGGAGCTTGAGCTGCTTTGGACACGAGGTAAGTTCTCGTGATCTTCTTTGGCCGATTGGCCTACACCGTACGTCGAATGTCGTCTCGAGGAGTTTTGGAGATGCGTTTGTTTAATTGTATTTGGCTTGGGTAGCTAGGTTTTAGGAGTTTATAGTTTACGCTTTACAGTCTTGATGGTACATATTATTGCTTGTTTACTGTATGATATTGAACTGTTCACGCATCACTTGTTTTAAAGAAAAGCATGAAAATGAACTTCCGCACAGAGTTTTAAAGATAACGTAAAGCATAGCACTGGCCGAAAGGCGTATTGAGCATAGCATTGGCCGAAAGGTGTATTGGCCGAAAGGCGTATTGGCCGAAAGGCGTATTGGCCGAAAGGCGTATTGGTCACGCGAGGTGGGGCTCAGGCACGGCTGTACGTGTTGTAAGCGTGCACCGCCTCTAGCTGGAAAGAGTAGTCCGCCCGCTGGATGAGCTCTCTCTGGTTAGAGGGATAGGATCTCGGTGACACCTATTGAGCATTGCATAGTAAGATAAAATAAAGCATGATTGACCCGTGGGACAGTATGTATAGATTTTGAGGATTTTAAGTTATTTTGGATAGAATAGGAAAATTGTATAGAAATTATAGGATGTTTGGTACTGGTAGTTGATAGGTTTTATGTTTAGTGTTTCAAATGTTGATGAGGACCTCAAGACGGATACATTACAAATGGATGGACCAATAACGAGAGCAAAGGCAAAGCAGATCAAGGAGCAAATGAGCAATTTGGTCCGTCAAATCTTACCTCAAGAAGGAAATTGCGTTCAGAAGCAAGAACCAGAGATTGTTCTCTTAATCCAAGCTGTTTTGGGATGATTTTTATGTCATTTTCGTTTTATTTATTTAGTTAATTCGATTGTCGTTTTTAGGGTTTAAAAAGTACTTGTCGTATGTCAAGTCATAAGTTGTCATTATTTTAGCAATTGTCATTATTTTAATTAAGAGTTACAAGGACAAGATAGTAATTTTGTTCTTGAAACCCTAGCATGAAGGGGTGTTTCATGCCTATAAATTCATTCCTAGTTGAATAAAAAAGGGTATTCAGGTTTTATCTAATTGTGAGAGAATTTTTCTTAGTTTCTTGAAGAAACTCCGACCTTATCAAGGTTCTCCTTGTGGCGTTCAAAATTTGACTTATCAAACGAACAGGCATATTCGTTTGTGGCGTCCTCCTTATTCCAAGGTTCGGATCTGTATAGATTTCGGGTCAAGGATTTCCTCTTCAAACTTGTAGATTCTGGGTTAGCGACGACGCCAATATTTTGATCGTGGGTCACCGTCACATCGTTGGAGTGGTTCGCATCATTTGGTATCAGAGCCAAATCGAGTTCGTCAGGTTCTATCCCTCCTTTCCGTTTTGTTTTGTTTCAGAAATTTTGTTCTTGAGTCTTGAAATCTGTTTCAATTTGTCTCGTTGATTCGCTATTCAAATATGCATCAAACGAAAACATCGTCTTCATATGAAGCATAGAACGTCGTGTTAGCTTTCCGATCTGTGTTGAAACGTCAAAATCGAATCTTGTTTGCCTATTCAAATTTACATTTTTGTAACTGTCGTCGATTTCGTTCTGGTGTACTCGAATCTGGTTAAAACCATTTTAATCATTCGAATATTTTCTAGACCTCAAACAAAATTGTCAACATCTTATGATTTGTGAATTAGCGTTTTATCTTTCCGATCTGTATTGAAACGTCAAAATCGGATCTTGTTTACTTATTCAAAAGTGAAATTTTGTAACTGTCAAGGATTGGTGATGCTCAAAAGTATTTCGCAGTTTTCATCTTGATAACGATTCTAATTGCGAAATTATTATTCTTTAAGTTGTTAGATGAGATTTTTATCTTTCCAAATCATACCTGAACGTAAAATTCCGATCTGGTTTGGGCACTAAAACGTTATCTACAAATTCAGTTACCAATTCTATTACAAATTCGGTTACCAATTCGGTTACAAATTCAAAAAAAAAAAAAAATTGTGATTCTCTAAATCTATTCAACTACCTTACCTCATTGGATTGTTCTTTTGCATCCTTATACTATTCTGATTATTTTGAGCTAGTTCTTTCATCACTAATTGTAGTGTCTGTTATTTTGGTTTGTCTTGTTTAGTTCGCCATTTGTGAACTTCCACTACTATTCGGTTAGTTTCGAAAGAAATCAAAGAGAATTCAAGTGGAAAAAGGCACGAGTGAGTGAGTATATTAGAGGGTAACAGCCAATATTATTGAGTGTAAACACGAGTGCAATTGTAACGACCCCTCATCCCAGTAAGATATTGTCCGCTCTGGGGATTGGGCCGCAGCCCAATATCCTCCCCTCACGGCTTTTGTTTGGCGAAAGCACTTCCCGGGAGGTCACCCAACCTGGAATTACTCTCGCCGGAATACGCTTAACTTCGGAGTTCTTATGGGATCCGTTGTCAATTGTGCTCCAAAACGCGTCTTGCTATTTTGGGAGGGATCTCTTACATATGTTTCATTTCCATGTACTTCCCCAAGCGATGTGGGTTCGTAACGGCCCCTGCTTCAACGGAGAAACCACTCCGGCCCAGGTCAGCCCCAGAATCCGCGGAGCTTTACCCACCTCCGGCCCAGGTCAGCCCCAGGATTCGCGGAGAATGGGTGGTTCCTTGTCAGTCCGTTGAAAGACGGGTCGTCACAGCAATTGAGTGATTTTTCTTCATTTCGAGTGAAACACGTGAGGGAGTGCTGTGAGGTCCTATATTTCTTCACCTTTTACTTTCTTATTTGTTTCGTAATTGTAGTACTTATTTTGCCATTATTTATTTATTTTTTTGTTCTTTTTATTTTGGTTTGTCAGTTTTTGTTATTGCAGGAAAACTCATTTATTACTATTTGATTAGTTTTCTTTAAAAAAAAAAAAAAAAAAAAATCGAGTGGAAAAGGCACGAGTGGGTGAGCATATCTAAAGGTAAAAGCCAATATTATTGAGAGCAAACATTAGTGAAATTGAGTGATTTTCCACATTTTCGAGTGAAACACGTGAGGGAGTGTTGTGAGGTCCTATTTTACTTCACCTTCTACGTTCTTGCAGAGAATACCTAACCATGTCCGACGCAGAAGACAACCAACGTCCAGCTAACATGCCAAATTTACAAATGGAGGCGATCATGGGGGAGATGAGACGGCTGATGAGACAAGGGTTCAATGAGATCAATGAGCGAATTGATCAAGTGGAACAGATTGAGACACGAGTCCAACCCCAAGCTGGGCATAATGCATTGAGAAGAAACCAGCGTAGGCAGTTCCCTATGGAAGAGATCGATGAAATTGATGAGAGAAACTTGGAGGATGATCTTGATAGGGTGTCCGTGGGCAGTCGTGGAAGACATGGGAATGACCGCGCAAGACAAGACCGAGGCCGACTTGATTATAATTTGGGAAACATCAAGATGAAGATTCCTGAGTTTCGAGGAAAAAGTGATCCAGAGGAGTACCTGGACTGGGAATGGAAAATAGAGCTAGTTTTTTATTGCCACAACTACTCCGTGCGAAAGAAAGTGAAGCTTGCTGCCATAGAATTTACAGAGTATGCAATAGTGTGGTGGGACAAGTTGTGTCTCGATCGAAGGCAAGACAGAGACCTTCCCATTGAGAGTTGGGCAGAGATGAAGAGGGTGATGCGACGACGATTTGTACCGAGTCATTACCGGCGTGATCTACACAACAAATTGCAAACTCTTCGACAAGGGAGTCGGAGTGTGGATGAATATTACAAGGATATGGAGATGACGATGATACGGGCCAATGTCGAAGAGGATCGAGAAGCGACAATGTCTAGATTCTTGAGGGGGTTGAATCGCGAGATTGCCGACGCAGTTGAGCTACAACATTATGTCGAGATTGAAGACTTGGTTCACATGTCCTTGAAGGTAGAGAGACAGCAGCAACGACGTAGTAGTAACAGTCAACATAGCTTGAACCAAACGCCTTGGAAGCCAAAGTATCCGAAGAAGGAAGAAAGTCCCTCCACTTCCAAGGGTAAGTTTGAACAGCGGGCAACAACTACGCCCTCTTCCAACCAGGCCAAACAAACTCCTACACCCAATCGCTCCAGTGAGATCAAGTGTTTCAAATGTCTTGGGAGAGGACATATCGCGAGTCAATGCCCAAATAAGCGAGTGATGGTGTTGCTGGAGAGTGGAGAGATCGAGTCCGAGGCTAGTGATGACGAGGGTGAATCAGATATGCCGTCATTGGAGTATGTTTCCATAGATGATGAGGAGGTAGGAGCTGCCAACGGAGACTTCCTTGTGGTTGCACGACGTGCCTTGAGTGCACAGATAAAGGAGGACGACGATGATAAGGTGCAGCGAGAAAATATTTTCCACACCCGGTGCCACGTGAAAGACAAAGTGTGTAGCGTCATAGTCGACGGGGGAAGTTGTACCAACGTGGCTAGTGCTTCTATGGTGGAGAAATTGGGATTGTTAACGTTGAAACATCCACGACCTTACAAGCTGCAATGGTTGAATGATAGTGGGGAGGTACGTGTCACCAAGCAAGTGGTGGTACCCTTTCGGATTGGAAAGTACGAAGACGAAGTGAAGTGCGACGTGGTACCGATGCAAGCTAGTCATATCCTGTTGGGAAGACCGTGGCAATTTGATCGAAGAGTGCAACATGATGGTTTCACCAACAAGTATTCATTCACCCATAAACACAAGCCAATCACATTAGTACCCTTATCCCCGAGAGAGGTCTTTACAGATCAAATTAGGTTGCAGAAATTGAGTGAACAAGAAAGAAAAGAGTGGAAACAAGGAAAACCTGAGAGAAAACCAGAGAGTTCATCCATTTCTAAACAGAATCTCTTTGCAACCAAGAGTGATCTGAAACAAGCCATTACCGACAAACAGCCAATGATCCTTCTCACGTACAAGGAAGATGTTTTAAATACTAACAACCTAGATTTGTCCCTTCCAAATCTGGTTGTTTCTCTTTTGCAGGACTTTGAGGACGTATTTCCCGATGAGCTTCCAAAAGGTTTGCCACCCATTCGCGGGATTGAGCACAAGATTGACCTTGTTCCCGGAGCCTCTATTCCGAATCGGCCAGCTTATCGCACCAACCCAGAGGAGACAAAGGAGTTACAGCGTCAAGTGGACGACTTGATGGAAAGGGGGTACGTGAGGGAGAGCATGAGTCCGTGCGCTGTTCCCGTTTTTTTGGTTCCTAAGAAGGATGGAACATGGCGAATGTGCACCGATTGTCGCGCCATCAACAATATCACGGTAAAGTATCGTTTTCCTATTCCTCGTTTAGATGATATGCTTGATGAGTTGCATGGTTCCTGTGTCTTTTCAAAGATTGATCTTAAGAGTGGATACCATCAGATTAGAATGAATGAAGGAGATGAGTGGAAAACGGCGTTTAAAACAAAACATGGATTGTACGAGTGGATGGTCATGCCATTTGGGCTAACTAATGCACCTAGTACTTTCATGCGCTTGATGAATCATGTTTTGCGTCCGTTTATTGGAAAATTTGTGGTTGTATACTTTGATGATATTTTAATATATAGTTCGAATCTGCATGACCATGTTTCCCATTTGAGAGCAGTTTTGAATGTTCTTAGGAAAGAGAAATTGTACGCTAACCAGGGCAAGTGCACCTTTTGCACCGACCAGCTTGTTTTTCTTGGTTTTATTGTTAGCGCGCAGGGAATCCAGGTTGACAATGAAAAGGTTTCCGCAATTCAAGAATGGCCAACTCCGACGACTGTTGGACATGTGCGAAGTTTTCATGGACTTGCTAGCTTCTACCGGCGATTCGTGAAGGACTTTAGTACCGTGGCCGCACCGCTCACCGATGTGATGAAGAAGAATGTTCCATTCAAGTGGGGCGAGGCACAAGAGGAGGCATTTAAGATTCTGAAATATAAACTTTCGCATGCCCCTTTACTTGCTTTACCTAACTTTGATAAAATGTTTGAGGTTGAGTGTGATGCTTCAGGTGTAGGGATTGGAGCTGTTTTAATGCAGGAATGAAGACCAATTGAATACTTCAGTGAGAAGTTGAGCGGCGCAACGCTCAACTACCCGACGTACGACAAAGAGCTCTATGTCGTAGTTCGTGCCCTCGAGACGTGGCAACACTACCTTATGCCAAAGGAGTTCGTGATCCGCACCGATCATGAAACCTTGAAGCATTTCAAGAGCCAACACAAGCTGAACAAACGCCATGGTCACTGGTCTGAATTCTTGGAGCCATTTCCATACGTCATCCAGTACAAGAAAGGTAAGGAGAATGTGGTTGCTGATGCACTTTCTCGCAGGTATGTTTTAATATCAACCTTAGATGCTAAATTACTTGGATTCGAACATATCAAGCAGCTTTACATTGATGATGTTGATTTTGGAGAGAGTTATAGGTTGTGTGAGAAATCTGGGTTTGGGAAGTTCTTTAGGCATGACGAGTACCTATTTAGGGAAGGTAAATTGTGTGTTCCCAACTGTTCTTTGCGTGATTTATTGATTAGGGAATCCCATGGGGGAGGGTTGATAGGGCATTTTGGGGTAGCAAAAACTCTAGGAATTCTACAAGAACATTTCTATTGGCCCCACATTAAACGAGATGTTGAGAGGATAGTTGGTAGGTGTCTTACGTGTAAGCAAGCTAAATCGAGAGTACAACCGAACGGGCTTTACGCACCACTGCCTATTCCTAGTTCACCTTAGATTGACATTTCGATGGACTTTGTGTTAGGGTTACCTAGGACTAAGTGTGGTAAGGATTCGATTTTTGTGGTTGTAGATCGTTTTTCTAAGATGGCTCATTTTATTCCTTGTCATAAAACTGATGATGCCTCTAATGTTGCTGAATTGTTCTTTCAAGAGATAGTACGGTTACATGGGATGCCGAGAACAATAGTTTCGGATCGTGATGCTAAGTTTTTAAGTTACTTTTGGACAACTTTGTGGGGGAAATTAGGAACAAAACTTTTGTTTTCAACTACTTGTCATCCCCAAACTGATGGTCAAACTGAGGTAGTGAATAGGACTTTATTGACATTGTTGAGGGCAGTCATTAGCAAAAACATTAAGTCATGGGAGGAATATTTGCCACATGTTGAGTTTGCCTACAATCGTTCAATTCATTCAGCCACTAAATTTTCACCATTTGAGATTGTTTATGGTTTTAATCCGCTAACTCCATTGGATTTATCACCTTTACCTGTTTCTGAACAAGTGAATTTAGATGGCGAGAAGAAGGCAGAAGTCGTGAAACAACTCCACGAGCGAGCTCGACAAAACATTGAGCGGAGAACAGATCAATACATCAAGAATGCCAACAAGGGTCGCCGTCAACTCATTTTTGAACCAGGAGATTGGGTTTGGTTGCATATGCGCAAAGAGAGATTCCCCGCACAACGACGTTCTAAATTGCTTCCTCGTGGTGATGGACCATTCCAAGTGCTTGAGCGAATTAACAACAACGCCTACAAGCTTGATTTACCTGGTGAGTACAATGTAAGTGCAACGTTTAATGTTTTTGACTTGAGTCCTTTTGATGCAGATTTTGATTTGAGGACAAATCATTTTCAAGAGAGAGGGAATGATGAGGACCTCAAGACGGATACATTACAAGTGGATGGACCAATAACGAGAGCAAAGGCAAAGCAGATCAAGGAGCAAATGAGCAATTTGGTCCGTCAAATCTTACTTCAAGAAGGAAATTGCGTTCAGAAGCAAGAACCAGAGATTGTTCTCTTAATCCAAGCTGTTTTGGGATGATTTTTATGTCATTTTCGTTTTATTTATTTAGTTAATTCGATTGTCGTTTTTAGGGTTTAAAAAGTACTTGTCGTATGTCAAGTCATAAGTTGTCATTATTTTAGCAATTGTCATTATTTTAATTAAGAGTTACAAGGACAAGATAGTAATTTTGTTCTTGAAACCCTAGCATGAAGGGGTGTTTCATGCCTATAAATTCATTCCTAGTTGAATAAAAAAGGGTATTCAGGTTTTATCTAATTGTGAGAGAATTTCTCTTAGTTTCTTGAAAAAACTTCGAACTTATCGAGGTTCTCCTTGTGGCGTTCAAAATCTGATTTATCAAACGAACAGGCATATTCGTTTGTGGCGTCCTCCTTATTCCAATGTTCAGATCTGTATAGATTTCGGGTCAAGGATTTCCTCTTCGAACTTGTAGATTCTGGGTTAGCGACGACGCCAATATTTTGATCGTGGGTCACCGTCACATCGTTGGCGTGGTTCGCATCAAATGTTTTTGTTTAAACTGTTGATTAAATGTCATTGAAATGTTTTGAACGGTTTTAGGAACGTTACGGATATGCTCGGTTTTTAGAGCTATCCATGCAGCTGGATTTCGCAAAGTCCGCTGCGAGTGGGTTGATTTTGGAATACGTTTTGGTTGATTGAGTTAAGCTATAAGTGCATCGTGTTTATGGGCGAAAAGTGTGAAAATCACATGAAGTGTTACTCTCTGGAATCGGATTCCAGAGAGCAGATAGTTGGTTTTGTTCTCTGGAATTCCAGAGAGCATGTTATTAAATTAAATTTACAGGTTGAAAGAAGGAAGGGAAATCGCGGAGCGAGCGATCGCTGCACTCAGTGTGCAGCGATCAGTCGCTGCAGCAATGCAGCGATCAGTCGCTGCAGCAATGCAGTGACTGGTCGCTATACGCTGCAGCCAATGTAGCGATCAGTCGCTGCATGCAGCAGCGACTGGTCGCTGCTCACCTTCATCGGGCATAATGCCCATTTTGCCCTCCCAAGTTTATTAATAGTTTTAAAGTGTTTATTAAATGTTTTAATAAATAGTTTTAATATTTGTTTTAAATGTTTTTTTTTAACTTAGATTTTAATTCCGATTTCGATTCCGGTTTCGATTTCGGTTTAGGTTCCGCCTAGAGTTTAAGTAAAGATATTAGGTTAAAAAAAAATATGGTACGGATATTGGGTACAGTATGAGGGTCGCTACAATTATGGTATCAGAGCCCCCGGGTTTTAAAATCGGTTCTGTAGACCGCTCGACTGCACAGCCACTAAGCGGACATTCTTCATCAACTGTAAGTATGTTTATAGCTTTATTCGATTTCTAGTTTCTTAGAATATTTGTTTAACTTTTATAGGAATTTTATAATTATGGTGCGTCCACGAAACGACCGAGACGACCGCGATGATACGATTGATACTCTTAAAGACTTTATTGCCCAGCAGTCTCAACATATGGAGAGACAGGCTCAGCAGATGGAGAGGCAGTCTCAACAGTTGGGTACCCTGGTAGATCGCGAGGGCGTTAGAGCCCGAGAGACAGCCGTTTTGCTTAACCGTGGGATGGAGAGATTTCAGAAGCTCCAGCCCCCAGTATTCAGCGGACAGTCCACAGATCCCTCTTCAGCTGAGGAGTGGATTCGCACTATGGAGGACATGCTGGCGTATGCTAGCATAGAGGATGGGGAGAGGGTGGCTTTCGTGACTTACCACCTAGCTTTAGATGCCCGATTCTGGTGGGACACTGTGAAGACGACCACCGATGTGACTGTTATGGGCTGGGAGAGATTCAGAGAGTTGTTCTATGATAAATATTTCAGCCATACCGTTCGCGAGGCGAAGATGGTCGAGTTTATGCAGTTGCGGCAGATTGGTTCTATTGCCGAGTATGTGAGGAGGTTCGAAGCCCTTTCTCGATTTGCACCACGCCAGGTCAGCATTAACGAGGATAAGGTACGCCGATTCTTACAGGGACTTAGCCAGGAGTTCCGGATGCGCCTTACCATATCTGGGGTGCGGAATGTATCCTATGATGATATTGTGGCCAGGGCGCTGGATATTGAGGCAGTCGATCAGAGTTCTTCGAGACCGAGGGAGCCATCTAAGGGCTTCTTCAGAAAGATTCGACCTCAGTCACTGAACCGAGGTTGGCAGCCCAGAGCACAGCCCCAGCAGCAGCAGAGGGGTGTGAAGAGGCCTCTCGAGGGAGGTAATGACTGGGGAAAGGGGAAACAAGTACAGATTGCTTCTCAGGTACTTGTTGGTCCTAAATGTCAGAAGGAACACTCTGGCTAGTGCAGGATAGGCACGAATGTATGTTATTGGTGTGGAGAACCAGGCCATTTTGCTAAGGACTGCCCGAAGCGTGGTCGAGATCAGTCAGCCAGTGATCAGAGGAGAGTTATGCCCAGGATCTTCGCTTTTATCGAGCCTGGTGATGTTGATAACGATGATCAGCCGGCCGTGATAGCAGGTACTATATTGGTTACTGGCGTTCCTGTATTTTCTTTATTAGACACGGGGGCTACACATTCTTTTGTTTCCACCGCTTGTGTGTCGAGATTGAGGCGTGCGCCTGAGTTAGCAGAATGCGAGTATAGTGTGATGCTACCTTCAGGAGAGCGTATGCAGTCAGGTCGTATTGTTCAAGGCAATAT
Source organism: Begonia masoniana (assembly GCA_022432975.1). Classification (NCBI taxonomy): domain Eukaryota; kingdom Viridiplantae; phylum Streptophyta; class Magnoliopsida; order Cucurbitales; family Begoniaceae; genus Begonia; species Begonia masoniana. Next base: position 46,267,293 of record CM039502.1, read on the forward strand.
TATCTCGATTGGGGATCGCACCCTCTATGCTCGCCTTATTGTTATGGGCATCGAGCATTATGATCTTATCTTAGGGATGGACTGGCTTGCGCAGCACTACGCCACCATCGACTGTCGATCCAGGATTGTGACCTTCCGACCCCCGGATAGAGCCGAGTTTTCTTATCAGGCGATGAGCAGATTGAGTAGCTCGCCTATTTCTTATTCCATGAAGGTCAACGAGCAGTTTAAAGGTGCGTGCTCTATTTATTTGGCCTCTGTATTTGATTGTCAGTTGCTCAGCGGATTGAAGCCGAGCGACATTCCTATCGTCAGAGAGTTCTCTGGGATCTTTCTTGATGATCTTCCCGGATTACCACCAGACCGGGAGATCGAGTTCACTATCGATGTCTATCCAAACTCCGCGCCGAGGTTCAAGAACCCGTATCGGTTGGCACCAGCTGAGTTGAGAGAGCTGAGGACTCAGCTTGATGAGCTGTTAGAGAAGAGATTTATTCGACCCAGTGTTTCACCCTGGGGTGCTCCTGTTCTATTCGTCAAGAAGAAAGACGGGACCCTCAGGATGTGCATTGATTACAGGGAGTTGAACAAATTGACGGTGAAGAATAAGTATCCACTGCCCCGGATTGACGATTTGTTTGATCAGCTGCAAGGTTCCCGAGTATTTTTGAGAATTGATCTACGCTCGGGTTACAATCAGTTGAAGGTCCGGATGGATGATGTACCGAAGACGGCTTTCCGAACGAGGTATGGGCATTATGAGTTCCTTGTCATGTCTTTTGGACTTACTAATGCCCCTGCAGCGTTTATGGATCTGATGAACCGTGTCTTCAAGGAGTATCTGGACAAGTTCGTGGTGGTTTTCATCGACGACATATTGATCTACTCTAAAACGAAGGAAGAACACGAGGAGCATCTGAAGATTGTTCTGAGGACCCTATGTCAGCACCAGTTGTATCCGAGGTTCTCCAAATGCAAATTTTGGTTGGATCAGGTCAGTTTTCTTGGCCATGTCATATCGCAGGATGGAGTTTCTGTTGATCCGAGCAAAGTTCAGGCGGTCAGAGATTGGCCACAGCCGAAGAACGTACGTGAGGTGCGTGGATTTCTCGGATTAGCTGGCTATTATCGAAAATTTATAGAGGGATTCTCGAAGATCGCACTTCCCCTTTCACGACTGACTCGGAAGAACGAGAGATTTATATGGTCGTCTACTTGTGATGATAGTTTTATGGAGCTTAAGCAGAGATTGACCACCGCTCCAGTACTGGCGCTACCTGTTGAAGGTGTCAGATTCAGTATTTACTGCGATGCATCTGGAGTGGGACTGGGTTGTGTATTGATGCAGGAGGGTAGAGTTATTGCATATGCTTCTCGGCAGTTGAAGCCGTACGAGCAGAATTACCCTACGCACGACCTTGAGTTAGCAGCTGTGGTCTTCGCACTGAAGATATGGAGATATTACTTGTATGGGCAGCAGTGCGAGATATTTTCCGACCACAAGAGCCTGAAGTACTTATTTACGCATAAGGAGCCGAACATGCGACAGAGAAGATGGCTTGAGTTTGTCAAAGACTATGATTTTGATATCAAGTACCATCCGGGAAAAGCGAACAAGGTTGCTGATGCCTTGAGTAGAGTGCCTTCTGCGAGTCAGCCTTCATTAGCAGCGATGTCAGTTACGCTGCGGTCTGAGATTGAGAGGTTCGACGTTGAGATAGTGGCAGAGTTGTCCAGTATGCTCACCAACATTTCACTCAGGTCGACTATTCTGGATCGGATACGTGAGGCTCAGCAGAATGATACGGAGTGTGAGGAGCTTCGATCCAGCATGACATTGGGAGACTCGTCGGATTTCCATTTATCGGAGGATGGTATTTTGAAGTTCAGGCATAGGTGGTACGTGCCTAGCGACGAGGATCTGAAGAAGGAGATTTTGGCCGAGGCACATTCTTCGGCATATTCTGTACACCCGGGAAGTACCAAGATGTAACGAGATCTGAAACAACACTTCTGGTGGCCGAACATGAAGAGGGAGGTTGCCAAGTACGTTGAGACCTGTTTAGTATGTCAATAGGTGAAGGTAGAGCACCAGAGACCGGCCAGAACGTTATTGCCACTGCCGATTCCGGAGTGGAAGTGGGAGCAGATCTCTATGGACTTTATTGTGGGGCTCCCGAGGACGAAAAAGGGCCATGATGGCGTATGGGTGATCGTGGACCGATTGACAAAGTCGGCCCACTTCTTATCTGTGAGGATGACATCGTCTATGGATCAGCTCGCAGAGCTTTATGTGCAGGAGATTGTCAGACTACATGGCGTGCCAGTTTCCGTTGTCTCAGACAGAGATCCGAGATTTACTTCAAAGTTCTGGAAGAGCTTGCACAAAGCTATGGGGACTCAGCTTAATTTCAGCACCGCATTTCATCCTCAGACTGATGGACAGACAGAGAGGACGAATCAGATTCTGGAGGATATGCTCAGAGCATGTGTGCTGGAGTTTCAGGGATCGTGGAGCAGATATTTGCCACTGATCAAGTTCTCTTATAATAACAGCTTCCAGGCTACTATTGGCATGGCTCCATATGAGGCGCTGTATGGTCGGAAATGTAGATCTCCGTTATATTGGGACGAGGTTGGCGAGGCCAGCATCGTTGGTCCTGAGATTCTACAGCAGACGGCAGAGAAGATTGCCATTATTCGACAGCGTATCGAGGTAGCTCAGAGCCGACAGAAGAGCTATGCTGACACTAGGCGGAGAGAGCTAGAGTTTGAAGAAGGTGACGAGGTCTACCTTAAAGTTTCTCCGTTCAAAGGTGTTGCGAGATTCGGAAGGAGGGGTAAGTTGAACCTTCGTTATGTGGGGCCCTTTCCTATTCTGAAGAGGATCGGGAAGTTGGCGTACAGACTACAGCTTCCAGCTTCTATGGAGGGTATCCACGACGTATTTCATGTATCCATGCTTCGGAAGTGCTTGCACGATCCGTCGCATATCGTGGAGGCTACAGAGATCGAGGTACAGCCTACCTTGAGCTATGAGGTGAGGCCGGTACGTATTTTGGAGACTTCCATCAAGATTTTGCGCAACAAAGAAATTCCGCTAGTTAAAGTTCTATGGCGGAATCATGAGGTGGAAGAAGCGACGTGGGAACGACAGCAGGATATGATGACTAGATGATATGAACCTAAGATATTGAGATCTTAGACCCAACACGCAATACGGAATTCAAAGGGAATAATGCCTTTATTGATTCGAAAGAATAAGAAGAAGGAACTTGACCCCAATCGATAGATAGTGATGGAACCAAAGTTATCAGAAAAGTAGAAGACCCGAACCAAACTCGTTGGTTGAACCTAAGCTATCAAGTTCGATCTTTTCAAGAATACACTTGAAGAAGATCAAGTTCTAATCCAAGAACTCAAGAAGAGAATTATAAGGATCTCACCTCAAAGCAAAAGCTTAATAAAAATCAAATTCATTCAAAAAGTACCTAAAATCTATTACAAGCCTCCCTTAAATAGGCAAAGGGATAAAACTAATAAGGTAATAACATAATTAGAAATAATCAAAATATCCTAATTAGACAATAGAAAAGTTTCCAAAAATAAGAGAAGGAAAATTGGAAAGTGGTGCAAGTGGATGGTGGCCGCGGAACTTAGGTTTAAGTAACGTGAGTCTCGAGTTTAATTCAGATTGTGGGCCTAGCCCAATGGTGTGGCACTTGTAAGAACTTTGAAGTTAAAAACTCTTGGGCTAGAGTAGTGCCATGTTGGGTGACCATGTGGGAAGTTTTTATTTTTGAGACTTCATTTTGGGCTTCGTTTTGGGTTTCTTTTCCAGTCCTTGCTTCTTCATCAACACTTAGTAATATTATTGCTCGTTGCACATTTTGTGATGATTCCTTTTCTTGGATGTCTTTGATTAAAATTTGTAGTCTTTTGTTTATTTTCTTCGTTCTTGATCTCGTCATTGGTCCTCCTATATTCATCAATGGATCTTGGCTCCCTATTGCTTCTTGATTGTCCTTAGTTGCTCCTTTGACTACATCATTCCCTCCCTCTTCGAAAAGATTCGTCCTCGAATCTACATCAAACAAAGATAAGTCACTAACATTAAAAGTAGCGCTTACATTACCATATTCGCTCGGTAAGTCAATCTTATAAGCATTGTCATTGATGCGTTCCAACACTTGGAAGGGACCGTCTCCTCGCGGTTGTAATTTATTCTTTCTCCGCTCCGCAAATCTCTCCTTTCGTAGATGCAGCCAAACCCAATCTCCGGGTTCAAAAATGATTTCTTTTCTACTCTTGTTGGCTTGTCGCGCATAGTGCTCGTTCTTTTGTATAATGTTTTCTCGAACCTTCGAGTGTAATTCTCTTACGAATTCAGCCTTTCTTTTTCCATTTAAATCAACCAATTCGTTAGAAGGTAACGATAATAAATCAAGCGGTGTAAGAGGGTTAAAGCCATACACAATTTCAAATGGTGAGTAAGAAGTAGTAGAATGAACAACTCTATTGTAAGCGAACTCAACATGTGGCAAGCAATTTTCCCATTGTTTTAAATTCTTAGAAATTATTGCTCTCAACAAAGTAGATAAAGTTCGATTCACTACCTCGGTTTGTCCATCCGTTTGGGGGTGTGCCACGGTGGAAAACAACAATTTTGTACCTAGCTTATTCCATAAGGTTCTCCAAAAGTGACTTAGAAACTTCACATCCCTATCACTAACAATTGTTCTAGGTAATCCATGAAAACGCACAATTTCTTTAAAAAATAAATCCGCTATATGTGTAGCATCATTAGTTTTAGAACATGCTATAAAATGTGCCATTTTACTAAATCGATCCACAACCACAAAAATACTATCCTTACCTCCTTGTGTTCTTGGTAAACCTAACACAAAGTCCATGGAAATATCCGTCCAAGGGTGCTCGGGCACGGGTAAAGGACTATACAATCCATATGGTTTGATTTTTGACTTTGCCTTCTTACATTCAATGCATCTTTCACAAATAGTTATAACATCATGCTTCATTTTTTGCCAAAAGAAATGTTCTATCAAGACATTCAAAGTTTTGTCAATTCCAAAGTGTCCCATTAATCCTCCACCATGTGTTTCTCTAACAAGCAATTCACGTAATAAGCATTTAGGTATACAAAGTTTATCCTTTCGAAATAAATACCCATCATGTCTATAATAATCAGCACATGCAATTTTCTCACAATCTCTCCATACATGACAAAAATCTATATCTGATTCATACAAATCCTTAATAAATTCAAATCCTAACAATTTAGATTGTAGAGAAGTGATTAAAACGTACCTCCTTGACAACGCATCAGCGACTACGTTGTCTTTACCTTTTTTGTAATGGCTGACATATGGAAAGGTCTCGATGAATTCCATCCACTTGGCGTGCCTCTTGTGCAATTTACCTTGTGACTTTAGGTGCTTCAAACTCTCGTGATCGGAATGAATAATAAACTCCTTGGGCCACAAGTAGTGTTGCCATGTTTGTAACGTCCTTACCAAAGCATAGAGTTCCTTGTCATATGTTGGATAATTTAATGCCGCTCCACTAAGCTTTTCACTGAAGTAAGCAATCGGCTTCACTTCCTGCATCAAAACACCTCCAATTCCCTTTCCCGACGCGTCACATTTGATTTCAAATGTTTTATCAAAATTTGGTAAAACTAGAAGGGGAGCATTAGTTAGTTTCTCTTTTAACAAATTAAACGCTTTGTCATGTACTTCGGTCCAGTTAAATGCAATATTCTTTTTAACTAATTCATTCATAGGTGCCGCAATAGTGCTAAAGTCTCTTACAAATCTCCTGTAAAAGCTAGCCAAGCCGTGAAAGCTACGTACCTCATTTGCAATCTTTGGTGTGGGCCATTCCTTGATTGCTCTTATCTTTTCCTCATCTACGGATACCCCCTTTGAGCTAACTACAAAACCAAGGAAAACTACCGATTCCATGCAAAAGGTACACTTTTTAAGATTAGCATACAATAGATTCGATTTTAACACACTAAATACGGATCTCAAATGCTTAACATGTTCGTCAAGTGACTTACTATACACCAAAATATCATCAAAGTAGACCACAAAAAATTTTCCAATAAATTGCCTTAAAACATGATTCATCAATCTCATAAACGTGCTCGGTGCATTAGATAGTCCAAACGGCATAACCAACCATTCATAAAGACCATATTTTGTTTTAAAAGCTGTTTTCCATTCATCTCCTTGTTTCATGCGAATTTGATAATATCCATTCTTTAAATCAATTTTGGAAAACATACATGCACCATACAGTTCATCAAGCATATCATCAAGACGAGGAATAGGGTGTCGATACTTTACCGTAATTTTATTTACCGCTCGACAATCGACGCACATTCTCCAAGTGCCGTCCTTTTTTGGAACCAAAATAACCGAAACTGAGCATGGGCTAAGACTCTCCTTCACTAGGCCTTTCTCTACCAACTCATCTACTTGCCTTTGAATTTCCTTGGTTTCCTCTGGATTTGCTCGGTACGCTGGTCGGTTTGGGATCGTCGCTCCGGGGATGAAATCGATTTGATGCTCGATTCCCCTAAGTGGGGGAACTCCTTTAGGTAATTCCTCTGGAAATATGTCCTCAAATTCCTGCAAAAGAGAGGTAACACTTATGGGAAGAGAATTTGTTAGTTCGTTAGTGGAAAAATAAACATCTTTGTAGAGTAACAAAATCATCTCCTCACCTTTCCTCACAAGTCCACTCTTTTTTCTCTCTTCTCCCTCGTTTCTTTTCCTTTCCTCAAATTTATTTTCTTCCTCTTTGCCTTTTTTGCTTTCTTTATTTATGGCTTTTCTCTCATCGGCTTTTTTGTCTCCTCTTTCCTTTTCGCCTTTTTTCTTCTCTTCTTTCATGCTTGAATTTTCGACTACGCCATTTTTTTCATTTTGGATCTCTTTGGCAATCCTCTCTTGATCCAAGCTTGCTTCCCACGGTGGTAATGGTTTTAGTATTACCAACCTCCCATTTTGAGTAAGCGAATACTCATTTTTGCAGCCGTTATGCTTAACTGTTCTATCATATTGCCATGGTCTCCCCAATAGGATGTGAGTTGCTTGCATTGGCACTACGTCACACAAAATCTCATCTTTGTACCTTCCGATTGATAATGTGATGTTTACTTGTCTTGTTACCTTAATTTTGCCACAATCGCTCAACCATTGCAATTTGTACGGCTTTGGGTGTCGCTTGGTTTGCAAATTTAACTTTTGGACCAATAATGTACTAGCCACGTTTGTGCAACTTCCGCTATCGATGATCATGCTACATACCTTGTTGTTGACATGACACCTAGTATGAAAGATGTTTTCCCTTTGGGCTTTGTCGTCGTCCTCCTTAATTTGTACACTTAAGGCTCTCCTTGTGACTAATAAATCTCCTTTGACCGGTTCCTCCACGTCTACATCACTACAATCTTCGAGTGATGGCATCTCGTTATCGCTTGAACTCACACTTTCTATATCACCATTCTCTAAGAAGACCATTGCACGCTTATTGGGACAATTTGATGCAATGTGCCCAATTCCTTGGCATCGATAACACTTGACTTCTCTAGTCCGAGTTAGTGTTGGAACCTCGCTCTTTCCTTTAGGTGGGTTGAAGTTATTAGCGACGATTTTTCCTTTGTGGTCCTCCCTCGGGTTTGGCTTCTCTCTTTTCCAATTTGGTTTCCACAAACTATTTGACACTGTGTTTACCTTTGCACTTTTCTTGGCATTTAGTTGTCGTTCGATTTTGATCGCATTGTGTAGTAACTCCTCCATGTCCAAATAGTGTTGTAAATCTACTATGTCGGCAATCTCTCGATTAAGTCCTCCCACAAACCTTGCCATTGTGGCTTCTCCATCCTCGTTAACATTGGCTTTTATCATGGCCATCTCCATTTCTTTATAATACTCCTCCACACTTTTATATCCTTGAGTAAGACCTTGAAGTTTCCGACACAAATCCCTATAGTAATATGATGGGACGTACCTTTTTCTCATAATTGTTTTTACACTTTCCCATGTGCGGATTGGGGTTTCTCCGTTTCGTCTCCGAGTTTTGACTAGTTGATCCCACCAAATGCTGGCATAATCGGTGAACTCCATTGTGACCAACCTAACCTTTTTTTCCTCCGTGTAGTTTCGATACTCGAGTAAAGAATCGACTTTCCTTTCCCATTCCAAATAGGCTTCGGGATAACTTTTCCCTTGAAAGGCTGGGATGTTAACCTTGATATCACTAAGATCTCCATCTTCTCGATCGTTCCTATCGTATCTTTCCTTTCGGTATGGTTTTTCATCATGGTCATAGTAGTCGTCAAACTTTTTTCCACGAGGATTGGTAGGTGACGGTATCTCCAAACGTTCTATCCTTCGATTAAGAGCCTCGTATTGATCGTGTATGGCCCTCATGAACATTTTTATATCAATCTCATTCTCCTCTCCGCTCATGATTCTGAATTTTTCTTTTCTTTTCTTTTTTTTAATAAATAACGCAAAAGGTAAATTGCGAAATAAAAATCTAAATAACTGAATTGAAATGCGGAAATTTAAATGACTGAATTGAAATGCGGAAATTTAAATGACTGAATTGAAATACAGAAATTTAAATAACTGAATTGAAATGCAGAAATTTAAATGGACCTCTCCTCTCCCTCACGTGTTTACACTCGTTCAATGTCACTTCACTCGTGTTTCGCTCGCAATTTTGACTTTTATAAGATAATCTCACACTCTTGTCTTTTACCACTCAATCTCCTCTTTAGGTTCTTAAATTTAGAACCCAATCAAGATGTAATCCAACAAGTATAACGTGAAAATTTCAAACTTTCAAACTTAAAATCCAACTTTCGAGAATAGATTAAAGTCAAACCACTAAAGGTGTTTGCTAGAATCGATCTCTGGATATAACGTTTTGAGAAGCTTGAATAGTTTCCGGTTGTGAATCCTCGATACTAATGAGGTATTCTCACGAATTTTTTTGAAACCCGGCAAACTTGCAGAAATAGAAATCCGACTTGAGATTCGGATGCTAGGGTTCGAGACAAGCAAAGATATGTCTTTCTCGATTGGCAGTACAAAAGAAGTTTCTCGTTATTAACAAACGAGAGCTCTAGCATTTGTGCATGAAAGGAAAAATAATGAATTTGTTAAGAAGTTTCAAGCAATGGTAAGGTTTATTTTTGAACCCGGAGATTTGATTTGGCTACGTCGACAAAAAGAAAGGTTTCCAAACAAACGAAACAACCAGTTGCAACCTCGAGGAGATGAACCTTTCCAAGTCCTAGAACGCATCAACGGCATCACTTACAAGATCGACCTACCGAGTGAATACGGTAATGTAAGCACATCTTTTAATTTTACTAACTTGTTTTTATATGATGCAGAAGATTCGAGGACGAATCTTTTCGAAGGGGGAGGGAATGATGTGAACCGAGGAACGATAAATCTCAATGTCAAGGACCATGATCTATTAGAAGATAAAGGAGGTCCAACGAACAAAACTTCACATGATTTAGTCTTGGAAGCCCGAGGAAAAGAGTCATCACAACAAAAGCACAAGACTATAAAAATGAAGAGTTTTGTAGCATTGAAGTGGGCCCCACAAAATTGGCAAAAGAAGCCCAATAAGGCGCAAAGTTGGGCTCCACAAATCCCAATAGATTGGAGAGAGAAGGGTAAAGATCCACACAAACTACAAAGAGATAAAGATTCACGTGGGTTGGAAAGAGATAAAGATCCACATGACTTGGTTTATGATGTGATCCAAGTTGAGACCAAGTCAAAGCCCAATTAGCTTGTAGTGATGAGAACGACGTGTATTGAGGACTCAATTAGCTTCATGGACGCAAAATTAGGACTTATTAATGCGTTTGATGAAGTATAAGAACCTTCACTTCAATCGATTTGTTTCAAAAGAACTGAACGTATCAAGCAAATGAGGTTGACTGTTACATGACTTGTGGTTAGAACCTAAGTTATCCATTTCACCTTCAATGTTTTAACTTGAAGTGATGAGAACGACGTGTATCAAAGACCCAATAAACTTCATGGACGCAACATTAAGACTTATAGTGTTTAATGAAGTATAAGAACCTCCACTTCAATCGATTTGTTCCAAAACAACTGATCGTATCAAGGAAATGAGGTTGACTGTTACATGACTTGTCGTTAGAACATAAGTTATCCATTTCACCTTTAATATTTTCACTTGAAGTGACGACAACGACGTGCATTGAGGACCCAATAAGCTTCATGGATCCGTAATTAAGACTTAGTAATGCGTTTGATGAAGTATAAGAACCTTCACTTCAATCGATTTGTTCTAAAAGAACTTAACGTATCAAGCAAATGAGGTATACTGTTACATGACTTGTGGTTAGAACCTAAGTTATCCATTTCACCTTCAATGTTTTAACTTGAAGTGATGACAACGACGTGTATTGAGGACACAATAAGATTCATGAACGCGTAATTAAGACTAATTAATGCGTTTGATGAAGTATAAGAATCTTCACTTCAATCGATTTGTTCCAAAAGAACTGAACGTATTAAGCAAATAAGGTTTACTGTTACATACTTGTGGTTAGAACCTAAGTTATCCATTTCACCTTTAATGTTTTAACTTGAAGTGATGACAACGACGTGTATTGAGGACACACTAAGATTCATGGACGCGTAATTAAGACTTAGTAAGGCGTTTGATGAAGTATAAGAACCTTCACTTCAATCTATTGGTTCCAAAAGAACTGAACGTATCAAGTAAATGAGGTTTACGGTTACATGAATTTTCGTTCGAACCTAAGTTATCCATTTCACCTTCAACGTTTTAACTTAAAGTGATGACAACGACGTGTATTAAGGACACAATAAGCTTCATGAACGCGTAATTAAGACTTAGTAAGGCGTTTGATGAAGTATAAGAACCTTCACTTCAATCGATTTGTTCCAAAAGAACTGAACGTACCAAATAAATGAGGTTTACTGTTACATGAATTTTTGTTCGAACCTAAGTTATCCATTTGACCTTCAATGTTTTAACTTGAAGTGATGGCAACGACGTGTAATGAGGACACAATAATCTTCATGAACGCGTAATTAAGACTTAGTAATGTGTTTGATGAAGTATAAGAACCTTCACTTCCATCGATTTGTTACAAAAGAACTGAACGTATCAAGTAAATGAGGTTGAGTGTTACATTACTTGTGGTTAGAACATAAGTTGTCCATTTCACCTTTAATGTTTTCACTTGAAGTGATGACAACGACGTGCATTGAGGACCCAATAAGCTTCATGGATGCGTAATTAAGACTTAGTAATGCGTTTGATGAAGTATAAGAACCTTCACTTCAATCGATTTGTTCTAAAAGAACTTAAAGTATCAAGCAAATGAGGTTGACTGTTACATGACTTGTGGTTAGAACCTAAGTTATCCATTTCACCTTCAATGTTTTAACTTCAAGTGATGACAACGACGTGTATTGAGGACACAATAAGCTTCATAGACGCGTAATTAAGACTTAGTAAGGCGGTTGATGAAGTATAAGAACCTTCACTTCATCGATTTGTTCCAAAATAACTGAATGAATCTAGCAAATGAGGTTTACTGTTACATGACTGTGGTTAGAACATAAGTTATCCATTTCACCCTTCAATGTTTTCACTTAAGTGATGACAACGACGTGTCATGAGGAGCCAATAAGCTTCATGTATGCGTAATTAAGACTTTGTAAGACGTTTGATGAAGTGTAAGAACCTTCACTTCAATCGATTGTTCCAAAAGAACTGAACTATCAAGGCAATGAGGTTGACTAGTTACATGACTTGTGGTTAGAACCTAAGTTATCCATTTCACCTTCAATGTTTTAACTTAAAGTGATGACTAACGAAGTGTATTGAGGACACAATAAGCTTCATAGACGCGTAATTAAGACTTAGTAAGGCGTTTGATGAAGTATAATAACCTTCACTTCAATCGATTTGTTCCAAAATAACTGAATGAATCTAGCAAATGAGGTTTACTGTTACATGACTGGTGGTTAGAACCAAAGTTATCCATTTCACCTTCAATGTTTTCACTTAAAGTGATGACAACGACGTGTACTGAGGAGCCAATAAGCTTCATGTATGCGTAATTAAGACTTTGTAATACGTTTGATGAAGTGTAAGAACCTTCACTTCAATCGATTTGTTCCAAAAGAACTGAACGTATCAAGGAAATGAGGTTTACTATTACAAGACTTGTGGTTATAACCTAAGTTATCCATTTCACCTTCAATGTTTTAACTTAAAGTGATGACAACGAATTGTATTGAGGACACAATAAGCTTCATGAACGCGTAATAAAGACTAATTAATGCGTTTGATGGAGTATAAGAACCTTCACTTCAATCGATTTGTTCTAAAAGAACTGAACGTATCAAGCAAATGAGGTTTACTGTTACATGACTTGTGGTTAAAACCTAAGTTATCCATTTCACCTTTAAGGTTTAACTTCAAGTGATGACAACGAACGTGTATTGAGGACACAATAAGCATTCATAGACTGAGTAATTATAGACTTAGTAAGGCGTTTGAATGAAGTATAAGAAATCTTCACTTCTATCGATTTGTTCTAAAAGAACTGAATGTATCAAGCAAATGAGGTTTAATGTTACATGACTTGTTGTTAGAACCTAACTTTATCCATTTCACCTTCAATTGTTTTAACTTGAAGTGATGAAAACGACGTGTATTGAGGACACAATAGCATTCATAGATCGTAATTATGACTTAGTAAGGCGTTTGAAGAGTATAAGAATCTTCACTTCTATCGATTTGTTCCAAAATAACATGAACGTATCAAGCAAATGAGGTTTAATGTTACATGACTTGTGGTTAGAACCTAACTTTATCCATTTCACCTTAATGTTTTAACCTTAAGTGATGAAAACGACGTGTATTGAGGAACACAATAAAGCTTCATGGATGCGTAATTAAGACTTAGTAATGCGTTTGATGAAGTATAAGAACCTTCACTTCAATCGATTTGTTCTAAAAGAACTTAAAGTATCAAGCAAATGAGGTTGACTGTTACATGACATGTGGTTAGAACCTAAGTTATCCATTTCACCTTCAATGTTTTAACTTCAAGTGATGACAACGACGTGTATTGAGGACACAATAAGCTTCATAGACGCGTAATTAAGACTTAGTAAGGCGTTTGATGAAGTATAATAACCTTCACTTCAATCGATTTGTTCCAAAATAACTGAATGAATCTAGCAAATGAGGTTTACTGTTACATGACTGGTGGTTAGAACCAAAGTTATCCATTTCACCTTCAATGTTTTCACTTAAAGTGATGACAACGACGTGTACTGAGGAGCCAATAAGCTTCATGTATGCGTAATTAAGACTTATGTAATACGTTTGATGAAGTGTAAGAACCTTCACTTCAATCGATTTGTTCCAAAAGAACTGAACGTATCAAGGAAATGAGGTTTACTATTACAAGACTTGTGGTTATAACCTAAGTTATCCATTTCACCTTCAATGTTTTAACTTAAAGTGATGACAACGAATTGTATTGAGGACACAATAAGCTTCATGAACGCGTAATAAAGACTAATTAATGCGTTTGATGGAGTATAAGAACCTTCACTTCAATCGATTTGTTCTAAAAGAACTGAACGTATCAAGCAAATGAGGTTTACTGTTACATGACTTGTGGTTAAAACCTAAGTTATCCATTTCACCTTTAATGGTTTAACTTCAAGTGATGACAACGACGTGTATTGAAGACACAATAAGCTTCATAGACGCGTAATTAAGACTTAGTAAGTCGTTTGATGAAGTATAAGAATCTTCACTTCAATCAATTTGTTCTAAAAGAACTGAATGTATCAAGCAAATGAGGTTTACTGTTACATGACTTGTTGTTAGAACCTAAGTTATCCATTTCACCTTCATTGTTTTAACTTGAAGTGATGACAACAACGTGTATTGAGGACACAATAAGCTTCGTGGACGCGTAATTAAGACTTAGTAATGCGTTTGATGAAGTATAAGAACCTTCACTTCAATCGATTTGTTCCAAAAGAACTGAACGTATCAAGGCAAATGAGGTTACTGTTACATGACTTGTGGTTAGAACCTAAGCTATCCATTTCACCTTAATGTTTTAACTTGAAGTGATGACAACGACGTGTATTGAGGACACAATAAGCTTCATGGACGCGTAATTAAGACTTAGTAAGGCGTTTGATGAAGTATAAGAACCTTCACTTCAATCGATTTGTTCCAAAAGAACTGAACGTATCAAGCAAATGAGGTTTACTGTTACATGACTTTTGGTTAGAACCTAAGTTATCCATTTCACCTTAATGTTTTAACTTGAAGTGATGACAACGACGTGTATTGAGGACACAATAAGCTTCATGACGCGTAATTAAGACTTAGTAATGCGTTGATGAAGTATAAGAACCTTCACTTCAATCGATTTGTTCCAAAAGACTGAACGTATCAATAAATGAGGTTTACTGTTACATGAATTTTTGGTTCGAACCTAAGTTATCCATTTCACCTTCAATGTTTTAACTTGAAGTGATGACAACGACGTGTAATTGAGACACAATAATCTTCATGGACGCGTAATTAAGATTAGTAATGCGTTTGATGAAGTATAAGAACCTTCACTTCAATCGATTTGTTACAAAAGAACTGAACGTATCAAGCAAATGAGGTTTACTCTTACATGACTTGTGGTTAGAACATAAGTTATCCATTTCACCTTTATTGTTTTCTCTTGAAGTGATGACAACGACGTGCATTGAGGACCCAATAAGCTTCATGGATGCGTAATTAAGACTTAATAATGCGTTTGATGAAGTATAAGAACCTTCACTTAAATCGATTTGTTCTAAAAGAACTTAACGTATCAAGCAAATGAGGTTAACTGTTATATGACTTGAGATTAGAACCTAACTTATCCATTTCACCTTCAATGTTTTAACTTCCAGTGATGACAACGACGTGTATTGAGGAAACAATAAGCTTCATAGACGCGTAATTAAGACTTAGTAAGGCTTTTGATTAAGTATAATAACCTTCACTTCAATCGATTTGTTCCAAAATAACTAAATGAATGTAGCAAATGAGGTTTACTGTTACATTACTGGTGGTTAGAACCTAAGTTATCCATTTCACCTTCAATGTTTTGACTTGAAGTGATGACAACGACGTGTATTGAGGATTTAATAAGCTTTATAGATGCGTAATTAAGACTTAGTAATACGTTTGATGAAGTATAAGAACCTTCACTTCAATCGATTTGTTCCAAAAGAAATGAACGTATCAAGGAAATGAGGTTTACTGTTACATGACTTGTGGTTAGAACCTAAGTTATCCATTTCAACTTCAATGTTTTAACTTTAAGTGATGACAACGACGTGTATTGAGGACACAATAAGCTTCATAGACGCGTAATTAAGACTTAAGTAATGCGTTTGATGAAGTATAAGAACCTTCACTTCAATCGATTTGTTCTAAAGAACTGAACGTATCAAGCAATGAGGTTTACTGTTACATGACTTGTGGTTAGAACCTAAGTTATCCATTTCACCTTTCAATGTTTAACTGCAAGTGATGACAAGACGTGTATTGAGACACAATAAGCTTCATGGACGCATAATTAAGACTTAGTAAGGCGTTTGATGAAGTATAAGAACCTTCACTTTCAATCGATTTGTTCTAAAAGAACTGAATGTATCAAGCAAATGAGGTTTACTGTTACATGACTTGTTGTTAGAACCTAAGTTATCCATTTCACCTTCATTGTTTTAACTTGAAGTGATGACAACAACGTGTATTGAGGACACAATAAGCATCATAGATGAGTAATTATGACTTAGTAAGGCGTTTGAATGAAGTATAGAACTCTTCACTTCTATCGATTTGTTCCAAAAGAACTGAACGTATCAAGCAAATGAGGTTTACTGTTACATGACTTGTGGTTAGAACTAATTTATCCATTTCACCTTCAATGTTTTAACTTAAGTGATGACAACGACGTGTATTGAGGACACATAAGCTTCATAGACGCGTAATTAAGACTTAGTAAAGGGTTTGATGAAGTATAAGAACCTTTCACTTCAATCGATTTGTTCCAAAAGAACTGAACGTATCAAGCAAATGAGGTTTACTGTTACATGACTTGTGTTAGAACATAAGTTATCCTATTTCACCTTCAATGTTTTAACCTGAAGTGATGACAAAGACGTGTATTGAGGACACAAAAAGATTCATGGACGCATAATTAAGACTTAGTAAGGCATTTGACGAAGTATAAGAACCTTCACTACAATCGATTTGTTCCAAAAGAACTGAACGTATCAAGTAAATGAGGTTTACTGTTACATGAATTTTGGTTCGAACCTAAGCTATCCATTTCACCTTCAATGTTTAACTTGAAGTGATGACAACGACGTGTATTGAGAACACAATAAGCTTCATGGACGCGTAATTAAGAATTAGTAAGGCGTTTGATGAAGTATAAGAACCTTCACTTCAATCGATTTGTTACAAAAGAACTGAACGTATCAAGCAAATGAGGTTTACTCTTACATGACTTGTGGTTAGAACATAAGTTATCCATTTCACCTTTATTGTTTTCACTTGAAGTGATGACAACGACGTGCATTGAGGACCCAATAAGCTTCATGGATGCGTAATTAAGACTTAATAATGCGTTTGATGAAGTATAAGAACCTTCACTTAAATCGATTTGTTCTAAAAGAACTTAACGTATCAAGCAAATGAGGTTAACTGTTATATGACTTGAGATTAGAACCTAACTTATCCATTTCA
Organism: Begonia masoniana; assembly: GCA_022432975.1. Taxonomy (NCBI): domain Eukaryota; kingdom Viridiplantae; phylum Streptophyta; class Magnoliopsida; order Cucurbitales; family Begoniaceae; genus Begonia; species Begonia masoniana. The sequence continues at coordinate 46,284,189 of CM039502.1, forward strand.
CCTTCAATGTTTTAACTTCCAGTGATGACAACGACGTGTATTGAGGAAACAATAAGCTTCATAGACGCGTAATTAAGACTTAGTAAGGCTTTTGATTAAGTATAATAACCTTCACTTCAATCGATTTGTTCCAAAATAACTGAATGAATGTAGCAAATGAGGTTTACTGTTACATTACTGGTGGTTAGAACCTAAGTTATCCATTTCACCTTCAATGTTTTGACTTGAAGTGATGACAACGACGTGTATTGAGGATTTAATAAGCTTTATAGATGCGTAATTAAGACTTAGTAATGCGTTTGATGAAGTATAAGAACCTTCACTTCAATCGATTTGTTCCAAAAGAACTGAACGTATCAAGCAAATGAGGTTTACTGTTACATGACTTGTGGTTAGAACCTAAGTTATCCATTTCACCTTCAATGTTTTAACTTGAAGTGATGACAACGACGTGTATTGAGGACACAATAAGCTTCATAGACGCGTAATTAAGACTTAGTAAGGCGTTTGATGAAGTATAATAACCTTCACTTCAATCGATTTGTTCCAAAAGAACTGAACGTATCAAGCAAATGAGGTTTACTGTTACATGACTTGTGGTTAGAACCTAAGTTATCCATTTCACCTTCAATGTTTTAACTTGAAGTGATGACAACGACGTGCTATTGAGGACACAATAAGAATTCATAGATGCGGTAATTAAGACTTAGTAAGGCGATTGATAAAGTATAATAACCTTCACTTTTATCGATTTGTTCCAAAAGAACTGAATGAATCAAGCAAAGGAGGTTTACTGTCACATGACTTGTGGTTAGAACCTATGTTATCCATTTCACCTTTAATGTTTTAACTTGAAGTGATGACAACGACGTGTATTGAGTACACATAAGATCATAGACTGCGTAATTAAGACTTAGTACTGTATTGATGAAGTATAAGAACCTTCACTACAATCGATTTGTTCCAAAAGAACTTAATGTATCAAGCAAATGAGGTTTACTGTTACATGACTTTTGGTTAGAACCTAAGTTATCCATTTCACCTACAATGTTTTATCTTGAAGTTATGACAACGACGTGTATTGAAGACCCATTAAGCTTCATGGATGCCTAATTAAGATATAGTAATGCGTTTGATGAAGTATAAGAACCTTCACTTCAATCGATGTTTTCCAAAAGAACTGAACGTATCAAGGAAATGAGGTTTACTATTACGTGACTTAGGGTTAGAACCGAAGTTATCCATTTCACCTTCAATGTTTTAACTTGAAGTGATGACAATGACGTGTATTGAGGACACAATAAGCTTTATGGACGCATAATTAAGACTTAGTAATACGTTAGATGAAGTATAAGAACCTTCACTTTAATGGATTTGTTCCAAAAGTACTTAACGTATCAAGGAAATGAGGTTTACTGTTACATGACTTAGGGTTAGAACCTAAGTTATCCATTTCACCTTTAATGTTTTAACTTGAAGTGATGACAATGACGTGTATTGAGGACACAATAAGCTTTATGGACACGTAATTAAGACTTATTAATGCGTTTCATGAAGTATAAGAACCTTTACTTCAATGGATTTGTTCCAAAAGAACTGAACGTATCAAGCAAATGAGGTTTACTGTTACATGACTTGTGGTTAGAACCTAAGTTATCCATTTCACCTTCAATGTTTTGAGTTGAAGTGACGACAACGACATGTATTGAGGACACAATAAGCTTCATAGACGCTTAATTAAGACTTAGTAATGCGTTTGATGAAGTATAAGAACATTCAGTTCAATCGATTTGTTCCAAAAGAACTGAACGTATCAAGCAAATGAGGTTTACTGTTACATGACTTTTTGGTTGGAACCTAAGTTATCCATTTCACCTTCAGTGTTTTAACTTAAAGTGATGACAACGACGTGTATTGAGGACACAAAAAACTTCATAGACGCGTAATTAAGACTTAGCAAGGCGTTTGATGAAGTATAATAAACTTTACTTCAATCGATTTGTTCCAAAATAATTGAATGAATCTAGCAAATGCGGTTTACTGTTACATTACTTGTGGTTAGAATATAAGTTATCAATTTCACCTACAATGTTTTAACTTCAAGTGATGACAATGACATGTATTGAGGACACAAAAAGCTTCATAGACGCATAATTAAGACTTAGTAAGGCGTTTGATGAAGTATAATAACCTTTACTTCAATCGATTTGTTCCAAAATAACTGAATATATCTAGCAAATGAGATTTACTGTTACATGACTTGTGGTTAGAATATAAGTTATCCATTTCACCTTCAATGTTTTAACTTCAAGTGATGACAGCGACATGTATTAAGGACACAATAAGCTTCATAGACACGTAATTAAGACTTAGTAAGGCGTTTGATGAAGTATAATAACCTTTACTTCAATCGATTTGTTCCAAAAGAACTGAACTTATCAAGCAAATGAGGTTTACTGTTACATGACTTGTGGTTCGAACATAAGTTATCTATTTCAACTTCAATGTTTTAACTTGAAGTGATGACAACGACGTGTATTGAGGACACAATAAGCTTCATTGAGGCGTAATTAAGACTCAGTAAGGCGATTAATGAAGTATAATAACCTTGAATTCAATCGATTTGTTCCAAAATAACTGAATGAATTAAGCAAATGAGGTTTACTGTTACATGACTGGTGCTTAGAACCTAAGTTATTCATTTCACCTTCAATGTTTTAACTTGAAGTGATGACAACGACGTCTATTGAGGACACAATAAGAATCATAGACGCGTAATTAAGACTTAGTAAAGTGTTTGATGAAGTATAAGAACCATCACTTCAATCGATTTGTTCCAAAAGAACTTAAGTATCAAGCAAATTAGGTTTACTGTTACATGACTTGTGGTTAGAACCTAAGTTATCCATTTCATCTTCAATGTTTTAACTTGAAGTGATGACAACGACGTGCATTGAGACACAATAAGCTTCATAGACGCGTAATTAAGACTTAGTAAGGCGTTTGATGAAGTATAATAACCTTTACTTCAATCGATTTGTTCCAAAAGAACTGAACTTATCAAGCAAATGAGATTTACTGTTACATGACTTGTGGTTCGAACCTAAGTTATCAATTTCACCTTCAATGTTTTAACTTGAAGTGATGACAACGACGTGTATTGACGACACAATAAGCTTCATTGAGGCGTAAATAAGACTCAGTAAGGCGATTAATGAAGTATAATAACCTTCAATTCAATCGATTTGTTCCAAAATAACTGAATGAATCAAGCAAATGAGGTTTACTGTTACATCACTGGTGCTTAGAACCTAAGTTATCCATTTCACCTTCAATGTTTTAACTTGAAGTGATGACAACGACTTCTATTGAGGACACAATAAGAATCATAGACGCATAATTAAGACTTAGTAATGTATTTGATGAAGTATATGAACCATCACTTCAATTGATTTGTTCCAAAAGAACTTAAAGTATCAAGCAAATGAGGTTTACTGTTACATGACTTGTGGTTAGAACCTAAGTTATCCATTTCACCTTCAATGTTTTAACTTGAAGTGATGACAACGACGTGTATTGAGACACAATAAGCTTCATAGATGCGTAATTAAGACTTAATGAGACGTTTGATGAAGTATAATAACCTTCACTTCTATCAATTAGTTCCAAAAGAACTGAATGAATCAAGCAAATGAGGTTTACTGTTACATGACTTGTGGTTAGAACCTAAGTTATCCATTTCACATTCAATGTTTTAACTTGAAGTGATGACAACGACGTCTATTGAGGACACAATAAGAATCATAGATGCGTAATTAAGAATTAGTAATGTGTTTGATGAAGTATAAGAACCTTCACTTCAATCGATTTGTTCCAAAAGAACTTAAAGTATCAAGCAAATGAGGTTTACTGTTACATGACTTGTGGTTAGAACCTAAGTTATCCATTTTACCTTCAATGTTTTAACTTGAAATGATGACAACGACGTGTATTGAGACACAATAAGCTTCATAGACGCGTAATTAAGACTTAGTAAGCCGTTTGATGAAGTATAATAACCTTCACTTCTATCGATTTGTTCCAAAAGAAATGAATGAATCAAGGAAATGAGGTTGACTGTTACATGACTTGTCGTTAGAACATAAGTTATCCATTTCACCTTTAATATTTTCACTTGAAGTGACGACAACGACGTGCATTGAGGACCCAATAAGCTTCATGGATCCGTAATTAAGACTTAGTAATGCGTTTGATGAAGTATAAGAACCTTCACTTCAATCGATTTGTTCCAAAAGAACTGAACGTATCAAGCAAATGAGGTTGACTGTTAAATGACTTGTGGTTAGAACCTAAGTTATCCATTTCACCTTCAATGTTTTAACTTCAAGTGATGACAACGACATGTATTGAGGAGACAATAATCTTCATAGACGCGTAATTAAGACTTAGTAAGGCGTTTGATGAAGTATAATAACCTTTACTTCAATCGATTTGTTCCAAAATAACTGAATGAATCTAGCAAATGAGGTTTACTGTTACATGACTTGTGGTTAGAACCTAAGTTATCCATTTCACTTTCAGTATTTTTACATGAAGTGATGACAACGACGTGTATTGAGGACAAAATAAGCTTCATGGACGCGTAACTAAAACACAGTAATGTGTTTGATGAAGTACAAGAACCTTCACTTCAATCGATTTGTTCCAAAAGAACTGAACGTATTAAGCAAATGAGGTTTACCGTTACATGACTTGTGGTTAGAACCTAAGTTATCCATTTCACCTCTGATGTTTTAACTTCAAGTGATGACAACAAACGTGTATTGAGGACACAATAAGCTTCATGGACGCGTAATTAACACATAGTAATGCGTTTGATAAAGTATAAGAAGCTTCACTTCAAACGATTTGTTCCAAAAGAACTGAAGAAATGAGGTTTACTGTTACATGACTTGTGGTTAGAACCTAAGTTATCCATTTCACCATCAATGTTTTAACTTGAAGTGATGACAACGACGTGTATTGAGGACCCAATAAGTTTTATGGATTCGTAATTAATACTTAGTAATACGTTTGATGAAGTATAAGAACCTTCTCTTCAATCGATTTGTTCCAAAAGATTTGAACGTATCAAGCAATTGAGGTTTACTGTTACATGACTTGTGGTTCGAACCTAAGTTATCTATTTCACCTTCAATGTTTTCACTTGAAGTGATGACAACGATGTGTATTGAGGACCCATTAAGCTTCATGGACGCGTAATTAAGATTTAGTAATGCATTTGATGAAGTATAATAACCTTCACTTCAATCGATTTGTTCCAAAAGAACTGAACGTATCATGCAAATGAGGTTTACTGTTACATGACTTGTGGTTCGAACCTAAGTTATCCATTTCACCTTCAATGTTTTAACTTGAAGTGATGACAACGACGTGTATTGAGGACCCAATAAGCTTCATGGATGCGTAATTAAGATGATGAGGACCTCAAGACGGATACATTACAAGTGGATGGACCAATAACGAGAGCAGAGGTAAAGCAGATCAAGGAGCTAATGAGCAATTTGGTCCGTCAAATCTTACCTCAAGTAGGAAATTACGTTCGGAAGCAAGAACAAGAGATTGTTCTCTTAATCCAAGCTGTTTTGGGATGATGTTTATGTCATTTTTGTTTTGTTTATTTAGTTACTTCTAGATTGTCGTTTTTAGGGTTTAAAAAGTACTTGTTGTCTATCGAGTCATAAGTCGTTTTATTTAGTAATTGTTCTCTTTTTAAATAAATGTTTAAAGGGCAGATTAGTAATTTGCTCTTAAAGAAAACCCTACAAACCCTAGCATGAAGGGGTGTTTCATGCCTATAAATTCATTCTTAAATGAATAAAAGAAGATCAGGTTTTATCTAATTGTGAGAGAATTTCTCTTAGTTTCTTGAAGAAACTCCGAACTTATCAAGGTTCTCCTTGTGGTGTTCAAAATCTGACTTATCAAACGAACAGACATATTCGTTTGTGGCGTCCTTTTTATTCCAAGGTTCGGATCTGTATAGATTTCGGGTCAAGGATTTCCTCTTCGAACTTGTAGATTCTAGGTTAGCGACGACGCCAATATTTTGATTGTGGGTCATCGTCACATCGTTGGCATGGTTCGCGTCATAAGACTTAGTAATGCGTTTGATGAAGTATAAGAATCTTCACTTCAATCGATTTGTTCCCAAAGAATTGAACGTATCAAGCAAATGAGGTTTACAGTTACAAGACTTGTTGTTAGAACCTAAGTTATCCATTTCACCTTCAATGTTTTAACTTGAAGTGATGACAACGACGTGTATTGAGGACCCAATAAGCTTCATGGACGCGTAATTAAGACTAAGTAATGCGTTTGATAAAGTATAAGAACCTTCACTTCAATCGATTTGTTCCAAAAGAACTGAACGTATCAAGCAAATGAGGTTTACTGTTATATGACTTGTGGTTAGACTTCAATCGATTTGTTGCAAAAGAACGGAACTTATCAAGCAAATGGGGTTTACTGTTACATGACTTGTGGTTAGAACCTAAGTTATCCATTTCACGTTCAATGTTTTAACTTGAAGTGATGACAACGACGTGTATTGAGGACCCAATAAGCTTCAATGACGCGTAACTAAGACTTAGTAATGCGTTTGATGAAGTATAAGAACCTTCACTACAATTGATTTGTTGCAAAAGAGCTGAACTTATCAAGCAAATGAGGTTTACTGTTACATGACTTGTGGTTAGAACATAAGTTATCCATTTCACGTTCAATGTTTTAACTTGAAATAATGACAACGACGTGTATTGAGGACCCAATAAGCTTCAAGGACGGGTAATGAAGACTTAGTAATGCGTTTGATGAAGTATACGAACCTTCACTTCAATCGATTTGTTCCAAAAGAACTGAACGTATCAAGCAAATGAAGTTTACTATTACTTGACTTGCGGTTAGAACCTAAATTATCCATTTCAGCTTCAATGTTTTAACTTGAAGTGATGACAACTACGTGTATTGAGGACACAATAAACTTCATGGACGTGTAACTAAGACTTAGTAATGCGTTTGATGAAGTATAAAAACCTTCACTTCAATCGATTTGTTCCAAAAGAACTGAACGTATCAAGCAAACGAGGTTTACTGTTACATGACTTGTGGTTATAACCTAAGTTATCCATTTCACTTTCAATGTTTTAACTTGAAGTGATGACAACGACGTGTATTGAGGACCCAATAAGCTTCAATGACGCGTAACTAAGACTTAGTATTGCGTTTGATGAAGTATAAGAACCTTCACTTCAATCGATTTGTTGCAAAAGAGCTGAACTTATGAAGCAAATGACGTTTACTGTTACATGACTTGTGGTTAGAACCTAAGTATCCATTTCACGTTCAATGTTTTAACTTGAAGTGATGACAATGACGTGTATTGAGGACCCAATAAGCTTCAATAACGCGTAACTAAGACTTAGTAATGCAATTGATGAAGTATAAGAACCTTCACTTCAATCGATTTGTTCCAAAAGAACTGAACGTATCAAGCAAATGGGGTTTACTGTTACATGACTTGTGGTTAGAACATAAGTTATCCATTTCACGTTCAATGTTTTAACTTGAAGTAATGACAACGACGTGTATTGAGGACCTAATAAGCTTCATGGACGTGTAACTAAGACTTAGTAATGCGTTTGATGAAGTGTAAGAACCTTCACTTCAATTGATTTGTTCCGATAGAACTTAACGTATCAAGCAAATGAGGTTTACTGTTACATGACTTGTGGTTACTAACCACAAGTCATGTAACAGTCAACCTCATTTTCTTGATACGTTCAGTTCTTTTGGAACAAATCGATTGAAGTGAAGGTTCTTATACTTCATCAAACGCATTACTTAGTCTTAATTACGCTTCCATGAAGCTTATTGTGTCCTCAATACACATCGTTGTCATCACTTCAAGTTAAAACATTGAAGGTGAAATGGATAACTTAGGTTCTAACCACAAGTCATGTAACAGTCAACCTCATTTGCTTGATACATTCAGTTCTTTTAGAACAAATCGATTGAAGTGAAGGATATTATACTTCATCAAACGCCTTACTAAGTATTAATTACGCGTCTATAAAGCTTATTGTGTCCTCAATACAAGTCGTTGTCATCACTTCAAGTTAAAACATTGAAGGTGAAATCGATAACTTAGGTTCTAACCACAAGTCATGTAACAGTAAACCTCATATGCTTGATCCGTTCAGTTCTTTTGGAACAAATCAATTGAAGTGAAGATTCTTATACTTCATCAAACGCATTACTAAGTCTTAATTAAGCGTCCATTAAGCTTATTGGGTCCTCAATACACGTCGTTCTCATCACCTCAAGTTAAAACATTGAAGGTGAAATGGATAACTTAGGTTCTAACCACAAGCCATGTAACAGTCAACCTCATTTTCTTGATACGTTCAGTTCTTTTGGAACAAATCGATTGAAGTGAAGGATCTTATACTTCATCAAACGCATTACTTAGTCTTAATTACGTGTCCATGAAGCTTATTGGGTCCTCAATACACGTCGTTGTCATAACTTCAAGTTAAAACATTGAAGGTGAAGTGGATAACTTAGGTTCCTGATGTGAACCGAGAAGCGATAAATCTCAATGTCAAGGACCATGATCTATTAGAAGATAAAGGAGGTCCAACGAACAAAGCTTCACATGGTTTAGTCTTGGAAATCCGAGGAAAAGAGCGATCACAACAAAAGCAGGAGACTATAAAAATAAAGAGCTTTGTAGCATGGAAGTGGGCCCCACAAACTTGGCAAAATAAGAGCCACAAGGCACGGAATTGGGCTCCACAAATCCCAATGGATTGGAGAGAGAAGGGTAGAGATCCACACAAAGTACAAAGAGATAAGGATTCACGTGGGTTGGAAAGAGATAGAGATCCACATTACTTGGTTTATGATGTGATCCAAGTTGAGACTAAGTCAAAGCCCAAGAATAAGGATCCAATTGAAGATACGGTGTGCCCAATGACAAGAGCAAGAAGCCCAAGATTATTGGAAGATCTTTTGAAGAAAGGGTGCGACGCACATGCACATGTAAGAATTAAAACACATGTGCCATGCACATGCACTTGTAGGAATTAAAGAGGACATGCGCTAAGCACATGCATATACGAGGAATCAAAAGGTCACATGCAAAGCACTTGAAAATCATACAAATCTCGTTGGAAAAGATCTTATCCGACAGAATCTACTCAAATCAATTCAAATCATATTCAAACGTGAGATGATATCTGATTATGCCAAGGATCATTATCTCACGATTTTATTAGTTATTTTATTTTAATTATCGTTTTTTATTATTATTTAATTTAATTTTAATGTGTAGCCTACTTAATGGCAAACTATTTGATTTAATAAAGAAGAAGTTTGAATAAAAAATTGAGTTTTTTAGAGAGGATTTCTCTTTGGTTCTTTGCGAAGAACAACGATCTTCTTCAAGTCACGTTTGAAGAATCTCGCTTGATAGCTTTGGTTCTTACCAACGAGTTTGGTCTGGGTCAAGCTCCTGTTTTGATAGCTTTGGTTCAGCCAACAGGTGTGGCTCGGGTCAAGCTCATGTTTTGATAACTAGGGTTCCATCGAATTCTTCGATTGGGGTCTTAGTTCCTTACTTTATTCATGAATCAAAAAGGCGTTCCTAGAATTATTCCGCGTTGTTGTCGGGTCCCGAGTCCTTTCGATCCGAGGTTCGCATCAGTTCCAACCACAAGTCATGTAACAGTCAACCTCATTTGCTTGATACGTTCGGTTATTTTAAAACAAATCGATTGAAGTTACGGTTCTTATACTTTATCAAACGGATTACTAAGTCTTAATTACGTGTCCATGAAGCTTATTGGGTTCTCAATACACATCGTTATCATCACTTCAAGTTAAAAGATTGAAGGTGAAATGGATAACTTAGGTTCTAACAACAAGGCATATAACAGTAAACCTCATTTGATTGATACGTTCAGTTCTTTTGGAACAAATCAATTGAAGTGAAAATTCTTATACATTATCAAACGCATTACTAGTCTTAATTACACGTACATGAAGCTTACTGGGTCGTCAAAACACGTCGTTGTCATCACTTCAAGTTAAAAGAATGAAGGTGAAATGTATAACTTAGGATCTAACCACAAGTCATGTAATAGCAAATCTCAATTGCTTGATACGTTCAGTTCTTTTAGAAAAAATCAATTGTAGTGAAGGTTCTTATACTTCATCAAACGCATTACTAAGTCTTAATTACGCGTCCATGAAGCTTATTGGGTCCTCAATACACATCGTTCTCATCACCTCAAGTTAAACATTGAAGGTGAAATGGATAACTTAGGTTCGAACCACAAGTCATGGAAAAGTAAACCTCATTTGCTTGATACGTTATGTTCTTTTGGAACAAATCGATTGAAGTGAAGATTCTTATACTTCATCAAACGCATTACTAAGTCTTAATTACGCGTCCATGATGCTTATTGTGTCCTCAACACACGTCGTTGTCATCACTTCAAGTTAAAACATTGAAGTTGAAACGGATAACTTAGGTTCTAACCACAAGTCATGTAACAGTAAACCTCATTTGCTTAATACGTTCAGTTCTTTTGGAACAAATCGATTGAAGTGAAGGTTATTATACTTCATCAAACTCATTACTTAGTCTTAATTACGAGTATATGAAGCTTATTTAGTCCTCAATACACGTCGTTGTCATCACTTCAAGTTAAAACATTGAACGTTAAATCGATAACTTAGGTTCTAACCACAAGTCATGTAACAGTCAACCTCGTTTGCTTGATACGTTCAGTTCTTTTAGAACAAATCGATTGAAGTGAAGGTTCTTATACTTCATCAAACGCATTACTTATTCTTAATTACGCGTCCATGATACTTATTGGGTCCTCAACACACGTCGTTCTCATCACCTCAAGTTAAACAATGAAGGTGAAATGGATAACTTAGGTTCGAACCACAAGTCATGGAAAAGTAAACCTCATTTGCTTGATACGTTCAGTTCTTTTGGAACAAATCGATTAAAGTGAAGATTCTTATACTTCATCAAACACAATACTAAGTCTTAATTACGTGTCCATGATGCTTATTGTGTCCTCAACACACGTCGTTGTCATCACTTCAAGTTAAAACATTGAAGTTGAAACGGATAACTTAGGTTCTAACCACAAGTCATGTAACAGTAAACCTCATTTGCTTAATACATTCAATTCTTTTGGAACAAATCGATTGAAGTGAAGGGTCTTATACTTCATCAAACGCATTACTTAGTCTTAATTACACATCTACGAAGCTTATTGGGTCCTCAATACACGTCGTTGTCATCACTTCAAGTTAAAACATTGAAGGTTAAATCGATAACTTAGGTTCTAACCACAAGTCATGTAACAGTAAAACTCATTTGCTTCATACGTTCAGTTCTTTAGGATCAAATCGATTAAAGTGAAGAATCTTATACTTCATCAAACGCATTACTAAGTCTTAATTACGCGTACATGAAGCTTATTGGGTCCTCAATACACGTCGTTGTCATCACTTCAAGTTAAAATATTGAAGGTTAAATCGATAACTTAGGTTCTAACCACAAGTCATGTAATAGTAAAACTCATTTGTTTCATACGTTCAGTTCTTTAGGATCAAATCGATTGAAGTGAAGAATCTTATACTTCATCAAACGCATTACTAAGTCTTAATTACGCGTACATGAAGCTTAGTGTGTCCTCAACACACGTCGTTGTCATCACTTCAAGTTAAAAAATTGAAGGTGAAATGGATAACTTAGGATCCAACCACAAGTCATGTAACAGTAAACCTCATTTGCTTGATACGTTCAGTTCTTTTGGAACAAATCGATTGAAGTGAAGGTTCTTATACTTCATCAAACGCATTACTAAGTCTTAATTACGCGTCCATGAAGCTTATTGTGTCCTCAATACACGTCGTTGTCATCACTTCAAGTTAAACATTGAAGATGAAATGGATAACTTAGGTTCGAACCGCAAGTCATGTAACGGTAAACCTCATTTTCTTGATACGTTCAGTTCATTTGGAACAAATCGATTGAAGGGAAGATTCTTATACTTCATCAAACGCATTACAAAGTATTAATTACGCGTCCATGATGCTTATTGTGTCCTCAACACACGTCGTTGTTATCACTTCAAGTTCAGATAACTTAGGTGCTAACCACAAGTCATGTAACAGTAAACCTCATTTGCTTGATACGTTCAGTTCTTTTGGAACAAATCGATTGAAGTGAAGGTTCTTACACTTCATCAAACGCATTACTTAGTCTTAATAATGCGTCCATGTAGCTTATTGGGTCCTCAATACACGTCGTTGTCATCACTTCAAGTTAAAACATTGAAGGTGAAATCGATAACTTAGGTTCTAACCACAAGTCATGTAACAGTAAACCTCATTTGCTTGATATGTTCAGTTCTTTAGGATCAAATCGATTGAAGTGGAGATTCTTATACTTCATCAAACGCATTACTAAGTCTTAATTACGCGTCCATGAAGCCAAGTGTGTCCTCAACACACGTCGTTGTCATTACTTCAAGTTAGAAGATTGAAGTTGAAACGGATAACTTAGGTTCTAACCACAAGTCATGTAACAGTAAACCTCATTTACTTGATACGTTCAGTTTCTTTTGTAACAAATCGATTGAAGTGAACGGTTCTTATACTTCATCAAACGCATTACTTAGTCTTAATTACAGCGTCCATGTACGCTTATTAGGGTCCTCAATACACGTCGTTGTCATCACTTCAAGTTAAAACATTGAAGGTGAAATCGATAACTTAGGTTCTAACCACAAGTCATGTAACAGTAAACCTCATTTGCTTGATACTGTTCAGTTCTTTAGGATCAAATCGATTGCAGTGGAGATTCTTATACTTCATCAACGCATTACTAAGTCTTAATTACGCGTCCATGAAGCTTAAGTGTGTCCTCAACACACGTCGTTGTCATCACTTCAAGTTAGAAGATTGAAGTGGAAACGGATAACTTAGGTTCTAACCACAAGTCATGTAACAGTAAACCTCATTTACTTGATACGTTCAGTTTTTTTGTAACAAATCGATTGAAGTGAACGTTCTTATACTTCATCAAACGCATTACTTAGTCTTAATTACACTTCCATGACGCTTATAGGGTCCTTAATACACGTCGTTGTCATCACTTCAAGTTAAAACATTGACGGTGAAATCGATAACTTAGGTTCTAACCACAAGTCATGTAACAGTAAACCTCATTTGCTTGATACGTTCAGTTCTTTATGATCAAATCGATTTCAGTGAAGATTCTTATACTTCATCAAACGCATTACTAAGTCTTAATTACGCGTCCATGAAGCTTAGTGTGTCCTCAACACACGTCGTTGTCATCACTTCAAGTTAAAATAATGAAGTTAAAATGGATAACTTAGGATCTAACCACAAGTAATGTAACAGTAAACCTCATTTGCTTGATACGTTCAGTTCTTTTGGAACAAATCGATTGAAGTGAAGGTTCTTATACTTCATCAAACGCATTACTAAGTCTTAATTACGCGTCCATGAAGCTTATTGTGTCCTCAGTATACGTCGTTGTCATAACTTCAAGTTAAACATTGAAGGTGAAATGGATAACTTAGGTTCTAACCGCAAGTCATGTAACAGTAAACCTAATTTTCTTGATACGTTCAGTTCTTTTGGAACAAATCGATTGAAGGGAAGATTCTTATACTTCATCAAACGCATTACTAAGTTTTAATTAAGCGTCCAAGATGGTTATTGGGTCCTCAATACACGTCGTTCTCATCACCTCAAGTTAAAACATTGAAGGTGAAATGGATAACTTAGGTTCTAACAACAAGTTATGTAACAGTCAACCTCCTTTTCTTGATACGTTCTGTTCTTTTGGAACAAATCGTTTGAAGTGAAGGTTCTTATACTTCATCAAACGCATTACTTAGTCTTAATTACGCGTCCATGAAGCTTAATTGGTCCTCAATACACGTCGTTGTCATCACTTCAAGTTAAAACATTGAAGGTGAAATGGATAACTTAGGTTCTAACCACAAGTCATGTCACAGTCAACCTCATTTGCTTGATACGTTCAGTTCTTTTGGAACAAATCGATTGAAGTGAAGGTTCTTATACTTCATCAAACGCATTACTAAGTCTTAATTACGTGTCCATGAAGCTTATTGGGTCCTCAATACACATCGTTGTCATCACTTCAAGTTAAAAGATTGAAGGTGAAATGGATAACTTATGTTCTAACCCAAGTCATATAACAGTAAACCTCATTTGCTTGATGTGTTCAGTTCTTTTGGAACAAATCGATTTAAGTGAAGATTCTTATACTTCATCAAACACATTACTTAGTCTTAATTACGCTTCATAAAGCTTATTCGGTCCTCAATACACGTCGTTGTCATCACTTCAAGTTAAATCATTGAAGGTGAAATGGATAACTTAGGTTCTAACCACAAGTCATGTAACTGTAAACCTCATTTGTTTGATACGTTCAATTCTTTTGGAACAAATCGATTGAAGTGAAGGTTCTTATACTTCATCAAACGCATTACTTAGTCTTAATTACACGTCCATGAAGCTTATTGGGTCCTCAATACAACGACGTGTATTGATGATGTGAACCGAGAAGCGATAAATTTCATTGTCAAGGACCATGATCTATTAGAAGATAAAGGAGATCCAACGAACAAAGCTTCACATGGTTTAGTTGTGGAAATCCAAGGAAAAGAGCGATCACAACAAAAGCAAGAGACTATAAAAATAAAGAGCTCTGTAGCATGGAAGTGGGCCCCACAAACTTGGCAAAATAAGACCCATAAGGCATGAAATTGGGCTCCATAAATCCCAATGGATTGGAGAGAGAAGGGTAGAGATCCACACAAAGTACAAAGAGATAAAGATTCACGTGGGTTGGAAAGAGATAAAGATCCACATGACTTGGTTTATGATATGATCCAAGTTGAGACCAGATCAAGGCCCAAGAACAAAGATTCAATTGAAGATACGAGCGGCCCAAAGAGAAGATTAAGAAGCCCAAGATTATTGAAAGATCTTTTGAAGTAGGGGAAGCCGAAATTGCATGAAGATTTGGGAGGATGCGATGCACATGCACATGTAAGAATAAAAACACATATGCCATGCACATGCACATGTAGGAATTAAAGAGGATATACGCCAAGCACATGCATATACGAGGAATTAAAAGGTCACATGCAAAGCACATGCAAACATTACAAATCATGTGGGAAAAGATCTTATCCAGCTGAATCTACACAAATCAATTCAAGTCACGTTCAAATGGAGTTTAAACAAGAGATGACATCTGATCATGCCAAGGATCATTATCTCACTATTTTATTAGTTATTTTATTTTAATTTTCGTTTCTTTTAATTATTTAGTTTAATTTTAATGTGTAGCCTATTTAATGGCAAAATTATTTGATTTAAAAAAAAAAGAACAAGTTTGAATTAAAAAATTGAGAGTTTTTTAGAGAGAATTTCTCTTTAGTTCTTTGCGAAGCACAACGATCTTCTTCAAGTCACGCTTGAAGAAAATCGCTTGAAAGCTTTGGTTCTTATCAACGAGTTTAGTCTGGGTCAAGCTCCTGTTTTGATAGCTTTGGTTCAGCCAACAGGTATGGCTCGGGTCAAGCTCCTATTTTGATAACTACGGTTCTAACGAATTATTCGATTTGGGTCCTAGTTCCTTACTTTGTTCATGAATCGAAAAGGCGTTCCTTTGAATTATTCCGCGATGTTGTCGGGTCCCGGGTCCTTTCGATCCGAGGTTCGCATCAATTGAGGACATAATAAGCTTCATGGACGCGTAATTAAGACTTAGTAATGCGTTTGATAAAGTATAAGAACCATCACTTCAATCGATTTGTTCGAAAAGAACTGAACGTATCAAGCAATAAGGTTTACTGTTACATGACTTGTAGTTAGAACCTAAGTTATCCATTTCACCTTCAATGTTTTAACTTGAAATGATGACAACGACGTGTATTGAGGACACAATAAGCTTCATAGACGCGGAATTAAGACTTAGTAAGGCGTTTGATGAAGTATAATAACGTTCACTTCAATCGATTTGTTCCAAAAAGAACTAAATGAATCAAGCAAATGAGGTTTACTGTTACATGACTTGTGGTTAGAACCTAAGTTATCCATTTCACCTTTAATGTTTTTACTTGAAGTGATGAAAGTGACGTGTATTGAGGACCCATTAAGCTTCATGGGCGCCTAATTAAGATTTAGTATTGCGTTTGATGAAGTATAATAACCTTAAGTTTAATCGATTTGTTCCAAAAGAACTGAACGTATCAAGCAGATGAGGTTTACTGTTAAATGACTTGTGGTTAGAACCAAAGTTATCCATTTCACCTTCAATGTTTTAACTTGAAGTGATGAAAGCGACGTGTATTGAGGACCCATTAATCTACATGGACGCCTAATTAAAACTTAGTAATGCGTTTGATGAAATATAATAACCTTCACTTCAATCGATTTGTTCCAAAAGAACTGAATGTATCAAGCAAATGAGATTCACTGTTACATGACTTGTTGTTAGAACCTAAGTTATCCATTTCACCTTCAATGTTTTAACTTGAAGTGATGACAACGACGTGTATTGAGGACCCAATAAGTTTCATGGACGTGTAATTAAGACTAAGTAATGTGTTTGATGAAGTATAAGAACCTTCACTTCAATCGATTTGTTCCAAAAGAACTGAACGTATCAAGCAAATGAGGTTTACTGTTACATGACTTGTTGTTAGAACCTTCAATGTTTTAACTTGAAGTGAAGACAACGACGTGTATTGATGACACAATAAGCTTCATTGATGCGTAATTAAGATTTAGTAAGGCGTTTGATGAATTATAATAACCTTCACTTCAATCGATTTGTTCCAAAAGAACTGAACGTATCAAGCAAAAGAGGTTTACTGTTACATGACTTGTGATTAGAACCTAAGTTATCGATTTCACCTTCAATGTTTTAACTTGAAGTGATGAAAGCGACGTGTATTGAGGACCCATTAAGCTTCATGGATGCCTAATTAACACTTAGTAATGCGTTTGATGAAGTATAATAACTATCACTTCAATCGATTTGTTCCAAAAGAACTGAACGTATCAAGCAAATGAGGTTTATTGTTACATGACTTTTGGTTAGAACCTAAGTTATCCATTTCACCTTTAATGTTTTAACTTGAAGTGATGACAACGACGTGTATTGAGGACCCATTAAGCTTCATGGACGCCTAATAAAGACTTAGTAATGCGTTTGATGAAGTATAATAACCTTCACTTCAATCGATTTGTTCCAACAGAACTGAACGTATCAAGCAAATGAGGTTTACTGTTACATGACTTTTGGTTAGAACCTAAGTTATCCATTTCACCTTTAATGTTTTAACTTGAAGTGATGACAACGACGTGTATTGAGGACCCATTAAGCTTCATGGACGCCTAATTAAGACTTAGTAATGCGTTTGATGAAGTATAAGAACCTTCACTTCAATCGATTTGTTTCAAAAGAACTGAACGTATCAAGCAAATGAGGTTGACTGTTACATAACTATTGGTTAGAACCTAAGTTTTCCTTTTCACCTTCAATGTTTTAACTTGAAGTGATGAAGCGACGTGTATTGAGGACCCATTAAGCTTCATGGCGCCTAATTAAGACTTAGTAATTGCGTTTGATGAAGTATAATAACCTTCAGTTCAATCGATTTGTTCCAAAGAACTGAACGTATCAAGCAGATGAGGTTTACTGTTACATGACTTGTGGTTAGAACCTAAGTTATCCATTTCACTTCAATGTTTTAACTTGAAGTGATGAAACGACGTGTATTGAGGATCCAATTAAGCTTCATGGACGCCTAATTAAGACTTAGTAATGCGTTGATGAAGTATAATAACCTTCACTTCAATCGATTTGTTCCAAAAGAACTGAATGAATCAATCAAATGAGGTTTACTGTTACATGATTGTGGTTAGACTAGTTATCCATTTCACCTTCAATGTTTTAACATGAAGTGAGACAACGATGTGTATTTAGGACACAATAAGCTTCATAGACACAGTAATTAAGACTTAGTAAGGCGTTTGATGAATATAATAACCTTCACTTCAATCGATTTGTTCCAAAAGAACTGAACGTATCAAGCAAAGAGGTTTACTGTTACATGACTTGTGATTAGAACCTAAGTTATCGATTTCACCTTCAATGTTTTAACTTGAAGTGATGAAAGCGACGTGTATGAGGACCCATTAAGCTTCATGGATGCCTAATTAACACTTAGTAATGCGTTTGATGAAGTATAATAACTATCACTTCAATCGATTTGTTCCAAAAGAACTGAACGTATCAAGCAAATGAGGTTTATGTTACATGACTTTTGGTTAGAACCTAAGTTATCCATTTCACCTTTAATGTTTTAACTTGAAGTGATGACAACGACGTGTATTGAGGACCCATTAAGCTTCATGGACGCCTAATAAAGACTTAGTAATGCGTTTGATGAAGTATAATAACCTTCACTTCAATCGATTTGTTCCAACAGAACTGAACGTATCAAGCAAATGAGGTTTACTGTTACATGACTTTTGGTTAGAACCTAAGTTATCCATTTCACCTTTAATGTTTTAACTTGAAGTGATGACAACGACGTGTATTGAGGACCCATTAAGCTTCATGGACGCCTAATTAAGACTTAGTAATGCGTTTGATGAAGTATAAGAACCTTCACTTCAATCGATTTGTTTCAAAAGAACTGAACGTATCAAGCAAATGAGGTTGACTGTTACATAACTATTGGTTAGAACCTAAGTTTTCCTTTTCACCTTCAATGTTTTAACTTGAAGTGATGAAGCGACGTGTATTGAGGACCCATTAAGCTTCATGGGCGCCTAATTAAGACTTAGTATTGCGTTTGATGAAGTATAATAACCTTCAGTTCAATCGATTTGTTCCAAAAGAACTTAACGTATCAAGCAGATGAGGTTTACTGTTACATGACTTGTGGTTAGAACCTAAGTTATCCATTTCACTTTCAATGTTTTAACTTGAAGTGATGAAAGCGACGTGTATTGAGGATCCATTAAGCTTCATGGACGCCTAATTAAGACTTAGTAATGCGTTTGATGAAGTATAATAACCTTCACTTCAATCGATTTGTTCCAAAAGAACTGAATGAATCAATCAAATGAGGTTTACTGTTACATGAGTTGTGGTTATAACGTAAGTTATCCATTTCACCTTCAATGTTTTAACATGAAGTGATGACAACGATGTGTATTTAGGACACAATAAGCTTCATAGACACATAATTAAGACTTAGAAAGGCGTTTGATGAAATATAAGAACCTTCACTTCAATCGATTTGTTCCAAAAGAATTGAAATTATCAAGCAAATGAGGTTTACTGTTACATGACTTGTGGTTAAAACCTAAGTTATCCATTTCACCTTCAATGTTTTAACTTGAAGTGATGACAACGACGTTTATATAGGATACAATAAGCTTCATAGACGCGTAATTAAGACTTAGTAAGGCCTTTGATGAAGTATAATAACCTTCACTTCAATCAATTTGTTCCAAAAGAACTGAACGTATCAAGCAAATGAGGTTTACTGTTACATGACTTGTGGTTAAAACCTAAGTTATCCATTTCACCTTTCAATGTTTTAACTTGAAGTGATGACAACGACGTTTATTTAGGATACAATAAGCTTCATAGACGCGTAATTAAGACTTAGTAAGGCCTTTGATGAAGTATAATAACCTTCACTTCAATCAATTTGTTCCAAAAGAACTGAACGTATCAAGCAAATGAGGTTTACTGTTACATGACTTTTGGTTAGAATCTAAGTTATCCATTTCACCTTCAATGTTTTAACTTGAAGACAACGACGTGTATTGAGGACCCATTAAGCTTCATGGACGCCCAATTAAGACTTAGTAATGCGTTTGATGAAGTATAAGAACCTTCACTTCAATCGATTTGTTCCAAAAGAACTGAACGTATCAAGCAAATGAGATTGACTGTTACATGACTCGTGTAACCTAGGTTACTTCAATAGGACGCTTTTCTTGTATTAACAGAGCTCCAATTCCAACACCTGAAGCATCACACTCAAGCTCAAAAGCAACAGAAAAGTTAGGCAACGCTAGAACTGGTGCAGTACACAATTTTTCTTTTACTAATTCAAAAGACTTACTTTGATCTTCTCCCCAATAAAAATCAACATTCTTTTTAATAACTTCAGTGAGAGGTGCAGCAATTGTAACAATTAGAAATTTAGTTCAAAATTTCCAAATTCGATTCTAGGGTTTAAAATTGAAAATTCCCAAATCAGATTTCAATCACTCAAAATCGGATTTTGGGGGAAAATAAAACTAACGAACCTAGTCTGTATACCGTCCATGAACTGAAGTAAAATCGGGTTTCAAAGCAACAAATCAGGAAATAAGCAGATTTTCAGCAATCGGTGGGATTTCTCGCTGGAAATCCGATGCTGAACCGATTACATTTAGTCTGGAAAAACGTCCAAATACAAAGGAGAGAACAATAAGGAATTGCTGAAAATCCGAGCTGATTGAGATTCAGCTCGGAAAATCCGATCGAATTCGGATTTCACGAAGGGGCACGGGGCAAACCTTCCCCTATAAATTGAGGGCTCGGGTGTTGGATTATTCACCCCACAGCTCTCTCCTCTCCCTCTCGAGTTCTTCATAAAGGAAGAAGACTCACCTCGGTCTTCAAGGCAGCGAGCTCCGACCACCGCAGCTAGCCTCCTCCCATGCGACGAAATTCCTTCAGCCGAGCTCCGACGAAGCCTCTCGGCCTCCACCGACAACTCATCTTCGGAGTAAGTCTCCCCCTCTGATGCTCTCTGTCTCACTCTTTCCCTCTATCGAACTCTCGGTTTCTCTTCCTCACTCTCGGCTCTCACTCTCTCTGCAGAAATCGACAAAAGAATCGAAGAAGGAGAAGCAGCGGTTCAATTTTAAGGAAAAACTGAACCGGTTCAATTAAACAACTCAGACCAGCAACGAACCAACCCGAACTGGTTCACTTATTTTGACCCAAACCGAACCAACAGTGAGCCCAACCGACCTGAGCACTGCTCACGACCGACCCGGTACTGTTCACCCGAACCGGACCCGACCCAATTTTCGACCCGATTCTAACCGAACCGATCGAAGATTTTTACTATAAGAATTTCTGCTCAAATCCTTTTAAAGTTGGAATAATTCAAGTGGGAATTTAATATTGATATTCGGTTTGGGCAGGATAAATTTAGGAGCCGTCCGATTAGACCCAAAACGATCCGAACGATCCAAAACGACCTAAGTTTATAACGTAAGTAACTTCTGCTCAAATTACTTTGAAATTGGATTTATTAAGTAGGAATTTAAAATCAAAGATTTGATTTGAGCAGGGTATTATTTTGGAAATTTTGGAAAAATCCCGTTAAACGCTAATTGCTCGGAATCCAAGTAAGTGAAATACAAAGTTTTGGCTACGGCCCTACATCACAAGCTATATATATATTATTTTTATTATTTTATTATTGTTTTATTTTTATTACACGTTTTCGATCATTGCGCACATATGTTAGAATATCGACATAGAATAGTTTAAAAGATAAAATGGATAGGTTATTTGCATGTATATGAAAAAGTAAAAGAAATGCGATAGCAAAAGCCTGAACGACAGTGAGATGGTGAGCTTGAGCATATGTTTTTAACGTGATAGCAAAAGCCTGAATGACAGTGAGATGGTGAGCTTGATCGTTAAAAATTAAAAGTAAAAGATGACGAAGCCTGAACGACAATGAGATGGCTAAGTCTTAACAGGATTCGGTAAAAGTAAAAGTTTTGCACGTATTTCCACTTACTGAGTTTTCTCACCTTTTGTTTTAACTTGTGATGTAGGTGAGTTTTTGTCTGAGGAAGAAATTGCTGCAATTGAGAATTCTCCAGTGGCAAGCGAGCATACAGACGAAGATCATATTGATGATTTTGAGGGAAATGATTTAAACTAGTATGCTTTAATTTTCTTTCAAAGATATTTAAAGTTTATTTCAATTTGAGAATTTGAATCATTGTGTTGAATTTTATTATTAAATAAAGTTTCATTAAATGTTTTAAATATGCGGTGGTTTTCAATATTTAAACAAATTAATTATCAAAGCTTCTGTAATATTTAAGTTTTTCAATTAATATGTTTTAAATTTTAAATTTTAAATTTTTGATTTAACGCTCGATTTCAAGAATCAATTTGGGGAAAATTCTAGGGTTTTCAAAATTAGGGTTTTAATTTGGGGATTTTTAAATTGGGGCGTTATAGCAATGGTGCTGAAGTTCTTAACAAAACGCCTATAAAATGAAGCCAAACCATGAAAACTTCTTACCTTCTTGATTGACTTAGGTGTTGGCCAATCCATGATTGCCTTAATCTTTTCCTTGTCTACCTTTATACCATCAGCACTAATCACATAACCAAGGAAAACAACACTATCCAAACAGAACACACACTTTTGAAGGTTAGCATACAATTTTTGTTCTCTAAGAACATCAAGTACACATTTAACATGTTTAGCATGCTCATCAACAGATCGACTATAAATCAATATATCATCAAAATACACAACAACAAACTTCCCAATGAATGCTCTTAAAACATAATTCATTAAATGCATGAAAGTGCTAGGTGCATTTGTTAAACCAAAAGGCATAACTAGCCATTCATACAAGCCAAACTTTGTTTTAAATGCTGTTTTCCATTCATCTCCTTCTCTCATCCTAATTTGATGATACCCACTTTTAAGATCGATTTTACTAAAAATGTTTGCATCATGCAACTCATCTAACAAGTCATCTAAACGAGGTATGGGATAGCGATACTTTACCATGATGTTGTTTATAGCTCTGCAATCAACACACATTCGCCAACTCCCATCTTTTTTTGGAACTAGAAGAACTGGTACTGCACATGGGCTCATACTCTCTCGTACGAATCCTTTAGTCATTAGCTCTTCCACTTGTCTCTGCAATTCTTTTGTCTCCTCTGGATTACTTCGATAAGATGGACGATTAGGAATAACAGCTCCTGGAACAAAATCTATCTAGTGCTCGATACCCCTTACGGGTGGTAATCCAGCCGACGTATCTTCAGGAAACACATCTTCATAATCCTGTAACAAAGAAACAAAGACACTAGGCAAGCAAGAAACATCAAAAGTTAGATAATTCTCCTTAGGCACTAAGAGTAAGATATGATGCCTTGCCAATAATGCTTTTCTTACTTCTCTCTCTTTCATATATAGAATCACATCTTTTTTGTTCTTACTCCCTTCCTTACTCTTTTTCTTTTCATTTCTCAATCCATTCTGATTTTCTCTCACCTTTTCTCTCTGTTCTTCATTCTTATTTTCACTCATATTTTCTCTCTTATTTCCACTCCATTTTTCCCTCTCACATTGAAGACGTAGTTGATCCTCTAGAACTTGTCTGGGTGACAATGGAACAAGTGTGATAACTCTTCCTTCATTTTCAAAAGTATATCGATTCTTGAATCCATCGTGGCTAACCTTTCGATCGTATTGCCACGGTCTTCCCAAAAGAATATGACCAGCCTGCATTGGAACTACATCACATAAAATCTCATCATGATACCTTCCAATGGAAAAGGAGATCAACAGTTGTTTATTAACCTTCATTTCTCCACATTCACTTAACCATTGCAATCTGTAGGGTTTAGGGTGCTTGATCAATGGAAGCTTCAATTTCTCTACTAAAATCGTACTGGCCACATTGGTACAACTTCCACAATCAATTATCAAACTGCAAACCTTACCATTCACGTGACATCGAGTATGAAAAATATTCTCTCTTTGCTGTTCTTTGTCATCTCCATTGACTTGTGAAGCAAGAGCATGACGAACTACTAAAATTTCTCCTTCTACAGCATACTCTATCCCTTCATTATCTTTGTTGTCATCCTCTAATTCCGGTGTCATAGTCTCCTCTTCACTCTCACTAGCTATCTCTCCATCTTCTTGCAATAACATTACGCGCCTATTGGGACATTCCGAGGCTATGTGACCTAAACCCAAACACTTGTAGCATTTAATATCCCGACTTCTACTAGATTGGCCCCCATCTTTAGGTGCTTATTTAGGCACTTCTTTTTTAAACCTAGGTTGCTCACAATTAGGTTTAGAGTTGAGTTTGTCGCCTTTGTAGTCCCTACTCCAACTTGGCCTCGCACTTGATCCCACAATGTTCTTTGTTGCCCCTTTAAATTTGAGTTGTCGCTCTACCAAGATAGCCTTGTGTACTAAATCTTCCAACTCCACAAAATGATGCAACTCCACTACGTGTGCTATATCCTTGTGTAATCCATTTAGAAATCGTGCCATGGTAACCTCTCTGTCTTCCTCAATATTTAATTTGGTCATAATAGTCTCCATCTCTTTGTGATCATCTTCGACTGATCTAGACCCTTGCAACTTGCGATGTAGGTCTCTATAATAATGATCAGGAACAAACCGTTTTCCCATCAAACTTTTCAACTCATTCCAAGTCTCCACAGGTCTTTCCCCATTCCTCCTCCGAGATGACACTAATTGATCCCACCAAGATATTGCATAGTCACAAAATTCAGTCACTGCCAACTTTACCTTCTTCTCCTCAGAATAGTGATGACAATAAAAAACTAACTCCATTTTCTTTTCCCACTCTAAATAAACTTCTGGATCAGATTTACCTTAAAATGACGGAATCTTCATTTTAATACTTCCCAAGTTTCTATCAACTCTTTCCCAATTTCGAACAGCATGACCTCCTCGATGATGTCTGCGTCGTCCTCTTTGACCAACATCCCTTTCAATGTATCCTTGCTCATAGTCAAGTTCATCATTGTATCCAACATAATCTCTATCATCAATGTACTCATCCATATCAGCCGCCCTCACATTTTCATGTCCATTTCCCCTTGCTCGTCTAGGTTCATTTCGTGGTCCAACAATTCGTTCTCTCCTAACTTCTTCCATCGTTTCTCTCCATCCTGTCATTTCTTCCATCATCCTTGCGAATTGTTGTTGCATTGCTCTCAAAGTTGTTTGTATATCGATATGCTGCCTCTGATTTTCTGGACTAATATTCTCTTCTCTTCCTCCATTTACCCCATATGCTTCTGATTGATTTCCTGACATTTTGCAATACAAACACTTGAAAAAAATAATCAGATTTACGATAATATAAACAAATGAAGCCTCACACACTCCCTCACTTGTTTACACTCAGAATAATGTGTTTCACTCTACTTTTGGCTTTTTTTTTTATGATCTCTCTCTCTTGCCTTTTACCACTCTAGTATTCCCAACAATGTTCTTTAAGAACCAAAGCAAAACCCAAACTCAAGCAATAATGACCAACGTCATAATCAAGTAAGAGAGTAGGATTTAAAGAACACAGATGATCGATGACAATTAAATTTGAAGAAGGTTTAAGCTTTAGAAATGGGTTGAAGATGTTATAATAGAAAGAAAACTAGCCACAATTTCTAAAGAAATGTAATTAAAGATGCTGCCACAATCTGTTTTTTTTTTTTTTTGCACGAAAATTCTTCCTTTTTTTTTTTTTTTTGTTTTGTAGCAGCTTATTCAAGAAGTAACCAACAACAATAAATGAATTTTGTGGCCCACAAGCATAGATAGAGACAAACACAAAATGAAAAGACACCAACAGAATATGAAAAGACACCAAAACCAAAAGAAGATTGAGGAGAGGAATTTGACAAGTTTATGCTGAAGAACGATATTGCCAATCAACAAGAACAATAGAACGAATATTTTTTTTTTTAAAGGATCGATAGATTCAAACAACGATTACAAAGAAACAAAAAAAGATAGATAGTACCCAATTTGTAGAACCAACGCTCTGATACCAAAATGATGCGAACCCTTTGGGTGCAAACCCTTAGAACCCACAAAAGATGGAAAAGAACCCCAGAAAATAAGAAATAGAGTAGGTGATCGAAGAGAAACCCGTAGGAAACTATGTCCTAAAGACCCCAACTCCTAAATGAAACAACAATTTGATCAATTCTTGCTGAGTTTGGTTTGGTTCATTCAAGAACAAAGAGGAGAATACTCTCACAATGCATTCACCAAAAATAATAGTGGGTCCTTTTACAAAGATAAACTTGCCCCTTTTATAGTAGGCATAAAAGAAACCCTAAAATAACCCAAAAATAGCCAAATTCGTTTGGCCCATTAACACATGTCTTTGGGCATGGAAAAACACTAGTAATTATGCAAAAATAATAAACTTGAACTAAAAAAGCCAAATACCAAATCAGCCCATAAAGTAATATATCTTCTCAAGCTGAATTCTCTTCATTTAAGGCTTCGATAAGTGTGTAATAAAGTTGAAAACTTCCTTCTTCATTTTGAGCAATCTTTTCAACACAAAGTAAGTTTTGAATAGCCTTTTGAAATGCTTTAGCCTGAGCTCTTGTCAATGGACCTTGTGCTAGTTGTATTGAATCCTCTTTAGAAAATGAGGTTTACTGTTACATGACTTGTGGTTCGAACCTAAGTTATCCATTTCACCTTCAATGTTTTAACTTGAAGTGATAACAACGACGTGTGTTGAGAACACAATAAGCTTCATGGACGCGTAATTAAGACTTAGTTATGCATTTGATGAAGTATAAGAACTTCACTTCAATCGATTTGTTCCAAAAGAACTGAATGTATCAAGGAAATGAGGTTTACTGTTACATGACATGTGGTTAGAACCTAAGTTATCCATTTCACCTTCAATGTTTTAACTTGAAGTGATGACAACGACGTATATTGAGGACCCAATAAGCTTCTTAGACGCGTAATTAAGACTTAATAATGTGTTTGACGAAGTATAAGAACCTTCACTTCAATCGATTTGTTCCAAAAGAACAGAACGTATCAAGCAAATGAGGTTTACTGTTACATGACTTGTGGTTAGAACCTAAGTTATCCATTTCACTTTCAATATTTTAACTTGAAGTGACGACAACGACGTGTATTGAGGACCCATTAAGCTTCATGGACGCGTAATTAAGACTAAATAATGCGTTTGATGAAGTATAAGAACCTTCGCTTCAATCGATTTGTTCCAAAAGAACTGAACGTATCAAGCAAATGAGGTTTACAGTTACATGACTTGTGGTTAGAACCTAAGTTATCCATTTCACCTTCAATGATTTAACTTGAAGTGATGACAACGACGTGTATTGAGGACTGGATAGGCTTTATGGAAGCGTAATTAAGACTAAGTAATGCGTTTGATGAAGTATAAGAATCTTCACTTAAATCGATTTGTTCCAAAAGAATTGAACGTATCAAGCAAATGAGGTTTACTGTTATATGACTTGGGTTAGAACATAAGTTATCCATTTCACCTTCAATCTTTTAACTTGAAGTGATGACAACGATGTGTATTGAGGACCCAATAAGCTTCATGAACACGTAATTAAGACTTAGTAATGCGTTTGATGAAGTATAAGAACCTTCACTTCAATCGATTTGTTCCAAAAGAACTGAACGTATCAAGCAAATGAGGTTGACTGTTACATAACTTGTGGTTAGAACCTAAGTTATCCATTTCACCTTCAATGTTTTAACTTGAAGTGATGACAACGACGTGTATTGAGGACCAATTAAGCTTCATGGACGCGTAATTAAGACTAAGTAATGCGTTTGATGAAGTATAAGAACCTTCACTTCAATCGATTTGTTCCAAAAGAACTGAACGTATCAAGAAAAGGAGGTTGACTGTTACATAATTGTGGTTAGAACCTAAGTTATCCATTTCACCTTCAATGTTTTATCTTGAGGTGATGAGAACGGCGTGTATTAAGGACCCAATAACCTTCTTGGACGCTTAATTAAAACTTAGTAATGCGTTTGATAAAGTATAAGAATCTTCAGTTGAATCGATTTGTTCCAAAAGAACTGAACGTATCAAGCAAATGAGGTTTACTGTTACATGACTTGTGGTTAGAACCTAAGTTATCGATTTCACCTTCAATGTTTTAACTTGAAGTGATGAGAACGACGTGTATTGAGGACCCAATAAGCTTCATGGACGCGTAATTAAGACTATGTAATCCGTTTGATGAAGTATAAGAACCTTCACTTCAATCGATTTGTTCCAAAATAACTGAATGTATCAAGCAAATGAGGTTTACTGTTATATGACTTGTGGTTAGAACCTAAGTTATCTGATGTGATCCAAGCAGCGACAAAGCCCAAGCCCAAGAGCAACGATCCAATTGAGGACATTGGCGGCCCAATGACACAGTCAAAAGCTAAGAAGATGCGTGAGGCCTTGCAAGGATTAATTTTAGAGATCCAAGGGAGAGAGGAGCCGCGACAACTTGATCTAAAACTATTGAATGTGTCGAGAATTGAAGATAATCAAAATCAAATTGAAGCAAGGGAGGCCAAAGATGCATGAAGATTTACATGTGCCATGCACATGCACGTGCAAGAATTAAAAAGTCACATGAGAAGCACATGCAAATCCAAACAAATCACGTATAAGAGATTTTATCCGACAGAATCTACTCAAATCAATTCAAATCATATTCAAACGTAGTTTAAACGTGAGATGATATCTTATCATGCAAAGGATCATTATCTCACGATTTTATTAGTTATTTTATTTTTATTTTCGTTTTTTTTATTATTTAATTTAATTTTTATGATTAGCCTATTTAATGGCAAAACACTTTTGATTTAGAAGAACAAGTTTGAATTAAAAATTGAGTGTTTTTTTTAGAGAGGATTTCTCTTTAGTTCTTTGCGAAGAACAACGATCTTCTTCAAGTCACGCTTGAAGAATCTCGCTTGATAGCTTTGGTTCTTACCAACGAGTTTGGTCTGGGTCAAGCTCCTGTTTTGATAGCTTTGGTTCAGCCAACAGGTGTGGCTCGGGTCAAGCTCCTGTTTTGATAACTAGGGTTCCATCGAATTCTTCGATTGGGGTCTTAGTTCCTTACTTTGTTCTTGAATCGAAAAGGCGTTCCTTTGAATTATTCCGCGTTGTTGTCGGGTCCCGGGTCCTTTCGATCCGAGGTTCGCATCAGTTGGTATCAAAGCTTCGGCTCCTTGATTCAAGAAGCTATCGTTAATTTTTTGTTATCAATTTTTTTTCTTCATCTTATTCTATTCGTCATCATTGATTCTTTTTTTTTCGTGAATTTGTCTTCTTGAAAAGTAAAAAAAAAAGAGTTTGTCAAAAGTAAAAAAAAAAAAAAAAAAAAAAAGAATTGTCAAAAGTAAAAAAAAAAAGTTGTCAAAAGTCAAAAAAAAAGTTGTCAAAAGTCAAAAAAAAAGTTGTCAAAAGTAAAAAAAAAAAAAAAAATCGAAATTTTGTTCTAGAGATTTTGAAATTTCTAGCATTTTAAATTCAAAATTCGTTCTTAAATTCGTAGATAATTGTTCTTTGAAAATTCAAATTATTGAATCTTCATTCGAAATATTGTCTTTATCCAAATTTATTCTTTGAAGGTTTAAATTGTTGAATCTTCATTTGAAATATTGTCTTCGTCTAAAGTTTTGTCTTATTTCAATCATACCCTTGATTTAGCCATCTTTACAAGTTTGAACTTTTAAGCTTTGAAGTTTGATTTTTTATAGTTTGGCTTGTTGAATATTTATCATCGATCAAGTTCTTACGTAAAGAACTAAAAGGGAGATCTAGAGGTAAAAGGCAAGAGGGTGAGACTATTATAGAAAAAGCCTTAATTTTTGAGCGAAACACGAGTGGAGTGACATCCATTGAGAGCAAACACGTGAGGGAGAGGTAAGGTCCATTACTTGATTATTTTTCTTTTACTTCTAACAATTTTCTTTTATTTTCTTATTGTGGTCGAAAAAGAATATCATGAGTGGAGAAGAACACAACGACGTTGATTTAAAATTGTTCATGAGAGCCATGCAAGATCAATTCACGGCTCTAAATCAGAGAATGGAACGATTGGAAACTCCGACACCTAATCATGCACGACAAAGGAAGGATTTTGATGGAGAATCCGAAGAGTATAGTGGTTATTACCCAAAAGAAAGGAATGAGGGGACAAACCGAGAAGACAACGATTTACGAAATATCAAGGTAAATATTCCACCTTTCCAAGGGAAGAACGACCCCGAGGGATATTTGGATTGGGAACGAAAAGTAGACTTGGTATTTGAATTCCAAAATTATTCGGAGGATAAGAAGCTTAAGTTGATCACCATGGAGTTCACGGATTATGCTAGTATTTGGTGGGATCAATTAGTTAAGAACCGGAGGAGGAATGGTGAAGCACAAATCCGCACATGGGAAGACTTTAAGGCCATCATGAAAAAAAGATATGTTCCATCATACTACTATAGAGACGCGTGTCGAAAGCTCCAAAATTTGACACAAGGTTTCAAAAGTGTGGAGGAATATTATAAAGAGATGGAGGTAGCTATGATAAGGGTTAATGTGGAAGAAGATAAGGAAGCAACCATGGCTCGTTTTATTGGGGGATTGAATCGAGAAATTGCGGATGTGGTGGATCTACAACACTACATCGACTTGGAGGAGTTACTACACAAATCAATCAAAATAGAGCGGCAACTAAAGGCTAAGAGAAGTACTAGGGTTGGTACAACATCAACCGCAACTTGGCAAACAAATTGGAAAAATGAGAAGCCAAAATCGAGGGAGGATTCTAAGGAAAAAACTGTGTCCAACAATCAAGTGTTACCACAAAAAGCTAAGGCTGAGACTTCAAATCCAATTAGAACTCGAGAGATTAAGTGCTTTCGGTGCCAAGGGTTCGGACACATAGCTTCGAATTGTCCAAATAAAAGAGCTATGATTTTAAGGGACAATGGCGATGTGGAGAGTGTGAGTTCGAGTGATGGTGAGATGCCACCACTTGAGGATTGTAGTGACATTGAGGTAGAGGAACCAGTAAAAGGAGATCTTTTAGTCACAAGGCGAGTATTGAATGTGCAAACTAAGGAAGATGGCGACAAAGTACAACGTGAGCATATATTCCATACAAGATGTCATGTGCACAACAAAGTTTGTAGTTTGATCATCGATAGTGGGAGTTGCACCAATGTAGCAAGCACATTACTAGTCCAAAAGTTGAACTTGAAAACCGAGCAACATCCAAAACCATACAAGTTGCAATGGTTAAGCGATTGTGGAGAAATCAAGGTGACTAAACAGGTGGAAGTTCCTTTATCAATTGGTAGATACCAAGATAAAGTTTTATGTGATGTAGTTCCGATGCAAGCTACCCACATACTTTTGGGGAGACCTTGGCAATTTGACCGAAACGTCAAGCATAATGGTTACAAGAATGAGTATTCGTTGGTTTACAATGGAAAAACCATTATCCTTACACCATTAAAGCCATGGGAGGCAATTGTAGACCAAGAGAGGATTGCAAAGGAATTCCAAAAGATTAGGATTGAAAAAGAAAAAGAAAGTGGTGAAAAGAAATTAGTTGAAAAAGAGGCCAAAATAGAAAAAGAAAGTGGAGAAAGAAAAATAGATGAAAAGAGTACAAAGAGGAATGAAAAACCGAGGGAGGAAGAGAGGAAAATCGAGGGAAAAGAGATAAAAGCCGAGGGAGAGAGTGAACAAAAGTCAAGTGAGAAGCAAATGGCGTTGATGAACAAAAGTGAGGATAAGCGTGAGATGATTTTACTTTTATATAAAGATGTTTATTTATCATCTAACGACTCACCAAGTTTTCTTCCAAGTGTTATTTCTTTTCTTTTGCAGAAAAATAAATATTAAATTCCCGAGGAGTTTCGAAATCAAATTTCTCCTTTGAGAGTGATTGAGAAGCATAAAAATTTCGTACAAAGTACGTTAGTTCCAAGTCAACTGGAAACATCAAAGAGGTTTGAGTGGTTGGTAAGGCCACATGATTCTTATATTGCACCTATTATATATATAAGGTTGACAGATAAAATGCAAAATTATTTTATTGGAAAATTTGTTGTGGTTTATTTTGATGATATATTAGTTTATACCAAAACATTAGAACAACATGTGAAACATTTAAAATCTATTTTTAATGTTTTGTGAATAAACCAATTATATGCTAATCTCAAAAAGTGCACTTTTTGCATGGAATCGGTAGTGTTTCTTGGTTTTGTAGTGAGCTCGAGTGGAGTTTCTGTGGACGAAGAAAAGGTCAAGGCAATCAAGGAGTGGCCGACACCTAAGAATGCTAACGAGGTACGTAGTTTTCATGGCTTAGCTAGCTTTTACCGAAGATTCGTTAGAGATTTTAGTACTATTGCAGCACCATTGAATGATTTGGTTAAAAAGAATGTGGATTTTAAGTGGACTGAGTTACATGATGAATCTTTTAACCTTCTAAAAGAAAAGTTAACTAATGCACCTTTGTTAGTTTTGCCAAATTTTGATAAAACATTTGAGATTGAATGTGATGCGTTGGGAAAAGGAATTGGTGGTGTTTTGATGCAGGATATGAAACCGATTGCTTACTTTAGTGAAAAGCTTAGTGGTGCGGTCTTAAACTATCCAACATACGACAAGGAGTTGTATGCCTTGGTGAGAACATTACAAACGTGGCAACACTACTCTTGGCCCAAGGAGTTCATCATCCATTCTGACCATGAAAGCCTAAAACACTTAAAGACACAAGGAAAGTTGCACAAGAGACATGCAAAGTGGATGGAGTTCATAGAGACCTTTCCTTATGTTATTCATTATAAAAAAGGTAAAGAGAATGTGGTTGCCGATGCATTGTCAAGAAGGTACGTGCTTATAACTACTTTACAATCTAAGTTGTTAGGATTTGATTTAATAAAGAACTTATATGAATCGGACTCAGATTTTGATCTTGTTTGGAAAGAATGTGAGAAACATGCATGTAATGATTATTATAAACATGATGGATTTTTATTTAAAAAGGATAAACTTTGTATCCCTAAATGTTCTTTAAGAGAGTTACTTGTTAGAGAGACTCATGGAGGAGGGTTAATGGGACACTTTGGAGTTACTAAAACATTGAGTGTGCTTTGTGAACATTTTTATTGGCCGAAAATGAGGCATCATGTTCAAGCCATTTGTGATAAGTGCATTGAGTGTAGGAAGGCCAAATCAAAGATTAAACCTTATGGAAAGTACACTCCTTTACCTATTCCTAACCAACCTTGGGTGGACATATCGATGGATTTTGTGATTGGTTTGTCGATGACACAAGGAGGGAAAGATAGCATATTTGTGGTAGTGGATAGGTTTAGTAAGATGGCTCACTTTATAGCATGCTCAAAGACAAACGACGCAACTCATGTGGCGGACTTATTCTTCAAAGAAGTTGTGCGTTTACACGGAATTCCTAAAACCATTGTGAGTGATAGAGATGTAAAGTTCCTAAGTCACTTTTGGAGAACTTTGTGGAGTAAGCTAGGAACAAAACTTTTATTCTCAACCGTGGCACACCCCCAAACGGATGGACAAACAGAAGTGGTAAATAGAACACTTTCTACGTTGTTAAGAGCGATTATTTCTAAAAATTTAAAACAATGGGAAAAATGTTTACCTCATAATGAATTTGCTTATAATAGAGTTGTTCATTCTACTACTTCATATTCACCATTTGAAATTGTTTATGGATTTAATCCTTTATCTCCTCTTGATATTTTATCTCTACCTACTAACGAGTTTGTTAATTTTGATGGAGCAAAATTTGTTAGGGACTTACATCTGAAAGTACAAGAGAACATTCGAGAGAAAACGAGCATTATGCACGTCAAGCAAACAAAAGCCGTAAAAAGATTATATTTGAACCCGGAGATTGGGTTTGGCTACATCTTCGAAAAGAGAGGTTTCCAAATCAACGAAAAAGCAAGTTGCATCCACGAGGAGATGGACCATTTCAAGTCCTTGAACGCATAAACGACAATGCCTACAAGATCGACTTACCTAGCGAATATGGTAATGTTAGTGCATCTTTTAATGTTAGTGACTTATCTTTATATGATGCAGGAGATTCGAGGACGAATCTTTTCGAAGAGGGAGGAATGATGTGATCCAAGCAGCGACAAAGCCCAAGCCCAAGAGCAACGATCCAATTGAGGACATTGGCGGCCCAATGACATCGGTCAAAAGCTAAGAAGATGCGTGAGGCCTTGCAAGGATTAATTTTAGAGATCCAAGGGAGAGAGGAGCCGCGACAACTTGATCTAAAACTATTGAATGTGTCGAGGATTGAAGATAATCAAAATCAAGTTGAAGCAAGGGAGGCCAAAGATGCATGAAGATTTACATGTGCCATGCACATGCACGTGCAAGAATTAAAAAGTCACATGAGAAGCACATGCAAATCCAAACAAATCACGTATAAGAGATTTTATCCGACAGAATCTACTCAAATCAATTCAAATCATATTCAAACGTAGTTTAAACGTGAGATGATATCTTATCATGCAAAGGATCATTATCTCACGATTTTATTAGTTATTTTATTTTTATTTTCGTTTTTTTTATTATTTAATTTAATTTTTATGATTAGCCTATTTAATGGCAAAACACTTTTGATTTAGAAGAACAAGTTTGAACTAAAAATTGAGTGTTTTTTTTAGAGAGGATTTCTCTTTAGTTCTTTGAAAAGAACAACGATCTTCTTCAAGTCACGCTTGAAGAATCTCGCTTGATAGCTTTGGTTCTTACCAACGAGTTTGGTCTGGGTCAAGCTCCTGTTTTGATAGCTTTGGTTCAGCCAACAGGTGTGGCTCGGCTCAAGCTCCTGTTTTGATAACTAGGGTTCCATCGAATTCTTCGATTGGGGTCTTAGTTCCTTACTTTGTTCTTGAATCGAAAAGGCGTTCCTTTGAATTATTCCGCGTTGTTGTCGGGTCCCGGGTCCTTTCGATCCGAGGTTCGCATCAGTTGGTATCAAAGCTTCGGCTCCTTGATTCAAGAAGCTATCGTTAATTTTTTGTTATCAATTTTTTTTCTTCATCTTATTCTATTCGTCATCATTGATTCTTTTTTTTTCGTGAATTTGTCTTCTTGAAAAGTAAAAAAAAAAGAGTTTGTCAAAAGTAAAAAAAAAAAAAAAAAAAAAAGAATTGTCAAAAGTAAAAAAAAAAGTTGTCAAAGTCAAAAAAAAGTTGTCAAAAGTCAAAAAAAAAGTTGTCAAAAGTAAAAAAAAAAAAAAAAATCGAAATTTTGTTCTAGAGATTTTGAAATTTCTAGCATTTTAAATTCAAAATTCGTTCTTAAATTCGTAGATAATTGTTCTTTGAAAATTCAAATTATTGAATCTTCATTCGAATATTGTCTTTATCCAAATTTTTCTTTGAAGGTTTAAATTGTTGAATCTTCATTTGAAATATTGTCTTCGTCTAAAGTTTTGTCTTATTTCAATCATACCCTTGATTTAGCATCTTTACAAGTTTGAACTTTTAAGCTTTGAAGTTTGATTTTTTATAGTTTGGCTTGTTGAATATTATCATCGATCAAGTTCTTACGTAAAGAACTAAAAGGGAGATCTAGAGGTAAAAGGCAAGAGGGTGAGACTATTATAGAAAAAGCCTTAATTTTTGAGCGAAACAC
This sequence comes from Begonia masoniana, assembly GCA_022432975.1. NCBI lineage: Eukaryota > Viridiplantae > Streptophyta > Magnoliopsida > Cucurbitales > Begoniaceae > Begonia > Begonia masoniana. The sequence goes on from CM039502.1 coordinate 46,319,922, forward strand.
GAGTGGAGTGACATCCATTGAGAGCAAACACGTGAGGGAGAGGTAAGGTCCATTACTTGATTATTTTTCTTTTACTTCTAACAATTTTCTTTTATTTCTTATTGTGGTCGAAAAAGAATATCATGAGTGGAGAAGAACACAACGACGTTGATTTAAAATTGTTCATGAGAGCCATGCAAGATCAATTCACGGCTCTAAATCAGAGAATGGAACGATTGGAAACTCCGACACCTAATCATGCACGACAAAGGAAGGATTTTGATGGAGAATCCGAAGAGTATAGTGGTTATTACCCAAAAGAAAGGAATGAGGGGACAAACCGAGAAGACAACGATTTACGAAATATCAAGGTAAATATTCCACCTTTCCAAGGGAAGAACGACCCCGAGGGATATTTGGATTGGGAACGAAAAGTAGACTTGGTATTTGAATTCCAAAATTATTCGGAGGATAAGAAGCTTAAGTTGATCACCATGGAGTTCACGGATTATGCTAGTATTTGGTGGGATCAATTAGTTAAGAACCGGAGGAGGAATGGTGAAGCACAAATCCGCACATGGGAAGACTTTAAGGCCATCATGAAAAAAAGATATGTTCCATCATACTACTATAGAGACGCGTGTCGAAAGCTCCAAAATTTGACACAAGGTTTCAAAAGTGTGGAGGAATATTATAAAGAGATGGAGGTAGCTATGATAAGGGTTAATGTGGAAGAAGATAAGGAAGCAACCATGGCTCGTTTTATTGGGGGATTGAATCGAGAAATTGCGGATGTGGTGGATCTACAACACTACATCGACTTGGAGGAGTTACTACACAAATCAATCAAAATAGAGCGGCAACTAAAGGCTAAGAGAAGTACTAGGGTTGGTACAACATCAACCGCAACTTGGCAAACAAATTGGAAAAATGAGAAGCCAAAATCGAGGGAGGATTCTAAGGAAAAAACTGTGTCCAACAATCAAGTGTTATCACAAAAAGCTAAGGCTGAGACTTCAAATCCAATTAGAACTCGAGAGATTAAGTGCTTTCGGTGCCAAGGGTTCGGACACATAGCTTCGAATTGTCCAAATAAAAGAGCTATGATTTTAAGGGACAATGGCGATGTGGAGAGTGTGAGTTCGAGTGATGGTGAGATGCCACCACTTGAGGATTGTAGTGACATTGAGGTAGAGGAACCAGTAAAAGGAGATCTTTTAGTCACAAGGCGAGTATTGAATGTGCAAACTAAGGAAGATGGCGACAAAGTACAACGTGAGCATATATTCCATACAAGATGTCATGTGCACAACAAAGTTTGTAGTTTGATCATCGATAGTGGGAGTTGCACCAATGTAGCAAGCACATTACTAGTCCAAAAGTTGAACTTGAAAATCGAGCAACATCCAAAACCATACAAGTTGCAATGGTTAAGCGATTGTGGAGAAATCAAGGTGACTAAACAGGTGGAAGTTCCTTTATCAATTGGTAGATACCAAGATAAAGTTTTATGTGATGTAGTTCCGATGCAAGCTACCCACATACTTTTTGGGAGACCTTGGCAATTTGACCGAAACGTCAAGCATAATGGTTACAAGAATGAGTATTCGTTGGTTTACAATGGAAAAACCATTATCCTTACACCATTAAAGCCATGGGAGGCAATTGTAGACCAAGAGAGGATTGCAAAGGAATTCCAAAAGATTAGGATTGAAAAAGAAAAAGAAAGTGGTGAAAAGAAATTAGTTGAAAAAGAGGCCAAAATAGAAAAAGAAAGTGGAGAAAGAAAAATAGATGAAAAGAGTACAAAGAGGAATGAAAAACCGAGGGAGGAAGAGAGGAAAATCGAGGGAAAAGAGATAAAAGCCGAGGGAGAGAGTGAACAAAAGTCAAGTGAGAAGCAAATGGCGTTGATGAACAAAAGTGAGGATAAGCGTGAGATGATTTTACTTTTATATAAAGATGTTTATTTATCATCTAACGACTCACCAAGTTTTCTTCCAAGTGTTATTTCTTTTCTTTTGCAGAAAAATAAATATTAAATTCCCGAGGAGTTTCGAAATCAAATTTCTCCTTTGAGAGTGATTGAGAAGCATAAAAATTTCGTACAAAGTACGTTAGTTCCAAGTCAACTGGAAACATCAAAGAGGTTTGAGTGGTTGGTAAGGCCACATGATTCTTATATTGCACCTATTATATATATAAGGTTGACAGATAAAATGCAAAATTATTTTATTGGAAAATTTGTTGTGGTTTATTTTGATGATATATTAGTTTATACCAAAACATTAGAACAACATGTGAAACATTTAAAATCTATTTTTAATGTTTTGCGAATAAACCAATTATATGCTAATCTCAAAAAGTGCACTTTTTGCATGGAATCGGTAGTGTTTCTTGGTTTTGTAGTGAGCTCGAGTGGAGTTTCTGTGGACGAAGAAAAGGTCAAGGCAATCAAGGAGTGGCCGACACCTAAGAATGCTAACGAGGTACGTAGTTTTCATGGCTTAGCTAGCTTTTACCGAAGATTCGTTAGAGATTTTAGTACTATTGCAGCACCATTGAATGATTTGGTTAAAAAGAATGTGGATTTTAAGTGGACTGAGTTACATGATGAATCTTTTAACCTTCTAAAAGAAAAGTTAACTAATGCACCTTTGTTATTTTTGCCAAATTTTGATAAAACATTTGAGATTGAATGTGATGCGTTGGGAAAAGGAATTGGTGGTGTTTTGATGCAGGATATGAAACCGATTGCTTACTTTAGTGAAAAGCTTAGTGGTGCGGTCTTAAACTATCCAACATACGACAAGGAGTTGTATGCCTTGGTGAGAACATTACAAACGTGGCAACACTACTCTTGGCCCAAGGAGTTCATCATCCATTCTGACCATGAAAGCCTAAAACACTTAAAGACACAAGGAAAGTTGCACAAGAGACATGCAAAGTGGATGGAGTTCATAGAGACCTTTCCTTATGTTATTCATTATAAAAAAGGTAAAGATAATGTGGTTGCCGATGCATTGTCAAGAAGGTACGTGCTTATAACTACTTTACAATCTAAGTTGTTAGGATTTGATTTAATAAAGAACTTATATGAATCGGACTCAGATTTTGATCTTGTTTGGAAAGAATGTGAGAAACATGCATGTAATGATTATTATAAACATGATGGATTTTTATTTAAAAAGGATAAACTTTGTATCCCTAAATGTTCTTTAAGAGAGTTACTTGTTAGAGAGACTCATGGAGGAGGGTTAATGGGACACTTTGGAGTTACTAAAACATTGAGTGTGCTTTGTGAACATTTTTATTGGCCGAAAATGAGGCATCATGTTCAAGCCATTTGTGATAAGTGCATTGAGTGTAGGAAGGCCAAATCAAAGATTAAACCTTATGGAAAGTACACTCCTTTACCTATTCCTAACCAACCTTGGGTGGACATATCGATGGATTTTGTGATTGGTTTGTCGAGGACACAAGGAGGGAAAGATAGCATATTTGTGGTAGTGGATAGGTTTAGTAAGATGGCTCACTTTATAGCATGCTCAAAGACAAACGACGCAACTCATGTGGCGGACTTATTCTTCAAAGAAGTTGTGCGTTTACACGGAATTCCTAAAACCATTGTGAGTGATAGAGATGTAAAGTTCCTAAGTCACTTTTGGAGAACTTTGTGGAGTAAGCTAGGAACAAAACTTTTATTCTCAACCGTGGCACACCCCCAAAAGGATGGACAAACAGAAGTGGTAAATAGAACACTTTCTACGTTGTTAAGAGCGATTATTTCTAAAAATTTAAAACAATGGGAAAAATGTTTACCTCATAATGAATTTGCTTATAATAGAGTTGTTCATTCTACTACTTCATATTCACCATTTGAAATTGTTTATGGATTTAATCCTTTATCTCCTCTTGATATTTTATCTCTACCTACTAACGAGTTTGTTAATTTTGATGGAGCAAAATTTGTTAGGGACTTACATCTGAAAGTACAAGAGAACATTCGAGAGAAAAACGAGCATTATGCACGTCAAGCAAACAAAAGCCGTAAAAAGATTATATTTGAACCCGGAGATTGGGTTTGGCTACATCTTCGAAAAGAGAGGTTTCCAAATCAACGAAAAAGCAAGTTGCATCCACGAGGAGATGGACCATTTCAAGTCCTTGAACGCATAAACGACAATGCCTACAAGATCGACTTACCTAGCGAATATGGTAATGTTAGTGCATCTTTTAATGTTAGTGACTTATCTTTATATGATGCAGGAGATTCGAGGACGAATCTTTTCGAAGAGGGAGGGAATGATGTGATCCAAGCAGCGACAAAGCCCAAGCCCAAGAGCAACGATCCAATTGAGGACATTGGCGGCCCAATGAATCGGTCAAAAGCTAAGAAGATGCGTGAGGCCTTGCAAGGATTAATTTTAGAGATCCAAGGGAGAGAGGAGCCGCGACAACTTGATCTAAAACTATTGAATGTGTCGAGGATTGAAGATAATCAAAATCAAGTTGAAGCAAGGGAGGCCAAAGATGCATGAAGATTTACATGTGCCATGCACATGCACGTGCAAGAATTAAAAAGTCACATGAGAAGCACATGCAAATCCAAACAAATCACGTATAAGAGATTTTATCCGACAGAATCTACTCAAATCAATTCAAATCATATTCAAACGTAGTTTAAACGTGAGATGATATCTTATCATGCAAAGGATCATTATCTCACGATTTTATTAGTTATTTTATTTTTATTTTCGTTTTTTTTATTATTTAATTTAATTTTTATGATTAGCCTATTTAATGGCAAAACACTTTTGATTTAGAAGAACAAGTTTGAACTAAAAATTGAGTGTTTTTTTTAGAGAGGATTTCTCTTTAGTTCTTTGAAAAGAACAACGATCTTCTTCAAGTCACGCTTGAAGAATCTCGCTTGATAGCTTTGGTTCTTACCAACGAGTTTGGTCTGGGTCAAGCTCCTGTTTTGATAGCTTTGGTTCAGCCAACAGGTGTGGCTCGGCTCAAGCTACTGTTTTGATAACTAGGGTTCCATCGAATTCTTCCGATTGGGGTCTTAGTTCCTTACTTTGTTCTTGAATCGAAAAGGCGTTCCTTTGAATTATTCCGCGTTGTTGTCGGGTCCCGGGTCCTTTCGATCCGAGGTTCGCATCATTATCCAATCCCACTTCAATGTTTTAGCTTGAAGTGATGACAACGACGTGTGTTGAGGACTCACTAAGCTTCATGGACACGTAATTAAGACTTGTAATGCGTTTGATGAAGTTTAAGAATCTTCACTTATATCGATTAGTTCCTAAAGAATTGAACGTATCAAGCAAATGAGGTTTACTGTTACATGACTTGTGGTTAGAACCTAAGTTATCCATTTCAACTTCAATGTTTTAACTTGAAGTGATGACAACGACGTGTATTGAGGACACAATAAGCTTCATGGACGCGTAATTAATACTTAGTAATACGTTTGATGAAGTATAAGAACCTTTACTTCAATCGACTTGTTGCACAAGAACTGAACGTATCAAGCAAATGAGGTTTACTTTTACATGACTTGTGGTTAGAACCTAAGTTATACTTTTCACCTTCAAAGTTTTAACTTGATGTGATGACAAAGAAGTGTATTGAAGACGCAATAAGATTCATGGACGCGTAATTAAGACTTCGTAAGGCGTTTGATGAAGTATAAGAACCTTCACTTCAATCGATTTGTTTCAAAAGAACTGAACGTATCATGCAAATGAGGTTGACTGTTACATGACTTGTGGTTCGAACCTAAGTTATCCATTTCACCTTCATTGTTTTAACTTGAAGTGATGCCAACGACGTGTTTTGAGGACAATATAAGCTTCATAGACGCGTAATTAATACTTAGTAAGGCGTTTAATGAAGTATTCAATCATCACTTCAATCGATTTGTTCCAAAAGAACTGAACGGATCAAGCAAATGAAGTTTACTGTTACATGACTTGTGGTTAGAACCTAAGTTATCGATTTCACCTTCAATGTTTTAACTTGAAGTGATGAGAACGACGTGTATTGAGGACCCAATAAGCTTCATGGACGCGTAATTAAGACTATGTAATCCGTTTGATGAAGTATAAGAACCTTCACTTCAATCGATTTGTTCCAAAAGAACTGAACGTATCAAGTAAATGAGGTTTACTGTTACATGACTTGTGGTTAGAACCTAAGTTATCGATTTCACCTTCAATGTTTTAACTTGAAGTGATGAGAACGACGTGTATTGAGGACCCAATAAGCTTCATGGACGCGTAATTAAGACTATGTAATCCGTTTGATGAAGTATAAGAACCTTCACTTCAATCGATTTGTTCCAAAAGAACTGAACGTATCAGTAAATGAGGTTTACTGTTACATGACTTGTGGTTAGAACCTAAGTTATCGATTTCACCTTCAATGTTTTAACTTGAAGTGATGACAACGACGTGTATTGAGGACCCAATAAGCTTCATGGACGCGTAATTAAGACTTGTAATGCGTTTGATGAAGTATAAGAACCTTCACTTCAATCGATTTGTTCCAAAAGAACTGAACGTATCAAGCAAATGAGGTTTACTGTTACATGACTTGTGGTTAGAACCTAAGTTATCCATTTCACCTTCAATGTTTTAACTTGAAGTGATGACAACGACGTGTGTTGAGGACACACTAAGCTTCATGGACGCATAATTAAGACTTAGTAATGCGTTTGATGAAGTATAAGAACCTTCACTTCAATCGATTTGTTCCAAAAGAACTGAACGTATCAAGCAAATGAGGTTTACTGTTACATGACTTGTGGTTAGAACCTAAGTTATCGATTTCACCTTCAATGTTTTAACTTGAAGTGATGACAACGACGTGTATTGAGGACCCAATAAGCTTCATGGACGCGTAATTAAGACTTAGTAATGCGTTTGATGAAGTATAAGAACCTTCACTTCAATCGATTTGTTCCAAAAGAACTGAACGTATCAAGCAAATGAGGTTGACTGTTACATGACTTGTGGTTAGAACCTAAGTTATCGATTTAACCTTCAATGTTTTAACTTGAAGTGATGACAACGACGTGTATAAAGGACCCAATAAGCTTCATGGACGCGTAACTAAGACTTGTAATGCGTTTGATGAAGTTTAAGAATCTTCACTTCAATCGATTTGTTCCTAAAGAACTGAACGTATCAAGCAAATGAGGTTTACTGTTACATGACTTGTGGTTAGAACCTAAGTTATCGATTTCACCTTCAATGTTTTAACTTGAAGTGATGACAACGACGTGTATTGAGGACCCAATAAGCTTCATGGACGTGTAATTAAGACTAAGTAATGCGTTTGATGAAGTATAAGAACCTTCACTTCAATCGATTTGTTCCAAAAGAACTGAACGTATCAAGCAAATGAGGTTTACTGTTACATGACTTGTGGTTAGAACCTAAGTTATCCATTTCACTTTCAATGTTTTAACTTGAAGTGATGACAACGACGTGTATTGAGGACCCAATAAGCTTCATGGAAGTGTAATTAAGACTAAGTAATGCGTTTGATGAAGTATAAGAACCTTCACTTCAATCGATTTGTTCCAAAAGAACTGAACGTATCAAGCAAATGAGGTTGACTGTTACATGACTTGTGGTTAGAACCTAAGTTATCGAACGTGAAATGGATAACTTAGGTTCTAACCACAAGTCATGTAACAGTAAACCTCATTTGCTTGATACGTTCAGTTCTTTTGCAACAAATCGATTGAAGTGAAGGTTCTTATACTTCATCAAACGCATTACTAAGTCTTAGTTACGCGTCCATGAAGCTTATTGGGTCGTTAATACACGTCGTTGTCATCACTTCAATTTAAAACATTGAAAGTGAAATGGATAACTTAGGTTCTAACCACAAGTCATGTAACAGTAAACCTCATTTGCTTAACACGTTCAGTTCTTTTGGAACAAATCGATTGAAGTGAAGCTTATTGGTTCCTCAATACACGTCGTTGTCATCACTTCAAGTTAAAACATTGAAAGTGAAATGGATAACTTAGGTTCTAACCACAAGTCATGTAACAGTAAACCTCATTTGCTTGATACGTTCAGTTCTTTTGGAACAAATCGATTGAAGTGAAGGCTCTTATACTTCATCAAACGCATTACTAATTCTTAGTTACGCATTCATGAAGCTTATTGGGTCGTTAATACACGTCGTTGTCATCACTTCAATTTAAAACATTGAAAGTTAAATGGATAACTAAGGTTCTAACCACAAGTCATGTAACAGTAAACCTCATTTGCTTAACACGTTCAGTTCTTTTGGAACAAATCGATTGAAGTGAAGCTTATTGGTTCCTCAATACACGTCGTTGTCATCACTTCAAGTTAAAACATTGAAAGTGAAATGGATAACTTAGGTTCTAACCACAAGTCATGTAACAGTAAACCTCATTTGCTTGATACTTTCAGTTCTTTTAGAACAAATCGATTGAAGTGAAGGTTCTTATACTTCATCAAACGCATTACTAAGTCTTAGTTACGCGTCCATGAAGCTTATTGGGTCCTCAATACACGTCGTTGTCATCACTTCAATCGATTTGTTCCAAAAGAACTGAACGTATCAAGCAAATGAGGTTTACTGTTACATGACTTGTGGTTAGAACCTAAGTTATCCATTTCACCTTCAATGTTTTAACTTGAAGTGATGACAACGACGTGTATTGAGGACCCAATAAGCTTCATGGACGCGTAATTAAGACTAAGTAATGCGTTTGATGAAGTATAAGAACCTTCACTTCAATCGATTTGTTCCAAAAGAACTGAACGTATCAAGCAAATGAGGTTTACTGTTACATGACTTGTGGTTAGAACCTAAGTTATCCATTTCACCTTAAATCTTTTAACTTGAAGTGATGACAACGATGTGTATTGAGGACCCAATAAGCTTCATGGACACGTAATTAAGACTTAGTAGTGGTTGATGAAGTATAAGAACTCACTTCAATCGATTTGTTCCAAAGAACTGAACGTATCAAGCAAATGAGGTTGACTGTTACATGACTTGTGGTTAGAACCTAAGTTATCGAACGTGAAATGGATAACTTAGGTTCTAACCACAAGTCATGTAACAGTAAACCTCATTTGCTTGATACGTTCAGTCTTTTGCAACAAATCGATTGAAGTGAAGGTTCTTATACTTCATCAAACGCATCTACTACGTCTTAGTTACGCGTCCATGAAGCTTATTGGGTCGTTAATACACGTCGTTGTCATCACTTCAATTTAAAACATTAAAAGTTAAATGGATAACTAAGGTTCTAACCACAAGTCATGTAACAGTAAACCTCATTTGCTTAACACGTTCAGTTCTTTGGAACAAATCGATTGAAAGTGAAGCTTATTGGTTCCTCAATACACGTCGTTGTCATCACTTCAAGTTAAAACATTGAAAGTGAAATGGATAACTTAGGTTCTAACCACAAGTCATGTAACAGTAAACCTCATTTGCTTGATACTTTCAGTTCTTTTAGAACAAATCGATTGAAGTGAAGGCTCTTATACTTCATCAAACGCATTACTAAGTCTTAGTTACGCATTCATGAAGCTTATTGGGTCCTCAATACACGTCGTTGTCATCACTTCATTCAAGTGTTAGCTGTAAACTAGAATATCATCAAAATAAATAACAACAAACTTTCCAATGTAAGCACGTAAAACATGATTCATTAAACGCATAAATGTACTTGGTGCGTTAGTCAACCCGAAAGGCATTACTAGCCACTCATACAAACCATGTTTTGTTTTGAAAGCAGTTTTCCATTCATCACCTTCTTGCATACGAATTTGATGATAACCACTTTTTAAATCAATCTTTGAAAAGATAGTGGAACCATGCAATTCATCTAACATGTCATCTAATCGAGGTATGGGATGTCGATACTTTACCGTGATTTTATTGATTGCTCGGCAATCGACCTACATTCTCCAAGTTCCATCTTTCTTAGGGACCAACAAGACAGGAACCGCACATGGACTCATGCTTTCTCGAACATGTCCTTTGGCTAGCAGCTCTTCAACTTGCCTTTGAAGTTCCTTTGTTTCTTCTGGATTACTTCGATAGGCGGGTCGATTAGGAATGGTAGCTCCTGGAATGAAATCAATTCGATGCTCAATGCCTCTTATTGGTGGCAATCCTGGTGGCGTTTCCTCAGGAAAGACATCTTCAAATTCCTGCAAAAGAGCAACTGCTACAGTAGGCAAAGGATTATCAGTGTTAGTTGTTAAGAAATAAGCCTCTTTGTACAAGATCAACATCATCGTTTTTTCTGATTTGAAGGCACTCTTAATCTCTCTCTCTTTTGCAAGGAAATTCACTGCCTTTTTTTCTTTTTCAAGAGGGACCTGACTCTTTTCTCTCTTCTTCTCACATTTTCTCTCTTCTCTCTCACTTTCTTTTGAACTCTCATGCTCACTCTCACATTGTTTTGTATTAGCTGTGACAGATTTTTTAATTTGACATTGCTCTTCGAAAACTTGATGGGGTGGTAACGGAGCTAGAGTAATACTTCGTCCATCCTTGGTAAAGCTGTACCGATTCTTGTATCCATCATGGGTGGTGCGTCTATCAAATTGCCATGGTCTTCCAAGAAATATATGGCTTGCTTGCATAGGAACAACATCACAAAGAACTTCATCTGAATATTTGCCAATTGAAAATCAAACAAGAACCTGTTTTGTTACCTTCATTTCTCCACTTTCATTGAGCCATTGGAGGCGATATGGTCGAGGGTGTTTTAGAGTCTTTAATCCAAGTTTGTCCACCATCATCTTACTTGCAACATTCACACAACTTCCTCCATCTATGATTAAACCACAAACCTTTTCTTTAACATGGCAGCGCGTATAGAAAATGTTTTCACGTTGTTGACGGTCATCATCTTCTATAGTTTGAACATGGAGGGTTCGAAGAACTACTAAGGCTTGGCCAACAACTGCATGTTCGGTATCACTAGCTTCTTCAAGTGGTGGCATAACTTCATTGTCACTTTCTTCTTCAGAAACAATATCCCCATTATTTAACAAAATCATAGTTCTTTTATTTGGGCATTGTGAAGAAATATGACCAATTCCATGACATTTAAAACACTTTATATCTCGATTTCTCTGGGTTGGGGTATAACTCGTACCTTTTTCAACCTGCTTGGCCATCACTTTTTCATCTTTTGGCTTGGAAGTCGACTGCTTTCTTGCCTTAGAGTAGAGTTCCATTTTGACTTCCCACTCAAAGAAGTAAAAGTTTCTTGCTTGGAGGTTGATCTTCCTCCTCTTTTGATGCGAACCTCGGATCGAAAGGACCCGGGACCCGACAACAACGCGGAATAATTGAAAGGAACGCCTTTTGATTCAAGAACAAAGTAAGGAACTAAGACCCCAATCGAAGAATTCGATGGAACCCTAGTTATCAAAACAGGAGCTTGACCCGAGCCACACCTGTTGGCTGAACCAAAGCTATCAAAACAGGAGCTTGACCCAGACCAAACTCGTTGGTAAGAACCAAAGCTATCAAGCGAGATTCTTCAAGCGTGACTTGAAGAAGATCGTTGTTCTTCGCAAAGAACCAAAGAGAAATCCTCTCTAAAAAAAACTCTCAATTTTTAATTCAAACTTGTTCTTCTATTAAATCAAATAGTTTGCCATTAAATAGGCTACACATTAAAATTAAAATAAATAATTGAAAAAAACGAAAATTAAAATAAAATAACTAATAAAATTGTGAGATAATGATCCTTTGCATGATAAGATATCATCTCACGTTTAAACTACGTTTGAATATGATTTGAGTAGATTCTGTTGGATAAAATCTCTCATACGTGATTTGTTTGGATTTGCATGTGCTTCGCATGTGACTTTTTAATTCTTACACGTGCATGTGCATGACACATGTAAATCTTCGTGCATCTTTAGCCTTCCTTGCTTCAAAAGATCTTCCAATAATTTTGGGCTCTTGCTCTTGTCATTGGGCCCGCCGTATCAATAATTGGATCTTTGTTCTTGGGCTTTGACTTGGTCTCAACTTGGATCACATCATAAATCAAGTCATGTGGATCTTTATCTCTTTCCAACCCACGTGAATCTTTATCTCTTTGTACTTTGTGTGGATCTCTACCCTTCTCTCTCCAATCCGTTGGGATTTGTGGAGCCCAATTCCATGCCTTATGGGTCTTCTTTTGCCAATTTCGTGGGGCCCACTTCCATGTTACAAAGCTCTTCTCTTGCTTTTGTTGTGATCGCTCTTTTCCTCGGGTTTTCACGACTAAACCATGTGAAGCTTTGTTCGTTGGACCTCCTTTATCTTCTAATAGATCATGGTCCTTGACAATGAGATTTATCGCTCCTCGGTTCACATCATCTTTTGAGCTGCCTTTCAACCTTCATGGCCATGTGGACAACCTCTTCAAGTTCCACGTAGTGCTGCAATTCTACAATATTTGCAATTTCACGATTGAGACCACAAATGAACCGAGCCATGGTTGCTTCTCGATCTTCCTCAACATTGGCACGAATCATGGATATTTCCATCTCTTTATGGTACTCCTCAACAGATTTTGAACCCTGTTTAAGGCTTTGCAATTTTAAGTGTAAATCTCTATAATAATGTGAAGGAACAAACCTTCGTCTCATGGCAGCTTTCATGTCTTCCCAATTGTTGATTGGAATTTCTCTATTTCTTCGTTTGGTTAGGAGCACTTGGTCCCACCGAGCAATTGCGTAATCAGTGAAAGAAACAGCTGCAAGTTATCAAAAAAATGAGGTTTACTGTTACATGACTTGTGGTTAGAACCTAAGTTATCCATTTCACTTTCAATGTTTTATCTTGATGTGATGACAACGACGTGTATTGAGGACCCAACAAGCTTCATGGACGCGTAACTAATACTTAGTAATACGTTTGATGAAGTATAAGAACTTTCACTTCAATCGATTTGTTACAAAAGAACTGAACGTATCAAGAAAATGAGGTTTACTGTTACATGACTTGTTGTTAGAACCTAAGTTATCCATTTCACTTTCAATGTTTTAACTTGAAGTGATGACAACGACGTGTATTGAGGACCCAATAAGCTTCATGGACGCGTAACTAAGACTTAGTAATGCGTTTGATGAAGTATAAGAACCTTCACTTCAAACGATTTGTTCCAAATGAACTGAACGTATCAAGCAAATGAGGTTTACTGTTACATGACTTGTGGTTAGAACCTAAGTTATCCATTTCACGTTCGATGTTTTAAATTGAAGTGATGACAACGACGTGTATTGAGGATCCAATAAGCTTCATGGACGCGTAACTAAGACTTAGTAATGCGTTTGATGAAGTATAAGAACCTTCACTTCAATCGATTTGTTCAAAAGAACTGAACGTATCAAGAAAATGAGATTTACTGTTACATGACTTGTGGTTAGAACCTAAGTTATCCATTTCACCTTCAATGTTTTAACTTGAAGTGATGACAACGACGTGTATTGAAGACACAATAAGCTTCATGGACGCGTAACTAAGACTTAGTAATGCGTTTGATGAAGTATAAGAACCTTCACTTCAATCGATTTGTTACAAAAGAACTGAACGTATCAAGCAAATGAGGTTTACTGTTACATGACTTGTGGTTAGAACCTAAGTTATCCATTTCACGTTCAATGTTTTAATTTGAAGTGATAATAATGACGTGTATTGAGGACCCAATAAGCTTCATGGACGCGTAACTAATACTTAGTAATGCGTTTGATGAAGTATAAGAACTTTCACTTCAATCGATTTGTTACAAAAGACCTGAACGTATCAAGCAAATGAGGTTTACTGTTACATGACTTGTGGTGAGAACCTAAGTTATCCATTTCACTTTCAATGTTTTAACTTGAAGTTATGACAACGACGTGTATTGAGGACCCAATAAGCTTCATGGACGCGTAACTAAGACTTAATAATGCGTTTGATGAAGTATAAGAACCTTCACTTCAATCGATTTGTTTCAAATGAACTTAACGTATCAAGCAAATGAGGTTTACTGTTACATGACTTGTGGTGAGAACCTAAGTTATCCATTTCACTTTCAATGTTTTAACTTGAAGTTATGACAACGACGTGTATTGAGGACCCAATAAGCTTCATGGACGCGTAACTAAGACTTAATAATGCGTTTGATGAAGTATAAGAACCTTCACTTCAATCGATTTGTTTCAAATGAACTTAACGTATCAAGTAAATGAGGATTACTGTTACATGACTTGTGGTTAGAACCTAAGTTATCCATTTCACGTTCAATGTTTTAACTCGAAGTGATGACAAAGACGTGTATTGAGGACCCAATAAGCTTCATGGACGAGTAACTAAGACTTAGTAATGCGTTTGATGAAGTATAAGAACCTTCACTTCAATCGATTTGTTACAAAAGAACTGAACATATTAAGCAAATGAGATTTACTGTTACATGACTTGTGGTTAGAACCTAAGTTATCCATTTCACGTTCAATGTTTTAACTTGAAGTGATGACAATGACGTGTATTGAGGACACAATAAGCTTCATGGACGCGTAACTAAGACTTAGTAATGCGTTTGATGAAGTATAAGAACCTTCACTTCAATCGATTTGTTACAAAAGAACTGAACGTATCAATTAAATGAGGTTTACTGTTACATTACTTGTGGTTAGAACCTAAGTTATCCATTTCACGTTCAATGTTTTAAGTTGAAGTGATGACAACGACGTGTATTGAGGACCCAATAAGCTTCATGGACGTGTAACTACTAAGACTTAGTAATGCGTTTGATAAAGGTTCTAACCACAAGTCATGTAACAGTAACCCTCATTTGCTTGATACGTTCAGTTCTTTTGGAACAAATCGATCGAAGTGAAGGTTCTTATACTTCATCAAACGCATTACTAAGTCTTAGTTACGCGTCCATGAAGCTTATTGGGTCCTCAATACACGTCGTTGTCATCACTTCAAGTTAAAACATTGTACGTGAAATGGATAACTTAGGTTCTAACCACAAGTCATGTAACAGTAACCCTCATTTGCTTGATAAGTTGAGTTCTTTTGGAACAAATCGATTGAAGTGAAGGTTCTTATACTTCATCAAACGCATTACTAAGTCTTAGTTACGCGTCCATGAAGCTTATTGTGTCCTCAATACACGTCATTGTCATCACTTCAAGTTAAAACATTGAACGTGAAATGGATAACTTAGGTTCTAACCACAAGTCATGTAACAGTAAATCTCATTTGCTTAATATGTTCAGTTCTTTTGTAACAAATCGATTGAAGTGAAGGTTCTTATACTTCATCAAACGCATTACTAAGTCTTAGTTACTTGTCCATGAAGCTTATTGGGTCCTCAATACACGTCTTTGTCATCACTTCGAGTTAAAACATTGAACGTGAAATGGATAACTTAGGTTCTAACCACAAGTCATGTAACAGTAATCCTCATTTACTTGATACGTTAAGTTCATTTGAAACAAATCGATTGAAGTGAAGGTTCTTATACTTCATCAAACGCATTATTAAGTCTTAGTTACGCGTCCATGAAGCTTATTGGGTCCTTAATACACGTCGTTGTCATCACTTCAAGTTAAAACATTGAAAGTGAAATGGATAACTTAGGTTCTAACCACAAGTCATGTAACAGTAAACCTCATTTGCTTGATACGTTCAGTTCTTTTGGAACAAATCGATTGAAGTGAAGGTTCTTATACTTCATCAAACGCATTACTAAGTCTTAGTTACGCGTCCATGAAGCTTATTGGGTCCTCAATACACGTCAGTTAGTATCACTTCAAGTTAAAACATTGAACGTGAAATGGATAACTTAGGTTCTAACCACAAGTCATGTAACAGTAAACCTCATTTGCTTGATACGTTCAGTTCTTTTGTAACAAATCGATTGAAGTGAAGGTTCTTATACTTCATCAAACGCATTACTAAGTCTTAGTTACGCGTCCATGAAGCTTATTGGGTCCTCAATACACGTCGTTGTCATCACTTCAAGTTAAAACATTGAAGGTGAAATGGATAACTTAGGTTCTAACCACAAGTCATGTAACAGTAAATCTCATTTGCTTGATACGTTCAGTTCTTTTGGAACAAATCGATTGAAGTGAAGGTTCTTATACTTCATCAAACGCATTACTAAGTCTTAGTTACGCGTCCATACAGTTTATTGGGTCCTCAATATACGTCGTTGTCATCACTTCAAGTTAAAACATTGAAAGTTAAATGGATAACTTAGGTTCTAACCACAAGTCATGTAACAGTAAACCTCATTTGCTTGATACGTTAAGTACTTTTGGAACAAATCGATTGAAGTGAAGGTTCATATACTTCATCAAACGCATTACTAAGTCTTAGTTACGCGTCCATAAAGCTTATTGGGTCCTCAATACAGGTCGTTGTCATCACATCAAGTTAAAACATTGAACGAGAAATGGATAACTTAGGTTCTAACCACAAGTCATGTAACAGTAACCCTCATTTGCTTGATACGTTCAGTTCTTTTGGAACAAATCGATTGAAGTGAAGGTTCTTATACTTCATCAAACGCATTACTAAGTCTTAGTACGCGTCCATGAAGCTTATTGGGTCCTCAAAACACGTTGTTGTCATCACTTCAAGTTAAAACATTGAACGTGAAATAGATAATTTAGGTTTTAACCAAAAGTAATGTAACAGTAAACATCATTTGCTTGATACGTTAAGTTCTTTTGGAACAAATTGATTGAAGTGAAGGTTCTTATACTTCATCAAACGCATTACTAAGTCCTAGTTACGCGTCCATGAAGCTTATTGGGTCCTCAATACACGTCGTTGTCATCACTTTAAGTTAAAACATTGAACGTGAAATGGATAACTTAGGTTCTAACCACAAGTCATGTAACAGTAAACCTCATTTGCTTGATACGTTCAGTTCTTTTGGAACAAATCGATTGAAGTGAAGGTTCTTATACTTCATCAAACGCATTACTAAGTCTTAGTTACGCGTCCATGAAGCTTATTGGGTCCTCAATACACGTCGTTGTCATCACTTCAAGTTAAAACATTGAACGTGAAATGGATAACTTAGGTTCTAACCACAAGTCATGTAACAGTAACCCTCATTTGCTTGATACGTTCAGTTCTTTTGGAACAAATCGATTGAAGTGAAGGTTCTTATACTTCATCAAACGCATTACTAAGTCTTAGTTAGGCGTCCATGAAACTTATTGGGTCCTTAATACACGTCGTTGTCATCACTTCAAGTTAAAACATTGAACGTGAAATGGATAACTTAGGTTCTAACCACAAGCCATGTAACAGTAACCCTCATTTGCTTGATACGTTCAGTTCTTTTGGAACAAATCGATTGAAGTGAAGGTTCTTTTACTTCATCAAACGCATTACAAAGTCTTAGTTACTCGTCCATGAAGCTTATTGGGTCCTCAATACACGTCGTTGTCATCACTTCAAGTTAAAACATTGAACGTGAAATGAATAATTTAGGTTCTAACCACAAGTCATGTAACAGTAAACCTCATTTGCTTGATACGTTCAGTTCTTTTGGAACAAATCGATTGAAGTGAAGGTTCTTATACTTCATCAAACGCATTACTAAGTCTTAGTTACGCGTCCATGAAGTTTATTGGGTCCTCAATACACGTCGTTGTCATCACTTCAAGTTAAAACATTGAACGTGAAATGGATAACTTCGGTTCTAACCACAAGTCATGTAACAGTAAACCTCATTTGCTTGATACGTTCAGTTCTTTTGGAACAAATCGATTGAAGTGAAGGTTCTTATACTTCATCAAACGCATTACTAAGTCTAGTTACGCGTCCATGAAGCTTATTGGGTCCTCAATACACGTCGTTGTCATCACTTCAAGTTAAAACTTTGAACGTGAAATGGATAACTTAGGTTCTAACCACAACTCATGTAACAGTAAACATCATTTGCTTGATACGTTAAGTACTTTTGGAACAAATCGATTGAAGTGAAGGTTCTTATATATTATCAAACGAATTACTAAGTCTTAGTTACGGGTCCATGACGCTTATTGGGTCGTCAATACACGTCGTTGTCATCACTTCAAGTTAAAACATTGAACGTGAAATGGATAACTTAGGTTCTAACCACAAGCCATGTAACAGTAACCCTCATTTGCTTGATACGTTCAGTTCTTTTGGAACAAATCGATTGAAGTGAAGGTTCTTTTACTTCATCAAACGCATTACAAAGTCTTAGTTACTCGTCCATGAAGCTTATTGGGTCCTCAATACACGTCGTTGTCATCACTTCAAGTTAAAACATTGAACGTGAAATGAATAATTTAGGTTCTAACCACAAGTCATGTAACAGTAAACCTCATTTGCTGATACGTTCAGTTCTTTTGGAACAAATCGATTGAAGTGAAGGTTCTTATACTTCATCAAACGCATTACTAAGTCTTAGTACGCGTCCATGAAGTTTATTGAGTCCTCAATACACGTCGTTGTCATCACTTCAAGTTAACATTGAAGTGAAGGTTCTTATACTTCATCAAACGCATTACTAAGTCTTAGTTACGCGTCCATGAAGCTTATTGGTCCTCAATACACGTCGTTGTCATCACATTCAAGTTAAAACAATGAAAGTGAAATGGATAACTTAGGTTCTAACCACAAGTCATGTAACAGTAAACCTCATTTGCTTGATACGTTCAGTTCTTTTGTAACAAATCGATTGAAGTGAAGGTTCTTATACTTCATCAAACGCATTACTAAGTCTTAGTTACGCGTCATGAAGCTTATTGGTCCTCAATACACGTCGTTGTCATCACTTCAAGTTAAAACATTGAACGTGAAATGGATAACTTAGGTTCTAACCACAAGTCATGTAACAGTAAACCTCAGTTGCTTGATACGTTCAGTTCTTTGGAACAAATCGATTGAAGTGAAGGTTCTTATACTTCATCAACGCATTACTAAGTCTTAGTTACGCGTCCATGAAGCTTATTGGGTCCTCAATACACGTCGTTGTCATCACTTCAAGTTAAAACATTGAACGTGAAATGGATAACTTAGGTTCTAACCACAAGTCATGTAACAGTAAACCTCATTTGCTTGATACGTTCAGTTCTTTTGGAACAAATCGATTGAAGTGAAGGTTCTTATACTTCATCAAACGCATTACTAAGTCTTAGTTACGCGTCCATGAAGCTTATTGGGTCCTCAATACACGTCGTTGTCATCACTTCAAGTTAAAACATTGAACGTGAAATGAATAATTTAGGTTCTAACCACAAGTCATGTAACAGTAAACCTCATTTGCTTGATACGTTCAGTTCTTTTGGAACAAATCGATTGAAGTGAAGGTTCTTATACTTCATCAAACGAATTACTAAGTCTTAGTTACGCGTCCATGAAGCTTATTGGGTCCTCAATACACGTCGTTGTCATCACTTCAAGTTAAAACATTGAACGTGAAATGGATAACTTCGGTTCTAACCACAAGTCATGTAACAGTAAACCTCATTTGCTTGATACGTTCAGTTCTTTTGGAACAAATCGATTGAAGTGAAGGTTCTTATACTACATCAAACGCATTACTAAGTCCTAGTTATGCGTCCATGAAGCTTACTGGGTCATCAAAACTCGTCGTTGTCATCACTTCAAGTTAAAACTTTGAACGTGAAATGGATAACTTAGGTTCTAACCACAACTCATGTAACAGTAAACATCATTTGCTTGATACGTTAAGTACTTTTGGAACAAATCGATTGAAGTGAAGGTTCTTATATATTATCAAACGAATTACTAAGTCTTAGTTACGGGTCCATGACGCTTATTGGGTCGTCAATACACGTCGTTGTCATCACTTCAAGTTAAAACATTGAAAGTGAAATGGATAACTTAGGTTCTAACCACAAGTCATGTAACAGTACACCTCATTTGCTTGATACGTTCAGTTCTTTTGTCACAAATCGATTGAAGTGAAGGTTCTTATACTTCATCAAACGCATTACTAAGTTTTAGTTACGGGTCCATGAAGCTTATTGGGTCCTCAATACACGTCGTTGTCATCACTTCAAGTTATAACATTGAAAGTGAAATGGATAACTTAGGTTCTAACCACAAGTCATGTAACAGTAAACCTAATTTGCTTGATACGTTCAGTTCTTTTGACACAAATCGATTGAAGTGAAGGTTCTTATACTTCATCAAACGCATTACTAAGTCTTAGTTACGCGTCCATGAAGCTTATTGGGTCCTCAATACACGTCGTTGTCATCACATCAAGTTAAAACAATGAAAGTGAAATGGATAACTTAGGTTCTAACCACAAGTCATGTAACAGTAAACCTCATTTGCTTGATACCTTCAGTTCTTTTGTAACAAATCGATTGAAGTGAAGTTTCTTATACTTCATCAAACGCATTACTAAGTCTTAGTTACGCGTCATTTAAGCTTTTTCGGTCCTCAATACACGTCGTTGTCATCACTTCAAGTTAAAACATTGAACGTGAAATGGATAACTTAGGTTCTAACCACAAGACATGTAACAGTAAACCTCATTTGCTTGAGACGTTCAGTTCTTTTGTCACAAATCGATTGAAGTGAAGGTTCTTATACTTCATCAAACGCATTACTAAGTCTTAGTTACGCGTCCATGAAGCTTATTGGGTCCTCAATACACGTCGTTGTCATCACATCATGTTAAAACATTGAAAGTGAAATGGATAACTTAGGTTCTAACCACAAGTCATGTAACAGTAAACCTCATTTGCTTGATACGTTCAGTTCTTTTGTAACAAATCGATTGAAGTGAAGGTTCTTATACTTCATCAAACGCATTACTAAGTCTTAGTTACGCGTCCATGAAGCTTACTGGGTCCTCAAAACACGTCGTTGTCATCACTTCAAGTTAAAACATTGAACGTGAAATGGATAACTTAGGTTCTAACCACAAGTCATGTAACAGTAAACATCATTTGCTTGATACGTTAAGTACTTTTGGAACAAATCGATTGAAGTGAATGTTCTTATACATTATCAAACGAATTACTAAGTCTTAGTTACGGGTCCATGACGCTTATTGGGTCCTCAATACACGTCGTTGTCATCACTTCAAGTTAAAACATTGAAAGTGAAATGGATATCTTAGGTTCTAACCACAAGTCATGTAACAGTAAACCTCATTTTCTTGATACGTTCAGTTCTTTTGTAAAAAATCGATTGAAGTGAAGGTTCTTATACTTCATCAAACGCATTACTAAGTCTTAGTTACGCGTCAATGAAGCTTATTGGGTCCTCAATACACGTCGTTGTCATCACATCAAGTTAAAACATTGAAAGTGAAATGGATAACTAAGGTTCTAACCACAAGTCATGTAACAGTAATCCTCATTTGCTTGATACGTTCAGTTCTTTTGTAACAAATCGATTGAAGTGAAGCTTATTAGGTCCTCAATAGACGTCGTTGTCATCACTTCATGTTAAAACATTGAAAGTGAAATGGATAACTTATACTTTCCAATCCGAAATGGTACCACCACTTGCTTGGTGACACGTACCTCCCCGCTATCATTCAACCATTGCAACTTGTAAGGTCGTGGATGTTTCAACGTTAAAAGTCCCAATTTCTCCACCATAGAAGCACTAGCCACATTGGTACAACTTCCCCCGTCGACTATGACGCTGCACTCTTTGTCTTTCACGTGGCACCGGGTGTGGAAAATATTTTCTCGCTGCACCTTATCATCTTCGTCCTCTTTTATCTGCACACTCAAGGCACGTCGTGCAACCAAAAGGAAGTCTCCGTTGGCAGCTCCTACCTCCTCATCATCCGTGGAAACATACTCCAATGATGGCATATCTGATTCACCCTCGTCATCACTAGCCTCGGACTCGATCTCTCCACTCTCCCGCAACACCATCACTCGCTTATTTGGGCATTGACTTGCAATATGTCCTATCCCAAGACATTTGAAACACTTGATCTCACTAGAGCGATTGGGTGTAGGCGTTGGTTTGGCCTGGTTGGGAGAGGGCGTAGTTGTTACCCGCTGTTCAAACTTACCCTTGGAAGTGGAGGGACTCTCTTCCTTCTTCGGATACTTTGGTTTCCAAGGCGTTTGGTTCGAACTATGTTGACGGTTACTACTACGTCGTTGCTGCTGTCTCTCTACCTTCAAGGACATGTGAACCAAGTCTTCAATCTCGACGTAATGTTGTAGCTCAACTGCGTCAGCGATCTCGCGATTCAACCCCCTCAAGAATCTAGACATTGTTGCTTCTCGATCCTCTTCGATGTTGGCCCGTATCATCGTCATCTCCATATCCTTGTAATACTCATCCACACTACGACTCCCTTGCCTAAGAGTCTGCAATTTGTTGTGTAGATCACGCCGGTAATGACTCGGTACAAATCGTCGTCGCATCACCCTCTTCATCTCTGCCCAACTCTCAATGGGAAGGTCTCCGTCTTGCCTTCGTCGAGACACAACTTGTCCCACCACACTATCGCATACTCTATAAATTCTATGGCAGCAAGCTTCACTTTCTTTCGCTCGGAGTAGTTGTGGCAATCAAAAACTAGCTCTATTTTCCGCTCCCAGTCCAGGTACTCCTCCGGATCACTTTTTCCTCTAAACTCAGGAATCTTCATCTTGATGTTTCCCAAATTATAATCGAGTCGGCCTCGGTCTTGTCTTGCGTGGTCGTTCCCATGTCTTCCTCGACTACCCACGGACACCCTATCAAGATCATCCTCCAAGTTTCTCTCATCAATTTCATCGATCTCTTCCGTAGGGACCTGCCTACGCTGGTTTCTTCTTAGTGCATTATGCCTAGCCTGGGGTTGGACTCGTGTCGCAATCTGTTCCACTTGATCAATTCGCACGTTGATCTCATTGAACCCTTGTCTCATCAGCCGCCTCATCTCCCCCATGATCGCCTCCATTTGTAAATTTTGCATGTTAGCTGGACGTTGGTTGTCTTCTGCGTCGAACATGGTTAGGTATTCTCTGCAAGAACGTAGAAAGTGAAGTAAAATAGGACCTCACAACACTCCCTCACGTGTTTCACTCGAAAATGTGGAAAATCACTCAATTTCACTCGTGTTTGCACTCAATAATACTGGCTTTTACCTTTAGATATGCTCACCCACTCGTGCCTTTTTTCCACTCGATTTTTTTTTTTTTAACTAAGCAAATAGTAATAAATGAGTCTTTCTGCAATAACAAAAATTGACAAACCAAAATAAAAAGAACAAAAAATAAATAAATAATGGCAAAATAAGTACTACAATTGCGAAACAAATAAGAAAGTAGAAGGTGAAGAAATATTGGACCTCACAGCACTCCCTCACGTGTTTCACTCGAAATGAAGAAAAATAACTCAATTGCACTCGTGTTTACACTCAATAATATTGGCTGTTACCCTCTAATATGCTCACTCACTCGTGCGTTTTTCCACTTGAATTCTCTTTGATTTCTTTCGAAACTAACCGAATAGTAATGGAAGTTCACAAGTAGCGAACCAAACAAGACAAACAACAATAACAGACACTACAATAAGTGATGAAAGAACTAGCTCAAAATAATTAGAATAGTATAAGGATGCAAAGGAACAATCCAATGAAGTAAGGTAGTCGAACAGATTTAGAGAACCACAATTTTTTTTTTTTTTTTTTTTTTGAATTTGTAACCGAATTTGTAACAGAATTGGTAACCGAATTTGTAGTTGTCGTTTTAGTGCCCAAACCAGATTGGAATTTTATGTTCAGGTATGATTTGGAAAGAGAAAAATCTCATCTAACAACTTGAAGAATAACACTTTCGCAATTGGAATCTTTATCAAGACAAAAACTGCAAATTACTTTTGAGCATTAACAATCCTTGACAGTTACGAAATTTCACTTTTGAATAAGCAAACTAGATCTGATGATGCGAACCTCGGATCGAAAGGACCCGGGACCCGACAACAACGCGGAATAATTGAAAGGAACGCCTTTGATTCCAGAACAAAGTAAGGAACTAAGACCCCAATCGAAGAATTCGATGGAACCCTAGTTATCAAAACAGGAGCTTGACCCGAGCCACACCTGTTGGCTGAACCAAAGCTATCAAAACAGGAGCTTGACCCAGACCAAACTCGTTGGTAAGAACCAAAGCTATCAAGCGAGATTCTTCAAGCGTGACTTGAAGAAGATCGTTGTTCTTCGCAAAGAACTAAAGAGAAATCCTCTCTAAAAAAACACACCTTTTTAATTCAAACTTGTTCTTCTATTAAATCAAATAGTTCGCCATTAAATAGGCTACACATTAAAATTAAACTAAATAATTAAAAAAAACGAAAATTAAAATAAAATAACTAATAAAGTAGTGAGATAATGATCCTTGACATGATCAGATATCATCTCACGTTTGAATATGATTTGAATTGATTTGAGTAGATTCTGCTGGATATGATCTTTTCCCACGAGATTTGTATGATTTGCATGTACTTTGCATGTGACCTTTTAATTCCTCGTATAAGCATGTGCTTGGCGCATGTCCTCTTTAATTCCTACATGTGCATGTGCATGGCACATGTGTTTTAATTCTTACATGTGCATGTGCGTCACATCCTCCCAAATCTTCATGCATCTTTGGCTTCCCTTGCTTCAAACGATCTTTCAATAATCTTGGGCTTCTTACTATGCTCATTGGGCCACCCGTATCTTCAATTGAATCTTTGTTCTTGGGCCTTGATCTGGTCTCAACTTGGATCACATCATAAACCAAGTCAGGTGGATCTTTATCTCTTTCCAACCCACGTGAATCTTTATCTCTTTGTACTTTGTGTGGATCTCTACCCTTCTCTCTCCAATCCATTAGTATTTGTGGAGCCCAACTTTGCGCCTTATTGGGCTTCTTTTGCCAATTTTGTGGGGCCCACTTCCATACTACAAAACTCTTTATTTTTATAGTCTTGTGATTTTGTTGTGATGGTTCTTTTCCTCTGGTTTCAATGACTAAACCATGTGAAACTTTGTTCGTTGGACCTCCTTTATCTTCTAATAGATCATGGTCCTTGACTATGAGATTTATCGCTTCTCGGTTCACATCATTCCCTCCCCCTTCGAAAAGATTCGTCCTCGAATCTCCTGCATCATATAAAAACAAATTAGTAAAATTAAAAGATGTGCTTACATTACCGTATTCACTCGGTAGGTCGATCTTGTAAGCGATGCCATTGATGCGCTCTAGGACTTGGAAATGTCTATCTCCTCGAGGTTGTAGCTTGTTGTTCCGTTTGTTCATAAACCTTTCTTTTTGTAGACGTAGCCTAACCAAATCTCCAGGTTCAAAAATAGGTCTTACCATTGAATGAAATTTCTTAGCAAATTCATCTTTTTTACTTTCATGCACAATAACAAACTTATTAGTAAACAGAGTTAATAAATTTAACGGATTTAATAGATTAAAATCATCAATAATATCAAACAGTGAATAATATCGAATAAAAATAAAATCCCTTAAAACGCTAAAATCAGATTTGAAACTCGCAAAATATGTATCTACGATTTTGTTAAAAACCAAGTTGTGTGCAAAGTAATCAATGACAAATTTTCCAACAAAATAATTTTGCATTTTATCTATCAACCTTTTATATATATTAGGTGCAATATAAAAATCACGTGGCCTTACCAACCACTCAAACCTCTTTGATGTTTCCAGTTGACTTGGAACTAACGTACTTTGTACGAGATTTTTATGTTTATCAATCTCTCTCAACGGAGAAATTTGATTTCGAAACTCCTCGGGAATTTCATATTTATTTTTCTGCAAAAGAAAAGAAATAACACTTGGAAGAAAACTTGGTGAGTCGTTAGATGATAAATAAACATCTTTATATAAAAGCAAAATCATCTCACGCTTATCCTCACTTTTGTTCATCAACGCAATTTGCTTCTCACTTGACTTTTGTTCACTCTCTCCCTCGGCTTTTATCTCTTTTCCGTCGATTTTTCTCTCTTCCTCCCTCGGTTTTTCATCCCTCTTTGTACTCTTTTCAACTATTTTTCTTTCTCCACTTCCTTTTTCTATTTTGGCCTCTTTTTCAACTAATTTCTTTTCACCACTTTCTTTTTCTTTTTCGGTCTCTTTTTCAACTAATTTCTTTTCACAATTTTCTTTCTCTCTCTCGTCCTTTATGATTTGAAATTCCTTCGTGATCTTCTCTTGATCTTCAATTGCCTCCCACGACTTTAATGGTGTAAGGATCATAGGTCTTTCATTGTTAGCCAATGCATCGGTCTTGAATTTTTGTGAAAATACATTGGTAGCAGCGGGTTTGCTCTTAGGTTCCTGTCTCGATTTCGAACTTTCATCCTCCCAATTTGATTTCCAAGATAAATTCAGAGTTAATCCCATCTTAGAATTCTGTTTTGCTCTTAGTTGCCGTTCGATCTTGATTGATTTGTGAAACAATTATTCTAAATCCACATAATGTTGTAGATCTACGACATCCGCTATCTCTCTATTTAGTCCTCTAATAAATCGAGTCATTGTTTCTTTGTCGTCTTCATCCACATTAGCTCTTTTCATGGCTATTTTCATCTCTTTATAATAATCTTCCACACTATTATAACCTTGAGTCAAATTTTGGAGTTTTCGACACAAATCTCTATAATACTGTGATGGAACATATCTTTTTCGCATGAGTGCCTTCATGTCCTTCCATGTCTGAACTTGTGACTCACCATACCTTCTTCGGTACTTTACTAGTTCATCCCACCAATTGTTAGCGTAGTCCGTGAACTTCACTGTCACCAATTTAAGTTTCTTTTCCTCCGTGTAGTTTTGGTATTCAAACAATAGGTCCACTTTTCTTTCCCATTCCAAATACACCTCGGGATCACTTTTCCCTTGGAAAGAAGGAATATTTACCTTGATGTTACTTAGATCATCATCTTCGCGGTACGACCTATCATTCCTTTCCCTTTGATAATATCCACTATTATCTTTGAATTTTCCATCAAAATTCTTCCTTTGCCGCGTATGACTAGGGGATGGAGATTCCAATCGGTCCATCCTCGTATTTAAAGCCTTGAAATTTTCTTGCATGGCTTTCATGAACAACTTTAAGTCCACCTCGTTTTGTTTCCACTCATGATTTTCTTTTCCGACCACAATAAAAAAAATAAAAGAAAAATTGTTAGAAGTAAAAAATTAATCAAGTAATGGACCTTACCTCTCCCTCACGTGTTTGCTCTCGATAGATGTCACTCCACTCGTGTTTCGCTCAAAAATTAAGGCTTTTTCTATAATAGTCTCACCCTCTTGCCTTTTACCTCTAGATCTCCCTTTTAGTTCTTTACGTAAGAACTTGATCGATGATAAATATTCAACAAGCCAAACTATAAAAAAATCAAACTTTAAAGCTTAAAAGTTCAAACTTGTAAAGATGGCTAAATCAAGGGTATGATTGAAATAAGACAAAACTTTGGATGATGACAATCTTTCAAATGAAGATTCAACAATTTGAACCTTCAAGGAATAAATTTGGATAAAGACAATATTTTGAATGAAGATTCAATAATTTGAATTTTCAAAGAATAAATTTGGATAAAGACAATATTTCGAATGAAGATTCAATAATTTGAATTTTCAAAGAACAATTATCTACGAATTTAAGAACGAATTTTTGAATTTAAAAGGGCTAGAAATTTCAAAATCTCTAGAACAAAATTTCGATTTTTTTTTTTTTTGACTTCTCACAACTCTTTTTTTTTTTACTTTTGACAACTTTTTTTTTTTTGACTTTTGACAATTCTTTTTTTTTTTGACTTTTGACAACTCTTTTTTTTTTTGACTTTTGACAACTCCTTTTTTTTTACTTTTGACAAACTCTTTTTTTTGAACTTTGCAAGAAGACAAATTCACAATAAAAAAAGAATCAATGATAACGAATAGAATAAGATGAAGAAAAAAAAATTGATAACAAAAAATTAACGATAGCTTCTTGAATCAAGGAGCCGAAGCTCTGATACCAACTGATGCGAACCTCGGATCGAAAGGACCCGGGACCCGACAACAACGCGGAATAATTGAAAGGAACGCCTTTTGATTCAAGAACAAAGTAAGGAACTAAGACCCCAATCGAAGAATTCGATGGAACCCTAGTTATCAAAACAGGAGCTTGACCCGAGCCACACATGTTGGCTGAACCAAAGCTATCAAAACAGGAGCTTGACCCAGACCAAACTCGTTGGTAAGAACCAAAGCTATCAAGCGAGATTCTTCAAGCGTGACTTGAAGAAGATCGTTGTTCTTCGCAAAGAACTAAAGAGAAATCCTCTCTAAAAAAACACACTTTTTTAATTCAAACTTGTTCTTCTATTAAATCAAATAGTTCGCCATTAAATAGGCTACACATTAAAATTAAACTAAATAATTAAAAAAAACAAAAATTAAAATAAAATAACTAATAAAGTAGTGAGATAATGATCCTTGACATGATCAGATATCATCTCACGTTTGAATATGATTTGAATTGATTTGAGTAGATTCTGCTAGATATGATCTTTTCCCACGAGATTTGTATGATTTGCATGTGCTTTGCATGTGACCTTTTAATTCCTACATGTGCATGTGCGTGGCACATGTGTTTTAATTCTTACATGTGCATGTGCGTCACATCCTCCCAAATCTTCATGCATCTTTGGCTTCCCTTGCTTCAAACGATCTTTCAATAATCTTGGGCTTCTTACTATGCTCATTGGGCCGTCTGTATCTTCAATTGAATCTTTGTTCTTGGGCCTTGATCTGGTCTCAACTTGGATCACATCATAAACTAAGTCAGGTGGATCTTTATCTCTTTCCAACCCAAGTGAATCTTTATCTCTTTGTACTTTGTGTGGATCTCTACCCTTCTCTCTCCAATCCATTAGTATTTGTGGAGCCCAACTTTGAGCCTTATTGGGCTTCTTTTGCCAATTTTGTGGGGCCTACTTCCATACTACAAAACTCTTTATTTTTATAGTCTTGTGATTTTGTTGTGATGGCTCTTTTCCTCTGGTTTCAATGACTAAACCATGTGAAACTTTGTTCGTTGGACCTCCTTTATCTTCTAATAGATCATGGTCCTTGACTATGAGATTTATCGCTTCTCGGTTCACATCATCTGATTTTGACGTTTCAATACAAATCGGAAAGATAAAATGCTAATTCACAAATCATAAGATGCTGACAATTTTGTTTGATGTCTATAAACCATTTGAATGATTAAAATGGTTTTAACCAGATTCTCGTACACCAGAACAAAATTAGCGACAGTTACAAAAACATGAATTTGAATGGGCAAACAAGAACCGATTTTGACGTTTCAACACAAATCAGAAAGCTAACACGTCGTTCTATGATTCATATGAAGACGACGTTTTCGTTTGACATATATTTGAATATCGAATCATCGAGATAAATTGAAACAGATTTCAAGACTCAAGAACAAAATTTTGGAAACAAAACAAAACGAAAAGGAAGAGATAGAACCTGACGAACTCGATTTGTCTTTGATACCAAATGATGCGAACCACGCCAACGATGTGACGGTGACCCACGATCAAAATATTGGCGTCTTCGCTAACACAGAATCTACAAGTTCGAAAAGGAAATCCTTGACCCGAAATCTATACAGATCCGAACCTTGGAATGAGGAGGACGCCACAAACGAATATGCCTATTCGTTTGATAAGTCAGATTTTGAACGCTACAAGGAGAACCTTGATAAGTTCGGAGTTTCTTCAAGAAACTAAGAGAAATTCTCTCACAATTAGATAAAACCTACTTTTTTTTTATTTATCTAAGAATGAATTTATAGGCATGAAGCACCCCTGCATGCTAGGGTTTCTAGGGTTTTCTTTAAGAGCAAATTACTAATCTGCCTTTCAAACTTTTAATTAAAAAGACAACAATTATTAAATAAAACGACTTATGACTCGATAGACAACAAGTACTTTTAAACCCGAAAAACGACAATCTAGAAATAACTAAATAAACAAAACGAAAATTGACATAAACATCATCCCAAAACAGCTTGGATTAGGAGAACAATCTCAGGTTCTTGCTTCCGAACGCAATTTCCTTCTTGATGTAAGATTTGACGAACCAAATTGCTCATTTGCTCCCTGATCTGCTTTGCCTTTGCTTTCGTTATTGGTCCATCCACTTGTAATGTATCCGTCTTGAGGTCCTCATCAAGAACCTAAGTTATCCATTTCACGTTCAATGTTTTAACTTGAAATGATGACAACGACGTGTATTGAGGACACAATAAGCTTCATGGACGCGTAACTAAGACTTAGTAATGCGTTTGATGAAGTATAAGAACCTTCACTTTAATCGATTTGTTACAAAAGAACTGAACGTATCAAGCAAATGAGGTTTACTGTTGCACGACTTGTGGTTAGAACCTAAGTTATCCATTTCACGTTCAATGTTTTAAATTGAAGTGATGACAACGACGTGTATTGAGGACCCAATAAGCTTTATGGACGCGTAAATAAGACTTAGTAATGCATTTGATGAAGTATAAGAACCTTCACTTCAATCGATTTGTTACAAAAGAACTGAACGTATCAAGCAAATGAGGTTTACTGTTACATGACTTGTGGTTAGAACCTAAGTTATCCATTTAACTTTCAATGATTTAACTTGAAGTGATGACAACGACGTGTATTGAGGACCCAATAAACTGCATGGATGCGTAACTAAGACTTAGTAATGCGTTTGATGAAGTATAAGAACCTTCACTTCAATCGATTTGTTACAAAAGTACTGAACGTATCAAGCAAATGAGGTTTACTGTTACATGACTTGTGGTTAGAACCTAAGTTATCCATTTCACGTTTAATGTTTTAAATTAAAGTGATGACAACGACGTGTATTGAGGATCCAATAAGCTTCATGGACGCGTAACTAAGACTTAGTAATGCGTTTGATGAAGTATAAGAACCTTCACTTCAATCGATTTGTTCCAATAGAACTGAACGTATCAAGCAAATGAGGCTTACTGTTACATGACTTTTGGTTAGAACCTAAGTTATCCATTTCACGTTCAAGGTTTTAAATTAAAGTGATGACAACGACGTGTATTGAGGATCCAATAAGCTTCATGGACGCGTAACTAAGACTTAGTAATGCGTTTGATGAAGTATAAGAACCTTCAATTCAATCGATTTGTTCCAATAGAACTGAACGTATCAAGCAAATGAGGTTTACTGTTACATGACTTGTGGTTAAAACCTAAGTAATCCATTTCACGTTCAATGTTTTAAATTGAAGTGATGACAACGACGTGTATTGAGGATCCAATAAGCTTCATGGACGCGTAACTAAGACTTAGTAATGCGTTTGATGAAGTATAAGAACCTTCACTTCAATCGATTTGTTACAAAAGAAATGAACGTATCAAGCAAATGAGGTTTACTGTTACATGACTTGTGGTTAGAACCTAAGTTATCCATTTGACGTTCAATGTTTTAAATTGAAGTGATGACAACGACGTGTATTGAGGACCCAATAAGCTTTATGGACGCGTAACTAAGACTTAGTAATGCGTTTGATGAAGTATAAGAACCTTCACTTCAATCGATTTGCTACAAAATAACTGAACGTATCAAGCAATTGAGGTTTACTGTTACATGACTTGTGGTTAGAACCTAAGTTATCCATTTGACGTTCAATGTTTTAAATTGAAGTGATGACAACGACGTGTATTGAGGACCCAATAAGCTTTATGGACGCGTAACTAAGACTTAGTAATGCGTTTGATGAAGTATAAGAACCTTCACTTCAATCGATTTGTTCCAAAAGAATTGAACGTATCAAGCAAATGAGGTTTACTGTTACATTACTTGTGGTTAGAACCTAAGTTATCCATTTCACGTTTAATGTTTTAAATTAAAGTGATGACAACAACGTGTATTGAGGATCCAATAAGTTTCATGGACGCGTAACTAAGACTTAGTAATGCGTTTGATGAAGTATAAGAACCTTCACTTCAATCGATTTGTTCCAATAGAACTGAACGTATCAAGCAAATGATGTTTACAGTTACATGACTTGTGGTTAGAATCTAAGTTATCCATTTCACTTTCAATGTTTTTACTTGATGTGATGACAACGACGTGTATTGAGGACCAAGTAAGCTTCATGGACGCGTAACTAAGACTTAGTAATGCGTTTGATGAAGTATAAGAACCTTCACTTCAATCGATTTGTTCCAAAAGAACTGAACGTATCAAGCAAATGAGGTTTACTGTTACATGACTTTTGGTTAGAACCTAAGTTATCCATTTCACGTTCAATGTTTTAAATTAAAGTGATGACAACGACGTGTATTGAGGATCCAATAAGCTTCATGGACGCGTAACTAAGACTTAGTAATGCGTTTGATGAAGTATAAGAACCTTCAATTCAATCGATTTGTTCCAATAGAACTGAACGTATCAAGCAAATGAGGTTTACTGTTACATGACTTGTGGTTAGAACCTAAGTTATCCATTTCACGTTCAATGTTTTAAATTGAAGTGATGACAACGACGTGTATTGAGAATCCAATAAGCTTCATGGACGCGTAACTAGGACTTAGTAATGCGTTTGATGAAGTATAAGAACCTTCACTTCAATCGATTTGTTACAAAATAACTGAACGTATCAAGCAATTGAGGTTT
The DNA here is from genome assembly GCA_022432975.1 of Begonia masoniana. Taxonomy (NCBI): domain Eukaryota; kingdom Viridiplantae; phylum Streptophyta; class Magnoliopsida; order Cucurbitales; family Begoniaceae; genus Begonia; species Begonia masoniana. The sequence goes on from CM039502.1 coordinate 46,352,632, forward strand.
ACTGTTACATGACTTGTGGTTAGAACCTAAGTTATCCATTTCACGTTCAATGTTTTAAATTGAAGTGATGACAACGACGTGTATTGAGGATCCAATAAGCTTCATGGACGCGTAACTAAGACTTAGTAATGCGTTTGATGAAGTATAAGAACCTTCACTTCAATCGATTTGTTCCAAAAGAACTTAACGTATCGAGCAAATGATGTTTACTGTTACATGACTTGTGGTTAGAATCTAAGTTATCCATTTCACTTTCAATGTTTTAACTTGATGTGATGACAACGACGTGTATTGAGGACCAAGTAAGCTTCATGGACGCGTAACTAAGACTTAGTAATGCGTTTGATGAAGTATAAGAACCTTCACTTCAATCGATTTGTTACAAAAGAACTGAACATATCAAGCAATTGAGGTTTACTGTTACATGACTTGTGGTTAGAACCTAAGTTATCCATTTCACGTTCAATGTTTTAAATTGAAGTGATGACAACGATGTGTATTGAGGACCCAATAAGCTTCATGGACGCGTAACTAAGACTTAGTAATGCGTTTGATGAAGTATAAGAACCTTCACTTCAATCCATTTGTTCCAAAAGAACTTAACGTATCAAGTAAATGAGGTTTACTGTTGCATGACTTGTGGTTAGAACCTAACGTTATCCATTTCACGTTCAATGTTTTAACTTGAATGTGATGACAACGATGTGTATTGAGGACACAATAAGGTTCATGGACGCGTAAACTAAGACTTAGTAATGCGTTTGATGAAGTATAAGAACCTTCACTTCAATCGATTTGTTCCAAAGAACTGAACGTATCAAGCAATGAGGTTTACTGTTACATGACTTGTGGTTAGAACCTAAGTTATCCATTTCACTTTCAATAGTTTAACTTGAAGTGATGACAACGACGTGTATTGAGGACCAATAAGGTTCAGGGACGCGTAACTAAGACTTAGTAATGCGTTTGATGAAGTATAAGAACCTTCACTTCAATCGATTTGTTCCAAAAGAACTGAACGTATCAAGCAAATGAGGTTTACTGTTACATGACTTGTGGTTAGAACCTAAGTTATCCATTTCACGTTCAATGTTTTAAATTGAAGTGATGACAACGACGTGTATTGAGGATCCAATAAGCTTCATGGACGCGTAACTAAGACTTAGTAATGCGTTTGATGAAATATAAGAACCTTCACTTCAATCGATTTGTTACCAATAGAACTGAACGTATCAAGCAAATGAGGTTTACTGTTACATGACTTGTGGTTAGAACCTAAGTTATCCATTTCACGTTCAATGTTTTAAATTGAAGTGATGACAACGACGTGTATTGAGGACCCAATAAGCTTGATGGATGCGTAACTAAGACTTAGTAATGCGTTTGATGAAGTATAAGAACCTTCACTTCAATCGATTTGTTACAAAAGAACTGAACGTATCAAGCAAATGAGGTTTACTGTTACATGACTTGTGGTTAGAACCTAAGTTATCCATTTAACTTTCAATGTTTTAACTTGAAGTGATGACAACGACGTATATTGAGGACCCAATAAACTGTATGGATGCGTAACTAAGACTTAGTAATGCGTTTGATGAAGTATAAGAACCTTCACTTCAATCGATTTGTTACAAAAGTACTGAACGTATCAAGCAAATGAGGTTTACTGTTACATGACTTGGGGTTAGAACCCAAGTTATCCATTTCACTTTCAATGTTTTAACTTGAAGTGATGACAACGACGTGTATTGAAGACCCAATAAGGTTCATGGATGTGTAACTAAGACTTAGTAATGCGTTGATGAAGTATAAGAACCTTAACTTCAATTGATTTGTTCCAAAAGAACTGAACGTATCAAGCAAATGAGGTTTATTGTTACATGACTTGTGATTAGAATCTAAGTTATCCACTTCACTTTCAATGTTTTAAATTGAAGTGATGACAACGATGTGTGTTGAGGACACAATAAGCTTCATGGACGCATAAATAAGACTTAGTAATGCGTTTGATGAAGTATAAGAACCTTCACTTCAATCGATTTGTTCCAAAAGAACTTAACGTATCAAGCAAATGATGTTTACTGTTACATGACTTGTGTTAGAACCTAAGTTATCCATTTCACTTTCAATGTTTTAACTTGATGTGATGACACGACGTGTATTGAGGACCCAATAAGCTTCATGGACGCGTAACTAAGACTTAGTAATGCGTTTGATGAAGTATAAGACCTTCACTTCAATCGATTTGTTCCAAAAGAACTTAACGTATCAAGCAAATGAGGTTACTGTTACATGACTTGTGTTAGAACCTAAGTTATCCATTTCACGTTCAATGTTTTAACTTGAAGTGATGACAACGACGTGTATTGAGGACCCAATAAGCTTCATGGACGCGTACTAAGACTTAGTAATGCGTTTGATGAAGTATAAGACCTTCACTTCAATGTTTTAAATTGAAGTGATGACACGACGTGTATTGAGGACCCAATAAGCTTCATGGACGCGTACTAAGACTTAGTATGCGTTTGATGAAGTATAAGAACCTTCACTTCAATCGATTTGTTACAAAAGAACTGAACGTATCAAGCAATTGAGGTTTACTGTTACATGACTTGTGGTTAGAACCTAAGTTATCTATTTCACGTTCAATGTTTTAAATTGAAGTGATGACATCGACGTGTATTGAGGATCCAATAAGCTTCATGGACGCGTAACTAAGACTTAGTAATGCGTTTGATGAAGTATAAGAACCTTCACTTCAATCGATTTGTTCCAAAAGAATTTAACGTATTAAGCAAATGATGTTTACTGTTACATGACTTGTGGTTAGAATCTAAGTTATCCATTTCACTTTCAATGTTTTAACTTGATGTGATGACAACGACGTGTATTGAGGACCAAGTAAGCTTCATGGACGCGTAACTAAGACTTAGTAATGCGTTTGATGAAGTATAAGAACCTTCAATTCAATCGATTTGTTCCAATAGAACTGAACGTATCAAGCAAATGAGGTTTACTGTTACATGACTTGTGGTTAGAACCTAAGTTATCCATTTCACGTTCAATGTTTTAAATTGAAGTGATGACAACGACGTGTATTGAGAATCCAATAAGCTTCATGGACGCGTAACTAGGACTTAGTAATGCGTTTGATGAAGTATAAGAACCTTCACTTCAATCGATTTGTTACAAAATAACTGAACGTATCAAGCAATTGAGGTTTACTGTTACATGACTTGTGGTTAGAACCTAAGTTATCCATTTCACGTTCAATGTTTTAAATTGAAGTGATGACAACGACGTGTATTGAGGATCCAATAAGCTTCATGGACCGAACTAAGACTTAGTATGCGTTTGATGAAGTATAAGAACCTTCACTTCAATCGATTTGTCCAAAAGAACTTAACGTATCGAGCAAATGAGGTTTACTGTTACATGACTTGTGGTTAGAATCTAAGTTAATCCATTTCACGTTCAATGTTTTAACTTGAGGTGATGACAACGACGTGTATTGAGGACCAAGTAAGCTTCATGGACGCGTAACTAAGACTTAGTAATGCGTTGATGAAGTATAAGAACCTTCACTTCAATCGATTTGTTACAAAAGAACTGAACATATCAAGCAATTGAGGTTTACTGTTACATGACTTGTGGTTAGAACTTAAGTTATCCATTTCACGTTCAATGTTTTAAATTGAAGTGATGACAACGATGTGTATTGAAGACCCAATAAGCTTCATGGACGCGTAACTAAGACTTAGTAATGCGTTTGATGAAGTATAAGAACCTTCACTTCAATCCATTTGATCCCAAAGAACTTAACGTATCAAGTAAATGAGGTTTACTGTTGCATGACTTGTGGTTAGAATCTAACTTATCCATTTCACTTTCAATGTTTTAACTTGATGTGATGACAACGATGTGTATTGAGGACACAATAAGGTTCATGGACGCAAAACTAAGACTTAGTAATGCGTTTGATGAAGTATAAGAACCTTCACTTCAATCGATTTGTTCCAAAAGAACTGAACGTATCAAGCAAATGAGGTTTACTGTTACATGACTTGTGGTTAGAACCTAAGTTATCCATTTCACGTTCAATGTTTTAAATTGAAGTGATGACACGACGTGTATTGAGGACATATAAGCTTCATGGACGCGTAACTAAGACTTAGTAATGCGTTTGATGAAGTATAAGAACCTTCACTTCAATCGATTTGTTCCAAAAGAACTGAACGTATCAAGCAAATGAGGTTTACTGTTACATGACTTGTGGTTAGAACCTAAGTTATCCATTTCACGTTCAATGTTTTAAATTGAAGTGATGACAACGACGTGTATTGAGGATCCAATAAGCTTCATGGACGCGTAACTAAGACTTAGTAATGCGTTTGATGAAGTATAAGAACCTTCACTTTAATCGATTTGTTACAAAAGAACTGAACGTATCAAGCAAATGAGGTTTACTGTTACATGACTTGTGGTTAGAACCTAAGTTATCCATTTCACGTTCAATGTTTTAAATTGAAGTGATGACAACGACGTGTATTGAGGACCAATAGGCTTCATGGACGCGTAACTAAGACTTAGTAATGCGTTTGATGAAGTATAAGAACCTTCACTTAATCGATTTGTTACAAAAGAACTGAACGTATCAAGCAAATGAGGTTTACTGTTACATGACTTGTGTTAGAACCTAAGTTATCCATTCACGTTCAATGTTTAAATTGAAGTGATGACAACGACGTGTATTGAGGACCAATAAGCTTGATGGATGCGTAACTAAGACTTAGTAATGCGTTTGATGAAGTATAAGAACCTTCACTTCAATCGATTTGTTACAAAAGAACTGAACGTATCAAGCAAATGAGGTTTACTGTTACATGACTTGTGGTTAGAACCTAAGTTATCCATTTAACTTTCAATGTTTTAACTTGAAGTGATGACAACGACGTATATTGAGGACCCAATAAACTGTATGGACGCGTAACTAAGACTTAGTAATGCGTTTGATGAAGTATAAGAACCTTCACTTCAATCGATTTGTTACAAAAGTACTGAACGTATCAAGCAAATGAGGTTTACTGTTACATGACTTGGGGTTAGAACCCAAGTTATCCATTTCACTTTCAATGTTTTAACTTGAAGTGATGACAACGACGTGTATTGAAGACCCAATAAGGTTCATGGATGTGTAACTAAGACTTAGTAATGCGTTTGATGAAGTATAAGAACCTTAACTTCAATTGATTTGTTCCAAAAGAACTGAACGTATCAAGCAAATGAGGTTTATTGTTACATGACTTGTGATTAGAATCTAAGTTATCCACTTCACTTTCAATGTTTTAAATTGAAGTGATGACAACGATGTGTGTTGAGGACACAATAAGCTTCATGGACGCATAACTAAGACTTAGTAATGCGTTTGATGAAGTATAAGAACCTTCACTTCAATCGATTTGTTCCAAAAGAACTTAACGTATCAAGCAAATGATGTTTACTGTTACATGACTTGTGGTTAGAACCTAAGTTATCCATTTCACGTTCAATGTTTTAAATTGAAGTGATGACAATGATGTGTATTGAGGACCCAATAAGCTTCATGAACGCGTAACTAAGACTTAGTAATGCGTTTGATGAAGTATAAGAACCTTCACTTCAATCGATTTGTTACAAAAGAACTGAACGTATCAAGCAAATGAGGTTTACTGTTACATGACTTGTGGTTAGAACCTAAGTTATCCATTTGACGTTCAATGTTTTAAATTGAAGTGATGACAATGACGTGTATTGAGGACCCAATAAGCTTTATTGACGCGTAACTAAGACTTAGTAATGCGTTTGATGAAGTATAAGAACCTTCACTTCAATCGATTTGTTACAAAAGAACTGAACGTATCAAGCAATTGAGGTTTACTGTTACATGACTTGTGGTTAGAACCTAAGTTATCTATTTCACGTTCAATGTTTTAAATTGAAGTGATGACATCGACGTGTATTGAGGATCCAATAAGCTTCATGGACGCGTAACTAAGACTTAGTAATGCGTTTGATGAAGTATAAGAACCTTCACTTCAATCGATTTGTTCCAAAAGAATTGAACGTATCAAGCAAATGAGGTTTACTGTTACATGACTTGTGGTTAGAACCTAAGTTATCCATTTCACTTTCAATGTTTTAACTTGATGTGATGACAACGACGTGTATTGAGGACCAAGTAATCTTCATGGACGCGTAACTAAGACTTAGTAATGCGTTTGATGAAGTATAAGAACCTTCACTTCAATCGATTTGTTCCAAAAGAACTGAACGTATCAAGCAAATGAGGTTTACCTGTTACATGACTTGTGGTTAGAACCTAAGTTATCCATTTCACGTTCAATGTTTTAAATTGAAGTGATGACAACGACCGTGTATTGAGGACCCAATAAGCTTCATGGACGCGTAACTAAGACTTAGTAATGCGTTTGATGAAGTATAAGAACCTTCACTTCAATCGATTTGTTACAAAGAACTGAACGTATCAAGCAAATGAGGTTTACTGTTACATGACTGTGGTTAGAACCTAAGTTATCCATTTCACGTTCAATGTTTTAAATTGAAGTGATGACAACGACGTGTATTGAGGACCCAATAAGCTTCATGGACCGTAACTAAGACTTAGTAATGGCTTTGATGAAGTATAAGAACCTTCACTTCAATCGATTTGTTCCAAAAGAACTGAACGTATCAAGCAAATGAGGTTTACTGTTACATGACTTGTGGTTAGAAACCTAAGTTATCCATTTCACGTTCAATGTTTAACTTGAAGTGATGACAACGACGTGTATTGAGGACCCAATAAGCTTCATGGACGCGAACTAAGACTTAGTAATGCGTTTGATGAAGTATAAGAACCTTCACTTCAATCGATTTGTTCCAAAAGAACTGAACGTATCAAGCAATGAGGTTTACTGTTACATGACTTGTGGTTAGAACCTAAGTTATCCATTTCACGTTCAATGTTTTAACTTGAAGTGATGACAACGACGTGTATTGAGGACCCAATAAGCTTCATGGACGCGTAACTAAGACTTAGTAATGCGTTTGATGAAGTATAAGAACCTTCACTTCAATCGATTTGTTCCAAAAGAACTGAACGTATCAAGCAAATGAGGTTTACTGTTACATGACTTGTGGTTAGAACCTAAGTTATCCATTTCACTTTCAATGTTTTAACTTGAAGTGATGACAACGACGTGTATTGAGGACCCAATAAGCTTCATGGACGCGTAACTAAGACTTAGTAATGCGTTTGATGAAGTATAAGAACCTTCACTTCAATCGATTTGTTCCAAAAGAACTGAACGTATCAAGCAAATGAGGTTTACTGTTACATGACTTGTGGTTAGAACTAAGTTATCCATTCACTTTCAATGTTTTAACTTGAAGTGATGACAACGACGTGTATTGAGGACCAATAAGCTTCATGGACGCGTAACTAAGACTTAGTAATGCGTTTGATGAAGTATAAGAACCTTCACTTCAATCGATTTGTTCCAAAAGAACTGAACGTATCAAGCAAATGAGGTTTACTGTTACATGACTTGTGGTTAGAACCTAAGTTATCCATTTCACGTTCAATGTTTTAAATTAAGTGATGACAACGACGTGTATTGATGGATCCAATAAGCTTCATGGACGCGTAACTAAGAATTAGTAATGCGTTTGATGAAGTATAAGAACCTTCACTTCAATCGATTTGTTCCAAAGAACTTAACGTATCAAGCAAATGAGGTTTACTGTTACATGACTTGTGGTTAGACTCTAAGGTATCATTTCACGTTCAATGTTTTAACTTGAAGTGAGGGACAACGACGTGTATGAGGACCCATAAGCTTCATGGACGCGTAACTAAGACTTAGTAATGCGTTTGATGAAGTATAAGAACCTTCACTTCATCGATTTGGCCAAAATAACTGAACGTACAAGCAAATGAGGTTTACTGTTACATGACTGTGTTAGAACCTAAGTTATCCATTTCACGGTTCAATGTTTTAAATTGAAGTGATGACAACGACGTGTATTGCGGTCCAATAAGCTTCATGGACGCGCTAACTAAGACTTAGTAATGCGTTTGATGAAGTATAAGAACCTTCACTTCAATCGATTTGTTCCAAAAGAATTAACGTATCAAGCAAATGATGTTTACTGTTACATGACTTTGGTTAGAATCTAAGTTATCCATTTCACTTTCAATGTTTTAACTTGAAGTGATGACAACGCGTGTATTGAGACCAAGTAAGCTTCATGGACGCGTACTAAGACTGAGTAATGCGTTTGGATGAAGTATAAGAACCTTCACTTCAATCGATTTGTTCCAAAAGAACTGAACGTATCAAGCAATGAGGTTTACTGTTACATGACTTGTGGTTAGAAACCTAAGTTATCCATTTCACGTTCAATGTTTTAAATTGAAGTGATGACAACGACGTGTATTGAGGACCAATAAGCTTCATGGACGCGTAACTAAGATTAGTAATGCGTTTGATGAAGTATAAGAACCTTCACTTCAATCGATTGTTCCAAAAGAACTGAACGTATCAAGCAAATGAGGTTTACTGTTACATGACTTGTGGTTAGAACCTAATTATCCATTTCACTTTCACTGTTTTAACCTTGAGTGATGACAACGACGGTATTGAGGACCCAATAGGCTTCATGGACGCTAACTAAGACTTAGTAATTCGTTGATGAAGTATAAGAACCTTCACTTCAACGATTGTTCCCAAAAGAATTGAACGTAGCAAGCAAATGAGGTTACTGTTACATGACTTGTGGTAGAACCTAAGTTATCCATTTCACTGTCAATGTTTTAACTTGAGTGATGACCACGACGTGTATTGAGGACACAATAAGATTCATTGACGCCTAACTAAGACTTAGTACTGCGTTTGATGAAGTATAAGAACCTTCACTTCAATCGATTGTTCCAAAGAACTGAACGTATCAAGCAAATGAGGTTTACTGTTACATGACTTTTGGTTAGAACTTAAGTTATCCATTCACGTGTTAACTGTTTTAAACTTGAAGTGATGACCACTACGTGTATGAGGATCCAATAGCTTCATGGAAGCGTAACTAAGACTTAGTAATGCGTTGATGAAGTATAAGAACCTTCACTTCAATCGATTTGTTCCAAAAGAACTGAACGTATCACGCAAATGAGGTTTACTGTTACATGACTTGTGGTTAGAACCTAAGTTATCCATTTCACGTTCAATGTTTTAACTTGAAGTGATGACAACGACGTGTATTGAGGACCCAATAAGCTTCATGGACGCGTAACTAAGACTTAGTAATGCGTTTGATGAAGTATAAGAACCTTCACTTCAATCGATTTGTTCCAAAAGAACTGAACGTATCAAGCAAATGAGGTTACTGTTACATACTTGTGGTTAGAACCTAAGTTATCCATTTCACTTTCAATGTTTTAAACTTGAAGTGATGACAACGACGTGTATTGAGGACCCAATAAGCTTCATGGACGCGTAACTAAGACTTAGTAATGCGTTTGATGAAGTATAAGAACCTTCACTTCAATCGATTTGTTCCAAAAGAACTGAACGTATCAAGCAAATGAGGTTTACTGTAGCATGACTTGGGGTTAGAATCTAAGATTATCCATTTCACGTTCCAAGTGTTTTCACTTGAAGTGATGACAACGACGTGTATTGAGGACCCAATAAGCTTCATGGACGCGTAACTAAGATTAGTAATGCGTTTGATGAAGTATAAGAACCTTCACTTCAATCGAGTTGTTCAAAAGAACTAACGTATCAAGCAAATGAGGTTTACTGTTACATGACTTGTGGTTAGAACCTAAGTTATCCATTTACGTTCAATGTTTAACTTGAAGTGATGACAACGACGTGTATTGAGGAGCCAATAACTTCATGACGCGTAACTAAGACTTAGTAATGCGTTTGATGAAGTATAAGAACCTTCACTTCAATCGATTTGTTACAAAAAACTGAACGTAATCAAGCAAATGAGGTTACTGTTACATGACTTGTGGTTAGAACCTAAGTTATCCATTTCACGTTCAATGTTTAAATTGAAGTGCTGACAACGACGTGTATTGAGGATCCAATAAGCTTCATGGACGCGTAACTAAGACTTAGTAATGCGTTTGATGAAGTATAAGAACCTTCACTTCAATCGATTTGTTCCAAAAGAACTGAACGTATCAAGCAAATGAGTTTACTGTTACATGACTGTGGTTAGAACCTAAGTTATCCATTTCACGTTTCAATGTTTTAAACTTGAAGTGATGACAACGACGTTATTGAGGACCCAATAAGCTTTCATGGACGCGTAACTAAGACTTAGTAATGCGTTTGATGAAGTATAAGAACCTTCACTTCAATCGATTTTGTTCCAAAAGAACTGAACGTATCAAGCAAATGAGGTTTACTGTTACATGACTTGTGGTTAGAACCTAAGTTATCCATTTCACTTTCAATGTTTACATTGAAGTGATGACACGACGTGTATTGAGGACCCAATAAGCTTCATGACGCGTAACTAAGACTTAGTAATGCGTTTGATGAAGTATAAGAACCTTCACTTCAATCGATTTGTTCCAAAGAACTTAACGTATCAAGCAAATGAGGTTTACTGTTACATGACTTGTGGTTAGAACCTAAGTTATCCATTTCACTTTCAATGTTTTAACTTGAAGTGATGACAACGACGTGTATTGAGGACCCAATAAGCTTCATGGACGCGTAACTAGACTTAGTAATGCGTTTGATGAAGTATAAGAACCTTCACTTCAATCGATTTGTTCCAAAAGAACTGAACGTATCAAGCAAATGAGGTTTACTGTTACATGACTTGTGGTTAGAACCTAAGTTATCCATTTCACGTTCAATGTTTTAACTTGAAGTGATGACAACGACGTGTATGAGGACCCAATAAGCTTCATGGACGCGTAACTAGACTTAGTAATGCGTTGATGAAGTATAAGACCTTCACTTCAATCGATTTGTTACAAAAGAACTGAACGTATCAAGCAAATGAGGTTTACTGTTACATGACTTGTGGTTAGAACCTAAGTTATCCATTTCACGTTCAATGTTTTAACTTGAAGTGATGACAACGACGTGATTGAGGACGCAATAAAGCTATGGACGCGTACTAAGACTAGTAATGCGTTGATGAAGTATAAGAACCTTCACTCAACGATTTTTTCAAAGAACTAACGTATGAAGCAATGAGGTTACTGTTACAGTACTTGTGGTTAGAACCTAAGTTATCCATTTCACGTTCAATAGTTTTAAATTGAATGTGATGACAACGACGTGTATTGAGGACCCAATAAGCTTCATGGACGCGTAACTAACGACTTAGTAATGCGTTTGATGAAGTAAAGAACCTTCACTTCATCGATTGTTCCAGAAGAACTGAACGTATCAAGCAAATGAGGTTACTGTTACATGACTTGTGGTTACAACCTAAGTTATCCATTTCCCGTTCAATGTTGTAACTTGAAGTGATGACAACGACGTGTATTGAGGATCCAATAAGCTTCATGGAGCGTAACTAAGCTAGTAATGCGTTTGATGAAGTATAAGAACCTCACTTCAATCGATTTGTTCCAAAAGAACTTAACGTATCAAGCAAATGAGGGTTACTGTTACATGACTTGTGGTTAGAACCTAAGTTATCCATTTCACTGTCAATGTTTTTAACTTGAAGTGATGACAACGACGTGTATGAGGACACAATAAGCTTCATGGACGCGTAAACTAAGATCTTAGTAATGCGTTTGATGAAGTATAAGAACCTTCACTTCAATCGATTTGTTCCAAAGAACTTAACGTATCAAGCAAATGAGGTTACTGTTACATGACTTGTGGTTAGAAACCTAAGTTATCCATTTCACTTTCAATGTTTTAACTTGAAGTGATGACAACGACGTGTATGAGGACCCAATAAGCTTCATGGACGCGTAACTAAGACTTAGTAATGCGTTTGATGAAGTATAAGAACCTTCACTTCAATCGATTTGTTCCAAAGAACTGAACGTATCAAGCAAATGAGGTTACTGTTACAGGACTTGTGGTTAAACGTAATTATCCATTTCACGTTCAATGTTTTAACTTGAAGTGATGACAACGACGTGTATTGAGGACCCAATAAGCTTCATGGACGCGTAACTAAGACTTAGTAATGCGTTTGATGAAGTATAAGAACCTTCACTTCAATCGATTTGTTCCAAAAGAACTTAAACGTATCAAGCAATGAGGTTTACTGTTACATGACTTGTGGTTAGAACCTAAGTTATCCAATTTCACGTTCAATGTTTTAACTTGAATGTGATGACAACGACGTGTATTGAGGACCAAATAAGCTGCATGGACGCGTAACTAAGACTTAGTAATGAGTTTGATGAAGTATAAGAACCTTCACTTCAATCGATTTGTTCCAAAGAACTAACGGTATCAAGCAAATGAGGGTTACTGTTACATGACTTGTGGTTAGAAACCTAAGTTATCCATTTCACGTTCATGTTTTAACTTGAAGTGATGACAACGACGTGTATTGAGGACCCAATAAGCTTCATGGCGCGTAACTAAGACTTAGTAATGCGTTTGATGAAGTATAAGAACCTTCACTTCAATCGATTTGTTCCAAAAGAACTGAACGTATCAAGCAAATGAGGTTACTGTTACATGACTTGTGGTTAGAACCTAAGTTATCCATTTCACGTTCAATGTTTTAACTTGAAGTGATGACAACGACGTGTATTGAGGACCCAATAAGCTTCATGGACGCGTAACTAAGACTTAGTAATGCGTTTGATGAAGTATAAGAACCTTCACTTCAATCGATTTGTTCCAAAGAACTGAACGTATCAAGCAAATGAGGTTTACTGTTACATGACTTGTGGTTAGAACCTAAGTTATCCATTTCACTTTCAATGTTTTAACTTGAAGTGATGACAACGACGTGATTGAGGACCCAATAAGCTTCATGGACGCGTAACTAAGACTTAGTAATGCGTTTGATGAAGTATAAGAACCTTCACTTCAATCGATTTGTTCCAAAGAACTGAACGTATCAAGCAAATGAGGTTTACTGTTACATGACTTGTGGTTAGAACCTAAGTTATCCATTTCACTTTCAATGTTTTAACTTGAAGTGATGACAACGACGTGTATTGAGGATCACAATAAGCTTCATGGACGCGTAACTAAGACTTAGTAATGCGTTTGATGAAGTATAAGAACCTTCACTTCAATCGATTTGTTCCAAAGAACTGAACGTATCAAGCAAATGAGGTTTACTGTTACATGACTTGTGGTTAGACCTAAGTTATCCATTTCACGTTCAATGTTTAACTTGAAGTGATGACAACGACGTGTATTGAGGACCCAATAAGCTTCATGGACGCGTAACTAAGACTTAGTAATTCGTTGATGAAGTATAAGAACCTTCACTTCAATCGATTTGTTCCAAAGAACTGAACGTATCAAGCAAATGAGTTTACTGTTACATGACTTGTGGTTAGAACCTAAGTTATCCATTTCACGTTCAATGTTTTAACTTGAAGTGATGACAACGACGTGTATTGAGGACCCAATAAGCTTCATGGACGCGTAACTAAGACTTAGTAATGCGTTTGATGAAGTATAAGAACCTTCACTTCAATCGATTTGTTCCAAAGAACTGAACGTATCAAGCAAATGAGGTTACTGTTACATGACTTGTGGTTAGAACCTAAGTTATCCATTTCACGTTCAATGTTTTAACTTGAAGTGATGACAACGACGTGTATTGAGGACCCAATAAGCTTCATGGACGCGTAACTAAGACTTAGTAATGCGTTGATGAAGTATAAGAACCTTCACTTCAATCGATTTGTTCCAAAAGAACTGAACGTATCAAGCAAATGAGGTTTACTGTTACATGACTTGTGGTTAGAACCTAAGTTATCCATTTCACTTTCAATGTTTTAACTTGAATGTGATGACAACGACGAGTATTGAGGACCCAATAAGCTTCATGGACGCGTAACTAAGACTTAGTAATGCGTTTGATGAAGTATAAGAACCTTCATTCAATCGATTTGTTCCAAAAGAACTGAACGTATCAAGCAAATGAGGTTGATACTGTATCATGACTTGTGGTTAGAACCTAAGTTATCCATTTCACTTTCAATGTTTTAACTTGAAGTGATGACAACGGAAGGTATTGAAGGAACCACAATAACTCTGGACGCGTACTAAGATTAGTAATGCGTTGATGAAGTATAAGAACCTTCACTTCAATCGATTTGTTACAAAAGAACTGAACGTCATCAAGCAAATGAGGTTTACTGTTACATGACTTGTGGTTAGAACCTAAGTTATCCATTTCACTTCGATGTTTTAACTTGAGTGATGACAACGACGTGTATTGAGGACCCAATAAGCTTCATGGACGCGTAACTAAGACTTAGTAATGCGTTTGATGAAGTATAAGAACCTTCACTTCAATCGATTTGTTCCAAAAGAACTGAACGTCATCAAGCAAATGCGGTTTACTAGTTACCTGACTGTGGTTAGAACCTAAGTTATCCATTTCACGTTTCAAGTTTTAACTTGAAGTGATGACAACGACGTGTATTGAGGTACCAATAAGCTTCATGGACAGCGTAATAAGACTTAGTAAGAGTTTGATGAAGTATAAGAACCTTCACTTCAATCGATTTGTTCAAAGAACTGAAGTATCAAGCAAATGCGGTTTACTGTTTACATGCTTGTGGTTAGAACCTAGTTATCCATTTCCCTTTCACTGTTTAACTTGATGTGATGACAACGCCGTGTATGAGGACCCAATAAGCTTCATGGACGCGTAACTAGACTTAGTAATGCGTTGAGAAGTATAAGAACCTTCACTTCAATCGATTTGTTACAAAGAACTGAAGTATCAAGCCAAATGAGGTTTACTGTTACATGACTTGTGGTTAGAACCTAAGTTATCCATTTCACTTTCAATGTTTTAACCTGAAGTGATGACAACGACGTGTATGCAGGACCCAGAAGCTCCTCAGTGGACGCGTAACTAAGACTTAGTAATGCGTTTGATGAAGTATAAGAACCTTCACTTCATCGATTTGTTTCCAAAAGAACTGAACGTATCAAGCAAATGAGGTTACTGTTACATGACTTGTGGTTAGAACCTAAGTTATCCATTTCACTTTCAATGTTTTAACTTGAAGTGATGACAACGACGTGTATTGAGGACCCAATAAGCTTCATGGACGCGTAACTAAGACTTAGTAATGCGTTGATGAAGTATAAGAACCTTCACTTCAATCGATTTGTTACAAAAGAACTGAACGTATCAAGCAATGAGGTTTACTGTTACATGACTTGTGTTAGAACCTAAGTTATCCATTTCACTTTCAATGTTTTAAATTGAAGTGATGACACGACGTGTATTGAGGACCCAATAAGCTTCATGGACGCGTAACTAAGACTTAGTAATGCGTTTGATGAAGTATAAGAACCTTCACTTCATCGATTTGTTCCAAAAGAACTGAACGTATCAAGCAATGAGGTTTACTGTTACATGACTTGTGTTAGAACCTAAGTTATCCATTTCACTTTCAATGTTTTAACTTGAAGTGATGACACGACGTGTATTGAGGACCCAATAAGCTTCATGGACGCGTAACTAAGACTTAGTATGCGTTTGATGAGTATAAGAACCTTCACTTCAATCGATTTGTTCCAAAAGAACTTAACGTATCAAGCAAATGAGGTTACTGTTACATGACTTGTGGTTAGAACCTAAGTTATCCATTTCACGTTCAATGTTTTAACTTGAAGTGATGACAACGACGTGTATTGAGGACCCAATAAGCTTCATGGACGCGTAACTAAGACTTAGTATGCGTTTGATGAAGTATAAGAACCTTCACTTCAATCGATTTGTTACAAAAGAACTGAACGTATCAAGCAAATGAGTTTACTGTTACATGACTTGTGGTTAGAACCTAAGTTATCCATTTCACGTTCAATGTTTTAAATTGAAGTGATGACAACGACGTGTATTGAGGACCCAATAAGCTTCATGGACGCGTAACTAAGACTTAGTATGCGTTTGATGAGTATAAGAACCTTCACTTCAATCGATTTGTTCCAAAAGAACTTAACGTATCAAGCAAATGAGTTTACTGTTACATGACTTGTGTTAGAACCTAAGTTATCCATTTCACGTTCAATGTTTTAAATTGAAGTGATGACACGACGTGTATTGAGGACCCAATAAGCTTCATGGACGCGTAACTAAGACTTAGTATGCGTTTGATGAGTATAAGAACCTTCACTTCAATCGATTTGTTCCAAAAGAACTTAACGTATCAAGCAAATGAGTTTACTGTTACATGACTTGTGTTAGAACCTAAGTTATCCATTTCACGTTCAATGTTTTAACTTGAAGTGATGACAACGACGTGTATTGAGGACCCAATAAGCTTCATGGACGCGTAACTAAGACTTAGTAATGCGTTTGATGAAGTATAAGAACCTTCACTTCAATCGATTTGTTCCAAAAGAACTTAACGTATCAAGCAAATGAGGTTTACTGTTACATGACTTGTGGTTAGAACCTAAGTTATCCATTTCACGTTCAATGTTTTAACTTGAAGTGATGACAACGACGTGTATTGAGGACCCAATAAGCTTCATGGACGCGTAACTAAGACTTAGTAATGCGTTTGATGAAGTATAAGAACCTTCACTTCAATCGATTTGTTACAAAAGAACTGAACGTATCAAGCAAATGAGGTTTACTGTTACATGACTTGTGTTAGAACCTAAGTTATCCATTTCACGTTCAATGTTTTAACTTGAAGTGATGACACGACGTGTATTGAGGACCCAATAAGCTTCATGGACGCGTAACTAAGACTTAGTAATGCGTTGATGAAGTATAAGAACCTTCACTTCAATCGATTTGTTACAAAAGAACTGAACGTATCAAGCAATGAGGTTTACTGTTACATGACTTGTGGTTAGAACCTAAGTTATCCATTTCACTTTCAATGTTTTAAATTGAAGTGATGACACGACGTGTATTGAGGACCCAATAAGCTTCATGGACGCGTAACTAAGACTTAGTAATGCGTTGATGAAGTATAAGAACCTTCACTTCAATCGATTTGTTACAAAAGAACTGAACGTATCAAGCAATGAGGTTTACTGTTACATGACTTGTGGTTAGAACCTAAGTTATCCATTTCACTTTCAATGTTTTAAATTGAAGTGATGACAACGACGTGTATTGAGGACCCAATAAGCTTCATGGACGCGTAACTAAGACTTAGTATGCGTTTGATGAGTATAAGAACCTTCACTTCAATCGATTTGTTCCAAAAGAACTTAACGTATCAAGCAAATGAGGTTACTGTTACATGACTTGTGTTAGAACCTAAGTTATCCATTTCACGTTCAATGTTTTAACTTGAAGTGATGACAACGACGTGTATTGAGGACCCAATAAGCTTCATGGACGCGTAACTAAGACTTAGTATGCGTTTGATGAGTATAAGAACCTTCACTTCAATCGATTTGTTCCAAAAGAACTGAACGTATCAAGCAATGAGGTTTACTGTTACATGACTTGTGTTAGAACCTAAGTTATCCATTTCACGTTCAATGTTTTAAATTGAAGTGATGACACGACGTGTATTGAGGACCCAATAAGCTTCATGGACGCGTAACTAAGACTTAGTAATGCGTTTGATGAAGTATAAGAAACTTCACTTCAATCGATTTGTTCCAAAAGAACTTAACGTATCAAGCAAATGAGGTTTACTGTTACATGACTTGTGGTTAGAATCTAAGTTATCCATTTCACGTTCAATGTTTTAAATTGAAGTGATGACAACGACGTGTATTGAGGACCCAATAAGCTTCATGGACGCGTAACTAAGACTTAGTAATGCGTTGATGAAGTATAAGAACCTTCACTTCAATCGATTTGTTCCAAAAGAACTTAACGTATCAAGCAAATGAGGTTTACTGTTACATGACTTGTGGTTAGAACCTAAGTTATCCATTTCACTTTCAATGTTTTAAATTGAAGTGATGACAACGGCGTGTATTGAGGACCTAATAAGCTTCATGGACGCGTAACTAAGACTTAGTAATGCGTTGATGAAGTATAAGAACCTTCACTTCAATCGATTTGTTCCAAAAGAACTTAACGTATCAAGCAATGAGGTTTACTGTTACATGACTTGTGGTTAGAACCTAAGTTATCCATTTCACGTTCAATGTTTTAAATTGAAGTGATGACAACGACGTGTATTGAGGACCCAATAAGCTTCATGGACGCGTAACTAAGACTTAGTAATGCGTTTGATGAAGTATAAGAACCTTCACTTCAATCGATTTGTTCCAAAAGAACTGAACGTATCAAGCAAATGAGGTTTACTGTTACATGACTTGTGGTTAGAACCTAAGTTATCCATTTCACGTTCAATGTTTTAACTTGAAGTGATGACAACGACGTGTATTGAGGACCCAATAAGCTTCATGGACGCGTAACTAAGACTTAGTAATGCGTTTGATGAAGTATAAGAACCTTCACTTCAATCGATTTGTTCCAAAAGAACTTAACGTATCAAGCAAATGAGGTTTACTGTTACATGACTTGTGGTTAGAACCTAAGTTATCCATTTCACGTTCAATGTTTTGACTTCAAGTGATGACAACGACGTGTATTGAGGACCCAATAAGCTTCATGGACGCGTAACTAAGACTTAGTAATGCGTTGATGAAGTATAAGAACCTTCACTTCAATCGATTTGTTACAAAAGAACTGAACGTATCAAGCAATGAGGTTTACTGTTACATGACTTGTGGTTAGAATCTAAGTTATCCATTTCACTTTCAATGTTTTAACTTGATGTGATGACAACGACGTGTATTGAGGACCCAATAAGCTTCATGGACGCGTAACTAAGACTTAGTAATGCGTTGATGAAGTATAAGAACCTTCACTTCAATCGATTTGTTCCAAAAGAACTTAACGTATCAAGCAAATGAGGTTTACTGTTACATGACTTGTGGTTAGAACCTAAGTTATCCATTTCACGTTCAATGTTTTAAATTGAAGTGATGACAACGACGTGTATTGAGGACCCAATAAGCTTCATGGACGCGTAACTAAGACTTAGTAATGCGTTTGATGAAGTATAAGAACCTTCACTTCAATCGATTTGTTCCAAAAGAACTTAACGTATCAAGCAAATGAGGTTTACTGTTACATGACTTGTGGTTAGAACCTAAGTTATCCATTTCACGTTCAATGTTTTAACTTGAAGTGATGACAACGACGTGTATTGAGGACCCAATAAGCTTCATGGACGCGTAACTAAGACTTAGTAATGCGTTTGATGAAGTATAAGAACCTTCACTTCAATCGATTTGTTCCAAAAGAACTGAACGTATCAAGCAAATGAGGTTTACTGTTACATGACTTGTGGTTAGAACCTAAGTTATCCATTTCACGTTCAATGTTTTAACTTGAAGTGATGACAACGACGTGTATTGAGGACCCAATAAGCTTCATGGACGCGTAACTAAGACTTAGTAATGCGTTTGATGAAGTATAAGAACCTTCACTTCAATCGATTTGTTACAAAAGAACTGAACGTATCAAGCAAATGAGGTTTACTGTTACATGACTTGTGGTTAGAACCTAAGTTATCCATTTCACTTTCAATGTTTTAACTTGAAGTGATGACAACGACGTGTATTGAGGACCCAATAAGCTTCATGGACGCGTAACTAAGACTTAGTAATGCGTTTGATGAAGTATAAGAACCTTCACTTCAATCGATTTGTTCCAAAAGAACTGAACGTATCAAGCAAATGAGGTTTACTGTTACATGACTTGTGGTTAGAACCTAAGTTATCCATTTCACTTTCAATGTTTTAACTTGAAGTGATGACAACGACGTGTATTGAGGACCCAATAAGCTTCATGGACGCGTAACTAAGACTTAGTAATGCGTTTGATGAAGTATAAGAACCTTCACTTCAATCGATTTGTTCCAAAAGAACTGAACGTATCAAGCAAATGAGGTTTACTGTTACATGACTTGTGGTTAGAACCTAAGTTATCCATTTCACGTTCAATGTTTTAACTTGAAGTGATGACAACGACGTGTATTGAGGACCCAATAAGCTTCATGGACGCGTAACTAAGACTTAGTAATGCGTTTGATGAAGTATAAGAACCTTCACTTCAATCGATTTGTTACAAAAGAACTGAACGTATCAAGCAAATGAGGTTTACTGTTACATGACTTGTGGTTAGAACCTAAGTTATCCATTTCACGTTCAATGTTTTAACTTGAAGTGATGACAACGACGTGTATTGAGGACCCAATAAGCTTCATGGACGCGTAACTAAGACTTAGTAATGCGTTTGATGAAGTATAAGAACCTTCACTTCAATCGATTTGTTACAAAAGAACTGAACGTATCAAGCAAATGAGGTTTACTGTTACATGACTTGTGGTTAGAACCTAAGTTATCCATTTCACGTTCAATGTTTTAAATTGAAGTGATGACAACGACGTGTATTGAGGACCCAATAAGCTTCATGGACGCGTAACTAAGACTTAGTAATGCGTTTGATGAAGTATAAGAACCTTCACTTCAATCGATTTGTTCCAAAAGAACTGAACGTATCAAGCAAATGAGGTTTACTGTTACATGACTTGTGGTTAGAACCTAAGTTATCCATTTCACGTTCAATGTTTTAAATTGAAGTGATGACAACGACGTGTATTGAGGACCCAATAAGCTTCATGGACGCGTAACTAAGACTTAGTAATGCGTTTGATGAAGTATAAGAACCTTCACTTCAATCGATTTGTTACAAAAGAACTGAACGTATCAAGCAAATGAGGTTTACTGTTACATGACTTGTGGTTAGAACCTAAGTTATCCATTTCACTTTCAATGTTTTAACTTGAAGTGATGACAACGACGTGTATTGAGGACCCAATAAGCTTCATGGACGCGTAACTAAGACTTAGTAATGCGTTTGATGAAGTATAAGAACCTTCACTTCAATCGATTTGTTCCAAAAGAACTGAACGTATCAAGCAAATGAGGTTTACTGTTACATGACTTGTGGTTAGAACCTAAGTTATCCATTTCACGTTCAATGTTTTAACTTGAAGTGATGACAACGACGTGTATTGAGGACCCAATAAGCTTCATGGACGCGTAACTAAGACTTAGTAATGCGTTTGATGAAGTATAAGAACCTTCACTTCAATCGATTTGTTACAAAAGAACTGAACGTATCAAGCAAATGAGGTTTACTGTTACATGACTTGTGGTTAGAACCTAAGTTATCCATTTCACGTTCAATGTTTTAACTTGAAGTGATGACAACGACGTGTATTGAGGACCCAATAAGCTTCATGGACGCGTAACTAAGACTTAGTAATGCGTTTGATGAAGTATAAGAACCTTCACTTCAATCGATTTGTTCCAAAAGAACTGAACGTATCAAGCAAATGAGGTTTACTGTTACATGACTTGTGGTTAGAACCTAAGTTATCCATTTCACGTTCAATGTTTTAAATTGAAGTGATGACAACGACGTGTATTGAGGACCCAATAAGCTTCATGGACGCGTAACTAAGACTTAGTAATGCGTTTGATGAAGTATAAGAACCTTCACTTCAATCGATTTGTTCCAAAAGAACTGAACGTATCAAGCAAATGAGGTTTACTGTTACATGACTTGTGGTTAGAACCTAAGTTATCCATTTCACTTTCAATGTTTTAACTTGAAGTGATGACAACGACGTGTATTGAGGACCCAATAAGCTTCATGGACGCGTAACTAAGACTTAGTAATGCGTTTGATGAAGTATAAGAACCTTCACTTCAATCGATTTGTTCCAAAAGAACTGAACGTATCAAGCAAATGAGGTTTACTGTTACATGACTTGTGGTTAGAACCTAAGTTATCCATTTCACGTTCAATGTTTTAAATTGAAGTGATGACAACGACGTGTATTGAGGACCCAATAAGCTTCATGGACGCGTAACTAAGACTTAGTAATGCGTTTGATGAAGTATAAGAACCTTCACTTCAATCGATTTGTTCCAAAAGAACTGAACGTATCAAGCAAATGAGGTTTACTGTTACATGACTTGTGGTTAGAACCTAAGTTATCCATTTCACGTTCAATGTTTTAAATTGAAGTGATGACAACGACGTGTATTGAGGACCCAATAAGCTTCATGGACGCGTAACTAAGACTTAGTAATGCGTTTGATGAAGTATAAGAACCTTCACTTCAATCGATTTGTTCCAAAAGAACTGAACGTATCAAGCAAATGAGGTTTACTGTTACATGACTTGTGGTTAGAACCTAAGTTATCCATTTCACGTTCAATGTTTTAAATTGAAGTGATGACAACGACGTGTATTGAGGACCCAATAAGCTTCATGGACGCGTAACTAAGACTTAGTAATGCGTTTGATGAAGTATAAGAACCTTCACTTCAATCGATTTGTTCCAAAAGAACTGAACGTATCAAGCAAATGAGGTTTACTGTTACATGACTTGTGGTTAGAACCTAAGTTATCCATTTCACGTTCAATGTTTTAACTTGAAGTGATGACAACGACGTGTATTGAGGACCCAATAAGCTTCATGGACGCGTAACTAAGACTTAGTAATGCGTTTGATGAAGTATAAGAACCTTCACTTCAATCGATTTGTTCCAAAAGAACTGAACGTATCAAGCAAATGAGGTTTACTGTTACATGACTTGTGGTTAGAACCTAAGTTATCCATTTCACGTTCAATGTTTTAACTTGAAGTGATGACAACGACGTGTATTGAGGACCCAATAAGCTTCATGGACGCGTAACTAAGACTTAGTAATGCGTTTGATGAAGTATAAGAACCTTCACTTCAATCGATTTGTTCCAAAAGAACTGAACGTATCAAGCAAATGAGGTTTACTGTTACATGACTTGTGGTTAGAACCTAAGTTATCCATTTCACTTTCAATGTTTTAACTTGAAGTGATGACAACGACGTGTATTGAGGACCCAATAAGCTTCATGGACGCGTAACTAAGACTTAGTAATGCGTTTGATGAAGTATAAGAACCTTCACTTCAATCGATTTGTTCCAAAAGAACTGAACGTATCAAGCAAATGAGGTTTACTGTTACATGACTTGTGGTTAGAACCTAAGTTATCCATTTCACGTTCAATGTTTTAAATTGAAGTGATGACAACGACGTGTATTGAGGACCCAATAAGCTTCATGGACGCGTAACTAAGACTTAGTAATGCGTTTGATGAAGTATAAGAACCTTCACTTCAATCGATTTGTTCCAAAAGAACTGAACGTATCAAGCAAATGAGGTTTACTGTTACATGACTTGTGGTTAGAACCTAAGTTATCCATTTCACGTTCAATGTTTTAACTTGAAGTGATGACAACGACGTGTATTGAGGACCCAATAAGCTTCATGGACGCGTAACTAAGACTTAGTAATGCGTTTGATGAAGTATAAGAACCTTCACTTCAATCGATTTGTTCCAAAAGAACTGAACGTATCAAGCAAATGAGGTTTACTGTTACATGACTTGTGGTTAGAACCTAAGTTATCCATTTCACGTTCAATGTTTTAACTTGAAGTGATGACAACGACGTGTATTGAGGACCCAATAAGCTTCATGGACGCGTAACTAAGACTTAGTAATGCGTTTGATGAAGTATAAGAACCTTCACTTCAATCGATTTGTTCCAAAAGAACTGAACGTATCAAGCAAATGAGGTTTACTGTTACATGACTTGTGGTTAGAACCTAAGTTATCCATTTCACGTTCAATGTTTTAAATTGAAGTGATGACAACGACGTGTATTGAGGACCCAATAAGCTTCATGGACGCGTAACTAAGACTTAGTAATGCGTTTGATGAAGTATAAGAACCTTCACTTCAATCGATTTGTTCCAAAAGAACTGAACGTATCAAGCAAATGAGGTTTACTGTTACATGACTTGTGGTTAGAACCTAAGTTATCCATTTCACGTTCAATGTTTTAAATTGAAGTGATGACAACGACGTGTATTGAG
The DNA here is from genome assembly GCA_022432975.1 of Begonia masoniana. NCBI lineage: Eukaryota > Viridiplantae > Streptophyta > Magnoliopsida > Cucurbitales > Begoniaceae > Begonia > Begonia masoniana. The sequence continues at coordinate 46,376,805 of CM039502.1, forward strand.
GACCCAATAAGCTTCATGGACGCGTAACTAAGACTTAGTAATGCGTTTGATGAAGTATAAGAACCTTCACTTCAATCGATTTGTTCCAAAAGAACTGAACGTATCAAGCAAATGAGGTTTACTGTTACATGACTTGTGGTTAGAACCTAAGTTATCCATTTCACGTTCAATGTTTTAAATTGAAGTGATGACAACGACGTGTATTGAGGACCCAATAAGCTTCATGGACGCGTAACTAAGACTTAGTAATGCGTTTGATGAAGTATAAGAACCTTCACTTCAATCGATTTGTTCCAAAAGAACTGAACGTATCAAGCAAATGAGGTTTACTGTTACATGACTTGTGGTTAGAACCTAAGTTATCCATTTCACGTTCAATGTTTTAACTTGAAGTGATGACAACGACGTGTATTGAGGACCCAATAAGCTTCATGGACGCGTAACTAAGACTTAGTAATGCGTTTGATGAAGTATAAGAACCTTCACTTCAATCGATTTGTTCCAAAAGAACTGAACGTATCAAGCAAATGAGGTTTACTGTTACATGACTTGTGGTTAGAACCTAAGTTATCCATTTCACGTTCAATGTTTTAACTTGAAGTGATGACAACGACGTGTATTGAGGACCCAATAAGCTTCATGGACGCGTAACTAAGACTTAGTAATGCGTTTGATGAAGTATAAGAACCTTCACTTCAATCGATTTGTTCCAAAAGAACTGAACGTATCAAGCAAATGAGGTTTACTGTTACATGACTTGTGGTTAGAACCTAAGTTATCCATTTCACGTTCAATGTTTTAAATTGAAGTGATGACAACGACGTGTATTGAGGACCCAATAAGCTTCATGGACGCGTAACTAAGACTTAGTAATGCGTTTGATGAAGTATAAGAACCTTCACTTCAATCGATTTGTTCCAAAAGAACTGAACGTATCAAGCAAATGAGGTTTACTGTTACATGACTTGTGGTTAGAACCTAAGTTATCCATTTCACGTTCAATGTTTTAAATTGAAGTGATGACAACGACGTGTATTGAGGACCCAATAAGCTTCATGGACGCGTAACTAAGACTTAGTAATGCGTTTGATGAAGTATAAGAACCTTCACTTCAATCGATTTGTTCCAAAAGAACTGAACGTATCAAGCAAATGAGGTTTACTGTTACATGACTTGTGGTTAGAACCTAAGTTATCCATTTCACGTTCAATGTTTTAACTTGAAGTGATGACAACGACGTGTATTGAGGACCCAATAAGCTTCATGGACGCGTAACTAAGACTTAGTAATGCGTTTGATGAAGTATAAGAACCTTCACTTCAATCGATTTGTTCCAAAAGAACTGAACGTATCAAGCAAATGAGGTTTACTGTTACATGACTTGTGGTTAGAACCTAAGTTATCCATTTCACGTTCAATGTTTTAAATTGAAGTGATGACAACGACGTGTATTGAGGACCCAATAAGCTTCATGGACGCGTAACTAAGACTTAGTAATGCGTTTGATGAAGTATAAGAACCTTCACTTCAATCGATTTGTTCCAAAAGAACTGAACGTATCAAGCAAATGAGGTTTACTGTTACATGACTTGTGGTTAGAACCTAAGTTATCCATTTCACGTTCAATGTTTTAAATTGAAGTGATGACAACGACGTGTATTGAGGACCCAATAAGCTTCATGGACGCGTAACTAAGACTTAGTAATGCGTTTGATGAAGTATAAGAACCTTCACTTCAATCGATTTGTTCCAAAAGAACTGAACGTATCAAGCAAATGAGGTTTACTGTTACATGACTTGTGGTTAGAACCTAAGTTATCCATTTCACGTTCAATGTTTTAACTTGAAGTGATGACAACGACGTGTATTGAGGACCCAATAAGCTTCATGGACGCGTAACTAAGACTTAGTAATGCGTTTGATGAAGTATAAGAACCTTCACTTCAATCGATTTGTTCCAAAAGAACTGAACGTATCAAGCAAATGAGGTTTACTGTTACATGACTTGTGGTTAGAACCTAAGTTATCCATTTCACGTTCAATGTTTTAACTTGAAGTGATGACAACGACGTGTATTGAGGACCCAATAAGCTTCATGGACGCGTAACTAAGACTTAGTAATGCGTTTGATGAAGTATAAGAACCTTCACTTCAATCGATTTGTTCCAAAAGAACTGAACGTATCAAGCAAATGAGGTTTACTGTTACATGACTTGTGGTTAGAACCTAAGTTATCCATTTCACGTTCAATGTTTTAAATTGAAGTGATGACAACGACGTGTATTGAGGACCCAATAAGCTTCATGGACGCGTAACTAAGACTTAGTAATGCGTTTGATGAAGTATAAGAACCTTCACTTCAATCGATTTGTTACAAAAGAACTGAACGTATCAAGCAAATGAGGTTTACTGTTACATGACTTGTGGTTAGAACCTAAGTTATCCATTTCACGTTCAATGTTTTAACTTGAAGTGATGACAACGACGTGTATTGAGGACCCAATAAGCTTCATGGACGCGTAACTAAGACTTAGTAATGCGTTTGATGAAGTATAAGAACCTTCACTTCAATCGATTTGTTCCAAAAGAACTGAACGTATCAAGCAAATGAGGTTTACTGTTACATGACTTGTGGTTAGAACCTAAGTTATCCATTTCACGTTCAATGTTTTAACTTGAAGTGATGACAACGACGTGTATTGAGGACCCAATAAGCTTCATGGACGCGTAACTAAGACTTAGTAATGCGTTTGATGAAGTATAAGAACCTTCACTTCAATCGATTTGTTCCAAAAGAACTGAACGTATCAAGCAAATGAGGTTTACTGTTACATGACTTGTGGTTAGAACCTAAGTTATCCATTTCACGTTCAATGTTTTAACTTGAAGTGATGACAACGACGTGTATTGAGGACCCAATAAGCTTCATGGACGCGTAACTAAGACTTAGTAATGCGTTTGATGAAGTATAAGAACCTTCACTTCAATCGATTTGTTACAAAAGAACTGAACGTATCAAGCAAATGAGGTTTACTGTTACATGACTTGTGGTTAGAACCTAAGTTATCCATTTCACGTTCAATGTTTTAAATTGAAGTGATGACAACGACGTGTATTGAGGACCCAATAAGCTTCATGGACGCGTAACTAAGACTTAGTAATGCGTTTGATGAAGTATAAGAACCTTCACTTCAATCGATTTGTTACAAAAGAACTGAACGTATCAAGCAAATGAGGTTTACTGTTACATGACTTGTGGTTAGAACCTAAGTTATCCATTTCACGTTCAATGTTTTAACTTGAAGTGATGACAACGACGTGTATTGAGGACCCAATAAGCTTCATGGACGCGTAACTAAGACTTAGTAATGCGTTTGATGAAGTATAAGAACCTTCACTTCAATCGATTTGTTCCAAAAGAACTGAACGTATCAAGCAAATGAGGTTTACTGTTACATGACTTGTGGTTAGAACCTAAGTTATCCATTTCACGTTCAATGTTTTAAATTGAAGTGATGACAACGACGTGTATTGAGGACCCAATAAGCTTCATGGACGCGTAACTAAGACTTAGTAATGCGTTTGATGAAGTATAAGAACCTTCACTTCAATCGATTTGTTCCAAAAGAACTGAACGTATCAAGCAAATGAGGTTTACTGTTACATGACTTGTGGTTAGAACCTAAGTTATCCATTTCACGTTCAATGTTTTAAATTGAAGTGATGACAACGACGTGTATTGAGGACCCAATAAGCTTCATGGACGCGTAACTAAGACTTAGTAATGCGTTTGATGAAGTATAAGAACCTTCACTTCAATCGATTTGTTCCAAAAGAACTGAACGTATCAAGCAAATGAGGTTTACTGTTACATGACTTGTGGTTAGAACCTAAGTTATCCATTTCACGTTCAATGTTTTAACTTGAAGTGATGACAACGACGTGTATTGAGGACCCAATAAGCTTCATGGACGCGTAACTAAGACTTAGTAATGCGTTTGATGAAGTATAAGAACCTTCACTTCAATCGATTTGTTCCAAAAGAACTGAACGTATCAAGCAAATGAGGTTTACTGTTACATGACTTGTGGTTAGAACCTAAGTTATCCATTTCACGTTCAATGTTTTAACTTGAAGTGATGACAACGACGTGTATTGAGGACCCAATAAGCTTCATGGACGCGTAACTAAGACTTAGTAATGCGTTTGATGAAGTATAAGATCCTTCACTTCAATCGATTTTTTCCAAAAGAACTGAACGTATCAAGCAAATGAAGTTTATTGTTACATGACTTGTGGTTAGAACCTAAGTTATCCATTTCACGTTCAATGTTTTAAATTGAAGTGATGACAACGACGTGTATTGAGGACCCAATAAGCTTCATGGACGCGTAACTAAGACTTAGTAATGCGTTTGATGAAGTATAAGAACCTTCACTTCAATCGATTTGTTCCAAAAGAACTGAACGTATCAAGCAAATGAGGTTTACTGTTACATGACTTGTGGTTAGAACCTAAGTTATCCATTTCACTTTCAATGTTTTAAATTGAAGTGATGACAACGACGTGTATTGAGGACCCAATAAGCTTCATGGACGCGTAACTAAGACTTAGTAATGCGTTTGATGAAGTATAAGAACCTTCACTTCAATCGATTTGTTCCAAAAGAACTGAACGTATCAAGCAAATGAGGTTTACTGTTACATGACTTGTGGTTAGAACCTAAGTTATCCATTTCACTTTCAATGTTTTAAATTGAAGTGATGACAACGACGTGTATTGAGGACCCAATAAGCTTCATCGACGCGTAACTAAGACCTAGTAATGCGTTTGATGAAGAATAAGAACCTTCACTTCAATCGATTTGTTCCAAAAGAACTGAACGTATCAAGCAAATGAGGTTTACTGTTACATGACTTGTGGTTAGAACCTAAGTTATCCATTTCACGTTCAATGTTTTAACTTGAAGTGATGACAACGACGTGTATTGAGGACCCAATAAGCTTCATGGACGCGTAACTAAGACTTAGTAATGCGTTTGATGAAGTATAAGAACCTTCACTTCAATCGATTTGTTCCAAAAGAACTGAACGTATCAAGCAAATGAGGTTTACTGTTACATGACTTGTGGTTAGAACCTAAGTTATCCATTTCACGTTCAATGTTTTAAATTGAAGTGATGACAACGACGTGTATTGAGGACCCAATAAGCTTCATGGACGCGTAACTAAGACTTAGTAATGCGTTTGATGAAGTATAAGAACCTTCACTTCAATCGATTTGTTCCAAAAGAACTGAACGTATCAAGCAAATGAGGTTTACTGTTACATGACTTGTGGTTAGAACCTAAGTTATCCATTTCACGTTCAATGTTTTAAATTGAAGTGATGACAACGACGTGTATTGAGGACCCAATAAGCTTCATGGACGCGTAACTAAGACTTAGTAATGCGTTTGATGAAGTATAAGAACCTTCACTTCAATCGATTTGTTCCAAAAGAACTGAACGTATCAAGCAAATGAGGTTTACTGTTACATGACTTGTGGTTAGAACCTAAGTTATCCATTTCACGTTCAATGTTTTAAATTGAAGTGATGACAACGACGTGTATTGAGGACCCAATAAGCTTCATGGACGCGTAACTAAGACTTAGTAATGCGTTGATGAAGTATAAGAACCTTCACTTCAATCGATTTGTTCCAAAAGAACTGAACGTATCAAGCAAATGAGGTTTACTGTTACATGACTTGTGGTTAGAACCTAAGTTATCCATTTCACGTTCAATGTTTTAACTTGAAGTGATGACAACGACGTGTATTGAGGACCCAATAAGCTTCATGGACGCGTAACTAAGACTTAGTAATGCGTTTGATGAAGTATAAGAACCTTCACTTCAATCGATTTGTTCCAAAAGAACTGAACGTATCAAGCAAATGAGGTTTACTGTTACATGACTTGTGGTTAGAACCTAAGTTATCCATTTCACGTTCAATGTTTTAACTTGAAGTGATGACAACGACGTGTATTGAGGACCCAATAAGCTTCATGGACGCGTAACTAAGACTTAGTAATGCGTTTGATGAAGTATAAGAACCTTCACTTCAATCGATTTGTTCCAAAAGAACTGAACGTATCAAGCAAATGAGGTTTACTGTTACATGACTTGTGGTTAGAACCTAAGTTATCCATTTCACGTTCAATGTTTTAACTTGAAGTGATGACAACGACGTGTATTGAGGACCCAATAAGCTTCATGGACGCGTAACTAAGACTTAGTAATGCGTTGATGAAGTATAAGAACCTTCACTTCAATCGATTTGTTCCAAAAGAACTGAACGTATCAAGCAAATGAGGTTTACTGTTACATGACTTGTGGTTAGAACCTAAGTTATCCATTTCACGTTCAATGTTTTAACTTGAAGTGATGACAACGACGTGTATTGAGGACCCAATAAGCTTCATGGACGCGTAACTAAGACTTAGTAATGCGTTTGATGAAGTATAAGAACCTTCACTTCAATCGATTTGTTCCAAAAGAACTGAACGTATCAAGCAAATGAGGTTTACTGTTACATGACTTGTGGTTAGAACCTAAGTTATCCATTTCACTTTCAATGTTTTAACTTGAAGTGATGACAACGACGTGTATTGAGGACCCAATAAGCTTCATGGACGCGTAACTAAGACTTAGTAATGCGTTTGATGAAGTATAAGAACCTTCACTTCAATCGATTTGTTCCAAAAGAACTGAACGTATCAAGCAAATGAGGTTTACTGTTACATGACTTGTGGTTAGAACCTAAGTTATCCATTTCACGTTCAATGTTTTAACTTGAAGTGATGACAACGACGTGTATTGAGGACCCAATAAGCTTCATGGACGCGTAACTAAGACTTAGTAATGCGTTTGATGAAGTATAAGAACCTTCACTTCAATCGATTTGTTCCAAAAGAACTGAACGTATCAAGCAAATGAGGTTTACTGTTACATGACTTGTGGTTAGAACCTAAGTTATCCATTTCACGTTCAATGTTTTAACTTGAAGTGATGACAACGACGTGTATTGAGGACCCAATAAGCTTCATGGACGCGTAACTAAGACTTAGTAATGCGTTGATGAAGTATAAGAACCTTCACTTCAATCGATTTGTTCCAAAAGAACTGAACGTATCAAGCAAATGAGGTTTACTGTTACATGACTTGTGGTTAGAACCTAAGTTATCCATTTCACGTTCAATGTTTTAACTTGAAGTGATGACAACGACGTGTATTGAGGACCCAATAAGCTTCATGGACGCGTAACTAAGACTTAGTAATGCGTTTGATGAAGTATAAGAACCTTCACTTCAATCGATTTGTTCCAAAAGAACTGAACGTATCAAGCAAATGAGGTTTACTGTTACATGACTTGTGGTTAGAACCTAAGTTATCCATTTCACGTTCAATGTTTTAACTTGAAGTGATGACAACGACGTGTATTGAGGACCCAATAAGCTTCATGGACGCGTAACTAAGACTTAGTAATGCGTTGATGAAGTATAAGAACCTTCACTTCAATCGATTTGTTCCAAAAGAACTGAACGTATCAAGCAAATGAGGTTTACTGTTACATGACTTGTGGTTAGAACCTAAGTTATCCATTTCACGTTCAATGTTTTAACTTGAAGTGATGACAACGACGTGTATTGAGGACCCAATAAGCTTCATGGACGCGTAACTAAGACTTAGTAATGCGTTTGATGAAGTATAAGAACCTTCACTTCAATCGATTTGTTCCAAAAGAACTGAACGTATCAAGCAAATGAGGTTTACTGTTACATGACTTGTGGTTAGAACCTAAGTTATCCATTTCACGTTCAATGTTTTAACTTGAAGTGATGACAACGACGTGTATTGAGGACCCAATAAGCTTCATGGACGCGTAACTAAGACTTAGTAATGCGTTTGATGAAGTATAAGAACCTTCACTTCAATCGATTTGTTCCAAAAGAACTGAACGTATCAAGCAAATGAGGTTTACTGTTACATGACTTGTGGTTAGAACCTAAGTTATCCATTTCACGTTCAATGTTTTAACTTGAAGTGATGACAACGACGTGTATTGAGGACCCAATAAGCTTCATGGACGCGTAACTAAGACTTAGTAATGCGTTTGATGAAGTATAAGAACCTTCACTTCAATCGATTTGTTCCAAAAGAACTGAACGTATCAAGCAAATGAGGTTTACTGTTACATGACTTGTGGTTAGAACCTAAGTTATCCATTTCACGTTCAATGTTTTAACTTGAAGTGATGACAACGACGTGTATTGAGGACCCAATAAGCTTCATGGACGCGTAACTAAGACTTAGTAATGCGTTTGATGAAGTATAAGAACCTTCACTTCAATCGATTTGTCCCAAAAGAACTGAACGTATCAAGCAAATGAGGTTTACTGTTACATGACTTGTGGTTAGAACCTAAGTTATCCATTTCACGTTCAATGTTTTAACTTGAAGTGATGACAACGACGTGTATTGAGGACCCAATAAGCTTCATGGACGCGTAACTAAGACTTAGTAATGCGTTTGATGAAGTATAAGAACCTTCACTTCAATCGATTTGTTCCAAAAGAACTGAACGTATCAAGCAAATGAGGTTTACTGTTACATGACTTGTGGTTAGAACCTAAGTTATCCATTTCACGTTCAATGTTTTAACTTGAAGTGATGACAACGACGTGTATTGAGGACCCAATAAGCTTCATGGACGCGTAACTAAGACTTAGTAATGCGTTTGATGAAGTATAAGAACCTTCACTTCAATCGATTTGTTCCAAAAGAACTGAACGTATCAAGCAAATGAGGTTTACTGTTACATGACTTGTGGTTAGAACCTAAGTTATCCATTTCACGTTCAATGTTTTAACTTGAAGTGATGACAACGACGTGTATTGAGGACCCAATAAGCTTCATGGACGCGTAACTAAGACTTAGTAATGCGTTTGATGAAGTATAAGAACCTTCACTTCAATCGATTTGTTCCAAAAGAACTGAACGTATCAAGCAAATGAGGTTTACTGTTACATGACTTGTGGTTAGAACCTAAGTTATCCATTTCACGTTCAATGTTTTAACTTGAAGTGATGACAACGACGTGTATTGAGGACCCAATAAGCTTCATGGACGCGTAACTAAGACTTAGTAATGCGTTTGATGAAGTATAAGAACCTTCACTTCAATCGATTTGTTCCAAAAGAACTGAACGTATCAAGCAAATGAGGTTTACTGTTACATGACTTGTGGTTAGAACCTAAGTTATCCATTTCACGTTCAATGTTTTAACTTGAAGTGATGACAACGACGTGTATTGAGGACCCAATAAGCTTCATGGACGCGTAACTAAGACTTAGTAATGCGTTTGATGAAGTATAAGAACCTTCACTTCAATCGATTTGTTCCAAAAGAACTGAACGTATCAAGCAAATGAGGTTTACTGTTACATGACTTGTGGTTAGAACCTAAGTTATCCATTTCACGTTCAATGTTTTAACTTGAAGTGATGACAACGACGTGTATTGAGGACCCAATAAGCTTCATGGACGCGTAACTAAGACTTAGTAATGCGTTTGATGAAGTATAAGAACCTTCACTTCAATCGATTTGTTCCAAAAGAACTGAACGTATCAAGCAAATGAGGTTTACTGTTACATGACTTGTGGTTAGAACCTAAGTTATCCATTTCACGTTCAATGTTTTAACTTGAAGTGATGACAACGACGTGTATTGAGGACCCAATAAGCTTCATGGACGCGTAACTAAGACTTAGTAATGCGTTTGATGAAGTATAAGAACCTTCACTTCAATCGATTTGTTCCAAAAGAACTGAACGTATCAAGCAAATGAGGTTTACTGTTACATGACTTGTGGTTAGAACCTAAGTTATCCATTTCACGTTCAATGTTTTAACTTGAAGTGATGACAACGACGTGTATTGAGGACCCAATAAGCTTCATGGACGCGTAACTAAGACTTAGTAATGCGTTTGATGAAGTATAAGAACCTTCACTTCAATCAATTTGTTCCAAAAGAATTGAACGTATCAAGCAAATGAGGTTTACTGTTACATGACTTGTGGTTAGAACCTAAGTTATCCATTTCACTTTTAATGTTTTAACTTGATGTGATGACAACGACGTGTATTGAGGTCCCAATAAGCTTCATGGACGAGTAACTAAGACTTAGTAATGCGTTTGATGAAGTATAAGAACCTTCACTTCAATCGATTTGTTCCAAAAGAACTGAACGTATCAAGCAAATGAGATTTACAGTTACATGACTTGTGGTTAGAACCTAAGTTATCCATTTCACTTTCAATGTTTTAAATTGAATTGATAACAACGACGTGTATTGACGACCCAATAAGCTTCATCGACGCGTAACTAAGACCTAGTAATGCGTTTGATGAAGAATAAGAACCTTCACTTCAATCGATTTGTTCCAAAAGAACTGAACGTATCAAGCAAATGAGGTTTACTGTTACATGACTTGTGGTTAGAACCTAAGTTATCCATTTCACGTTCAATGTTTTAAATTGAAGTGATGACAACGACGTGTATTGAGGACCCAATAAGCTTCATGGACGCGTAACTAAGACTTAGTAATGCGTTTGATGAAGTATAAGAACCTTCACTTCAATCGATTTGTTCCAAAAGAACTGAACGTATCAAGCAAATGAGGTTTACTGTTACATGACTTGTGGTTAGAACCTAAGTTATCCATTTCACGTTCAATGTTTTAAATTGAAGTGATGACAACGACGTGTATTGAGGACCCAATAAGCTTCATGGACGCGTAACTAAGACTTAGTAATGCGTTTGATGAAGTATAAGAACCTTCACTTCAATCGATTTGTTCCAAAAGAACTGAACGTATCAAGCAAATGAGGTTTACTGTTACATGACTTGTGGTTAGAACCTAAGTTATCCATTTCACGTTCAATGTTTTAACTTGAAGTGATGACAACGACGTGTATTGAGGACCCAATAAGCTTCATGGACGCGTAACTAAGACTTAGTAATGCGTTTGATGAAGTATAAGAACCTTCACTTCAATCGATTTGTTCCAAAAGAACTGAACGTATCAAGCAAATGAGGTTTACTGTTACATGACTTGTGGTTAGAACCTAAGTTATCCATTTCACGTTCAATGTTTTAACTTGAAGTGATGACAACGACGTGTATTGAGGACCCAATAAGCTTCATGGACGCGTAACTAAGACTTAGTAATGCGTTTGATGAAGTATAAGAACCTTCACTTCAATCGATTTGTTCCAAAAGAACTGAACGTATCAAGCAAATGAGGTTTACTGTTACATGACTTGTGGTTAGAACCTAAGTTATCCATTTCACGTTCAATGTTTTAACTTGAAGTGATGACAACGACGTGTATTGAGGACCCAATAAGCTTCATGGACGCGTAACTAAGACTTAGTAATGCGTTTGATGAAGTATAAGAACCTTCACTTCAATCGATTTGTTCCAAAAGAACTGAACGTATCAAGCAAATGAGGTTTACTGTTACATGACTTGTGGTTAGAACCTAAGTTATCCATTTCACGTTCAATGTTTTAACTTGAAGTGATGACAACGACGTGTATTGAGGACCCAATAAGATTCATGGACGCGTAACTAAGACTTAGTAATGCGTTTGATGAAGTATAAGAACCTTCACTTCAATCGATTTGTTCCAAAAGAACTGAACGTATCAAGCAAATGAGGTTTACTGTTACATGACTTGTGGTTAGAACCTAAGTTATCCATTTCACTTTCAATGTTTTAAATTGAAGTGATGACAACGACGTGTATTGAGGACCCAATAAGCTTCATGGACGCGTAACTAAGACTTAGTAATGCGTTTGATGAAGTATAAGAACCTTCACTTCAATCGATTTGTTCCAAAAGAACTGAACGTATCAAGCAAATGAGGTTTACTGTTACATGACTTGTGGTTAGAACCTAAGTTATCCATTTCACGTTCAATGTTTTAACTTGAAGTGATGACAACGACGTGTATTGAGGACACAATAAGCTTCATGGACGCGTAACTAAGACTTAGTAATGCGTTTGATGAAGTATAAGAACCTTCACTTCAATCGATTTGTTCCAAAAGAACTGAACGTATCAAGCAAATGAGGTTTACTGTTACATGACTTGTGGTTAGAACCTAAGTTATCCATTTCACGTTCAATGTTTTAAATTGAAGTGATGACAACGACGTGTATTGAGGACCCAATAAGCTTCATGGACGCGTAACTAAGACTTAGTAATGCGTTTGATGAAGTATAAGAACCTTCACTTCAATCGATTTGTTCCAAAAGAACTGAACGTATCAAGCAAATGAGGTTTACTGTTACATGACTTGTGGTTAGAACCTAAGTTATCCATTTCACGTTCAATGTTTTAACTTGAAGTGATGACAACGACGTGTATTGAGGACCCAATAAGCTTCATGGACGCGTAACTAAGACTTAGTAATGCGTTTGATGAAGTATAAGAACCTTCACTTCAATCGATTTGTTCCAAAAGAACTGAACGTATCAAGCAAATGAGGTTTACTGTTACATGACTTGTGGTTAGAACCTAAGTTATCCATTTCACGTTCAATGTTTTAACTTGAAGTGATGACAACGACGTGTATTGAGGACCCAATAAGCTTCATGGACGCGTAACTAAGACTTAGTAATGCGTTTGATGAAGTATAAGAACCTTCACTTCAATCGATTTGTTCCAAAAGAACTGAACGTATCAAGCAAATGAGGTTTACTGTTACATGACTTGTGGTTAGAACCTAAGTTATCCATTTCACGTTCAATGTTTTAACTTGAAGTGATGACAACGACGTGTATTGAGGACCCAATAAGCTTCATGGACGCGTAACTAAGACTTAGTAATGCGTTTGATGAAGTATAAGAACCTTCACTTCAATCGATTTGTTCCAAAAGAACTGAACGTATCAAGCAAATGAGGTTTACTGTTACATGACTTGTGGTTAGAACCTAAGTTATCCATTTCACGTTCAATGTTTTAACTTGAAGTGATGACAACGACGTGTATTGAGGACCCAATAAGCTTCATGGACGCGTAACTAAGACTTAGTAATGCGTTTGATGAAGTATAAGAACCTTCACTTCAATCGATTTGTTCCAAAAGAACTGAACGTATCAAGCAAATGAGGTTTACTGTTACATGACTTGTGGTTAGAACCTAAGTTATCCATTTCACGTTCAATGTTTTAAATTGAAGTGATGACAACGACGTGTATTGAGGACCCAATAAGCTTCATGGACGCGTAACTAAGACTTAGTAATGCGTTTGATGAAGTATAAGAACCTTCACTTCAATCGATTTGTTCCAAAAGAACTGAACGTATCAAGCAAATGAGGTTTACTGTTACATGACTTGTGGTTAGAACCTAAGTTATCCATTTCACGTTCAATGTTTTAAATTGAAGTGATGACAACGACGTGTATTGAGGACCCAATAAGCTTCATGGACGCGTAACTAAGACTTAGTAATGCGTTTGATGAAGTATAAGAACCTTCACTTCAATCGATTTGTTCCAAAAGAACTGAACGTATCAAGCAAATGAGGTTTACTGTTACATGACTTGTGGTTAGAACCTAAGTTATCCATTTCACGTTCAATGTTTTAAATTGAAGTGATGACAACGACGTGTATTGAGGACCCAATAAGCTTCATGGACGCGTAACTAAGACTTAGTAATGCGTTTGATGAAGTATAAGAACCTTCACTTCAATCGATTTGTTCCAAAAGAACTGAACGTATCAAGCAAATGAGGTTTACTGTTACATGACTTGTGGTTAGAACCTAAGTTATCCATTTCACGTTCAATGTTTTAACTTGAAGTGATGACAACGACGTGTATTGAGGACCCAATAAGCTTCATGGACGCGTAACTAAGACTTAGTAATGCGTTTGATGAAGTATAAGAACCTTCACTTCAATCGATTTGTTCCAAAAGAACTGAACGTATCAAGCAAATGAGGTTTACTGTTACATGACTTGTGGTTAGAACCTAAGTTATCCATTTCACTTTCAATGTTTTAACTTGAAGTGATGACAACGACGTGTATTGAGGACCCAATAAGCTTCATGGACGCGTAACTAAGACTTAGTAATGCGTTTGATGAAGTATAAGAACCTTCACTTCAATCGATTTGTTCCAAAAGAACTGAACGTATCAAGCAAATGAGGTTTACTGTTACATGACTTGTGGTTAGAACCTAAGTTATCCATTTCACGTTCAATGTTTTAAATTGAAGTGATGACAACGACGTGTATTGAGGACCCAATAAGCTTCATGGACGCGTAACTAAGACTTAGTAATGCGTTTGATGAAGTATAAGAACCTTCACTTCAATCGATTTGTTCCAAAAGAACTGAACGTATCAAGCAAATGAGGTTTACTGTTACATGACTTGTGGTTAGAACCTAAGTTATCCATTTCACGTTCAATGTTTTAAATTGAAGTGATGACAACGACGTGTATTGAGGACCCAATAAGCTTCATGGACGCGTAACTAAGACTTAGTAATGCGTTTGATGAAGTATAAGAACCTTCACTTCAATCGATTTGTTCCAAAAGAACTGAACGTATCAAGCAAATGAGGTTTACTGTTACATGACTTGTGGTTAGAACCTAAGTTATCCATTTCACGTTCAATGTTTTAACTTGAAGTGATGACAACGACGTGTATTGAGGACCCAATAAGCTTCATGGACGCGTAACTAAGACTTAGTAATGCGTTTGATGAAGTATAAGAACCTTCACTTCAATCGATTTGTTCCAAAAGAACTGAACGTATCAAGCAAATGAGGTTTACTGTTACATGACTTGTGGTTAGAACCTAAGTTATCCATTTCACGTTCAATGTTTTAACTTGAAGTGATGACAACGACGTGTATTGAGGACCCAATAAGCTTCATGGACGCGTAACTAAGACTTAGTAATGCGTTTGATGAAGTATAAGAACCTTCACTTCAATCGATTTGTTCCAAAAGAACTGAACGTATCAAGCAAATGAGGTTTACTGTTACATGACTTGTGGTTAGAACCTAAGTTATCCATTTCACGTTCAATGTTTTAACTTGAAGTGATGACAACGACGTGTATTGAGGACCCAATAAGCTTCATGGACGCGTAACTAAGACTTAGTAATGCGTTTGATGAAGTATAAGAACCTTCACTTCAATCGATTTGTTCCAAAAGAACTGAACGTATCAAGCAAATGAGGTTTACTGTTACATGACTTGTGGTTAGAACCTAAGTTATCCATTTCACGTTCAATGTTTTAAATTGAAGTGATGACAACGACGTGTATTGAGGACCCAATAAGCTTCATGGACGCGTAACTAAGACTTAGTAATGCGTTTGATGAAGTATAAGAACCTTCACTTCAATCGATTTGTTCCAAAAGAACTTAACGTATCAAGCAAATGAGGTTTACTGTTACATGACTTGTGGTTAGAACCTAAGTTATCCATTTCACGTTCAATGTTTTAAATTGAAGTGATGACAACGACGTGTATTGAGGACCCAATAAGCTTCATGGACGCGTAACTAAGACTTAGTAATGCGTTTGATGAAGTATAAGAACCTTCACTTCAATCGATTTGTTCCAAAAGAACTTAACGTATCAAGCAAATGAGGTTTACTGTTACATGACTTGTGGTTAGAACCTAAGTTATCCATTTCACGTTCAATGTTTTAACTTGAAGTGATGACAACGACGTGTATTGAGGACCCAATAAGCTTCATGGACGCGTAACTAAGACTTAGTAATGCGTTTGATGAAGTATAAGAACCTTCACTTCAATCGATTTGTTCCAAAAGAACTGAACGTATCAAGCAAATGAGGTTTACTGTTACATGACTTGTGGTTAGAACCTAAGTTATCCATTTCACGTTCAATGTTTTAACTTGAAGTGATGACAACGACGTGTATTGAGGACCCAATAAGCTTCATGGACGCGTAACTAAGACTTAGTAATGCGTTTGATGAAGTATAAGAACCTTCACTTCAATCGATTTGTTCCAAAAGAACTGAACGTATCAAGCAAATGAGCTTTACTGTTACATGACTTGTGGTTATAACCTAAGTTATCCATTTCACGTTCAATGTTTTAAATTGAAGTGATGACAACGACGTGTATTGAGGGCCCAATAAGCTTCACGGACGCGTAACTAAGACTTAGTAATGCGTTTGATGAAGTATAAGAACCTTCACTTCAATCGATTTGTTCCAAAAGAACTGAACGTATCAAGCAAATGAGGTTTACTGTTACATGACTTGTGGTTAGAACCTAAGTTATGCATTTCACGTTCAATGTTTTAACTTGAAGTGATGACAACGACGTGTATTGAGGACCCAATAAGCTTCATGGACGCGTAACTAAGACTTAGTAATGCGTTTGACTAAAACGGGGGTGGGGGGGGGGGGGGGGGGGGGGGGGGGGGGGGGGGGGGGGGGGGGGGGGGGGGGGGGGGGGGGGGGGGGGGGGGGGGGGGGGGGGGGGGGGGGGGGGGGGGGGGGGGGGGGGGGGGGGGGGGGGGGGGGGGGGGGGGGGGGGGGGGGGGGGGGGGGGGGGGGGGGGGGGGGGGGGGGGGGGGGGGGGGGGGGGGGGGGGGGGGGGGGGGGGGGGGGGGGGGGGGGGGGGGGGGGGGGGGGGGGGGGGGGGGGGGGGGGGGGGGGGGGGGGGGGGGGGGGGGGGGGGGGGGGGGGGGGGGGGGGGGGGGGGGGGGGGGGGGGGGGGGGGGGGGGGGGGGGGGGGGGGGGGGGGGGGGGGGGGGGGGGGGGGGGGGGGGGGGGGGGGGGGGGGGGGGGGGGGGGGGGGGGGGGGGGGGGGGGGGGGGGGGGGGGGGGGGGGGGGGGGGGGGGGGGGGGGGGGGGGGGGGGGGGGGGGGGGGGGGGGGGGGGGGGGGGGGGGGGGGGGGGGGGGGGGGGGGGGGGGGGGGGGGGGGGGGGGGGGGGGGGGGGGGGGGGGGGGGGGGGGGGGGGGGGGGGGGGGGGGGGGGGGGGGGGGGGGGGGGGGGGGGGGGGGGGGGGGGGGGGGGGGGGGGGGGGGGGGGGGGGGGGGGGGGGGGGGGGGGGGGGGGGGGGGGGGGGGGGGGGGGGGGGGGGGGGGGGGGGGGGGGGGGGGGGGGGGGGGGGGGGGGGGGGGGGGGGGGGGGGGGGGGGGGGGGGGGGGGGGGGGGGGGGGGGGGGGGGGGGGGGGGGGGGGGGGGGGGGGGGGGGGGGGGGGGGGGGGGGGGGGGGGGGGGGGGGGGGGGGGGGGGGGGGGGGGGGGGGGGGGGGGGGGGGGGGGGGGGGGGGGGGGGGGGGGGGGGGGGGGGGGGGGGGGGGGGGGGGGGGGGGGGGGGGGGGGGGGGGGGGGGGGGGGGGGGGGGGGGGGGGGGGGGGGGGGGGGGGGGGGGGGGGGGGGGGGGGGGGGGGGGGGGGGGGGGGGGGGGGGGGGGGGGGGGGGGGGGGGGGGGGGGGGGGGGGGGGGGGGGGGGGGGGGGGGGGGGGGGGGGGGGGGGGGGGGGGGGGGGGGGGGGGGGGGGGGGGGGGGGGGGGGGGGGGGGGGGGGGGGGGGGGGGGGGGGGGGGGGGGGGGGGGGGGGGGGGGGGGGGGGGGGGGGGGGGGGGGGGGGGGGGGGGGGGGGGGGGGGGGGGGGGGGGGGGGGGGGGGGGGGGGGGGGGGGGGGGGGGGGGGGGGGGGGGGGGGGGGGGGGGGGGGGGGGGGGGGGGGGGGGGGGGGGGGGGGGGGGGGGGGGGGGGGGGGGGGGGGGGGGGGGGGGGGGGGGGGGGGGGGGGGGGGGGGGGGGGGGGGGGGGGGGGGGGGGGGGGGGGGGGGGGGGGGGGGGGGGGGGGGGGGGGGGGGGGGGGGGGGGGGGGGGGGGGGGGGGGGGGGGGGGGGGGGGGGGGGGGGGGGGGGGGGGGGGGGGGGGGGGGGGGGGGGGGGGGGGGGGGGGGGGGGGGGGGGGGGGGGGGGGGGGGGGGGGGGGGGGGGGGGGGGGGGGGGGGGGGGGGGGGGGGGGGGGGGGGGGGGGGGGGGGGGGGGGGGGGGGGGGGGGGGGGGGGGGGGGGGGGGGGGGGGGGGGGGGGGGGGGGGGGGGGGGGGGGGGGGGGGGGGGGGGGGGGGGGGGGGGGGGGGGGGGGGGGGGGGGGGGGGGGGGGGGGGGGGGGGGGGGGGGGGGGGGGGGGGGGGGGGGGGGGGGGGGGGGGGGGGGGGGGGGGGGGGGGGGGGGGGGGGGGGGGGGGGGGGGGGGGGGGGGGGGGGGGGGGGGGGGGGGGGGGGGGGGGGGGGGGGGGGGGGGGGGGGGGGGGGGGGGGGGGGGGGGGGGGGGGGGGGGGGGGGGGGGGGGGGGGGGGGGGGGGGGGGGGGGGGGGGGGGGGGGAGCACTATCCAACATGCGACCTTACCCTTGGATAATCATCAAACTAGTTAGACAGTAAATAAGGAACTACAAACCACGTATTGAGTTCTTACCAGCATCCTTTGATGTAGGGTCTAATGAGCCAAGAACCTGTACATGCACTAACTGGTTTCCTTAGCAACTGGAGGTCCTTTTCTCGACTTTTTACCTAAAATATTCACATTGCAGTAGTTAAAACAAAATCCTAGTAGTTCTAAATCTCAAGTCAATTAGATTTAAGAGCTAACGTCCATACGAATGCCTTAGTCTAATCTTGTCAGTCTGAATCCAAAAACCGAAATAGATAGACCCGACTACGATTATCATGGTGTTGGTTATTTTAATGTCAAGAATCGATTCAGAATGACATTACCACTCTCAGCTTCTAAAAACATCCTTATTAATACTCGGCCATTGAGATCCAGAACTTCAACACCGAGCTGAAATCAGAGCTTAACAACTAACAATACTACCTTGCCTATTTCATACCTTGGGCGTGGATTCATAGGGAACGCAGGCCTGAAGCTGGTCGTTGACTAGAAGGATCACTGGAAACAGAGAGCGAGAGCTCGGGAGAGAAGAAGTAACCGAGAGTAGAAGATGTCGGCTATAGTGGTTTTAAATGAAGTGATGACAACGACGTGTATTGAGGACCCAATAAGCTTCATGGACGCGTAACTAAGACTTAGTAATGCGTTTGATGAAGTATAAGAACCTTCACTTCAATCGATTTGTTCCAAAAGAACTGAACGTATCAAGCAAATGAGGTTTACTGTTACATGACTTGTGGTTAGAACCTAAGTTATCCATTTCACGTTCAATGTTTTAACTTGAAGTGATGACAACGACGTGTATTGAGGACCCAATAAGCTTCATGGACGCGTAACTAAGACTTAGTAATGCGTTTGATGAAGTATAAGAACCTTCACTTCAATCGATTTGTTCCAAAAGAACTGAACGTATCAAGCAAATGAGGTTTACTGTTACATGACTTGTGGTTAGAACCTAAGTTATCCATTTCACGTTCAATGTTTTAACTTGAAGTGATGACAACGACGTGTATTGAGGACCCAATAAGCTTCATGGACGCGTAACTAAGACTTAGTAATGCGTTTGATGAAGTATAAGAACCTTCACTTCAATCGATTTGTTCCAAAAGAACTGAACGTATCAAGCAAATGAGGTTTACTGTTACATGACTTGTGGTTAGAACCTAAGTTATCCATTTCACGTTCAATGTTTTAACTTGAAGTGATGACAACGACGTGTATTGAGGACCCAATAAGCTTCATGGACGCGTAACTAAGACTTAGTAATGCGTTTGATGAAGTATAAGAACCTTCACTTCAATCGATTTGTTCCAAAAGAACTGAACGTATCAAGCAAATGAGGTTTACTGTTACATGACTTGTGGTTAGAACCTAAGTTATCCATTTCACGTTCAATGTTTTAACTTGAAGTGATGACAACGACGTGTATTGAGGACCCAATAAGCTTCATGGACGCGTAACTAAGACTTAGTAATGCGTTTGATGAAGTATAAGAACCTTCACTTCAATCGATTTGTTCCAAAAGAACTGAACGTATCAAGCAAATGAGGTTTACTGTTACATGACTTGTGGTTAGAACCTAAGTTATCCATTTCACGTTCAATGTTTTAACTTGAAGTGATGACAACGACGTGTATTGAGGACCCAATAAGCTTCATGGACGCGTAACTAAGACTTAGTAATGCGTTTGATGAAGTATAAGAACCTTCACTTCAATCGATTTGTTCCAAAAGAACTGAACGTATCAAGCAAATGAGGTTTACTGTTACATGACTTGTGGTTAGAACCTAAGTTATCCATTTCACGTTCAATGTTTTAACTTGAAGTGATGACAACGACGTGTATTGAGGACCCAATAAGCTTCATGGACGCGTAACTAAGACTTAGTAATGCGTTTGATGAAGTATAAGAACCTTCACTTCAATCGATTTGTTCCAAAAGAACTGAACGTATCAAGCAAATGAGGTTTACTGTTACATGACTTGTGGTTAGAACCTAAGTTATCCATTTCACGTTCAATGTTTTAAATTGAAGTGATGACAACGACGTGTATTGAGGACCCAATAAGCTTCATGGACGCGTAACTAAGACTTAGTAATGCGTTTGATGAAGTATAAGAACCTTCACTTCAATCGATTTGTTCCAAAAGAACTGAACGTATCAAGCAAATGAGGTTTACTGTTACATGACTTGTGGTTAGAACCTAAGTTATCCATTTCACGTTCAATGTTTTAACTTGAAGTGATGACAACGACGTGTATTGAGGACCCAATAAGCTTCATGGACGCGTAACTAAGACTTAGTAATGCGTTTGATGAAGTATAAGAACCTTCACTTCAATCGATAATCCACCAACATTCATCTAACCCCAACCATACAATCTAATGCATGAAATGCAATTATAAAATCCATACAATAAAGGCGAATGTATGACAAATAAGTTTGACAATGAAAAACTACAAATTAATGGGCCGGGAAGATAAATTCCTATGGGTCGATGGTGAATCCTCCAAGTACTCCTTATGCATTCATTCCATAAATTTCCCTACAAGAAAAATACGTAATAGCAGGAAGATGATTAAAGTTTGGGACTTTACTAATTTTCCTATTAATGTAACCCGAGGCAATTATCCTCTCTGGGGGGCGTGTGATTGAGGATTTGAACTCAAATCCGTTAGTTGACTTCTTCCCAAAAATGTCTCCTACGATTTCTGTTTTACTCCTTGAAGGTTCGAATTTGAATGTCATAAGGGAATGGTCTTTCGTTTTAGAGTACTTTCCAAGAGATGTTCTAAATGGAAAAGGGTAAAGATGGTCTCTTTAATGTTTTTTTTTTTTTTTTTTTTTTTTTTTTTTTTTTTTTTTTTTTTTTTTTTTTTTTTTTTTTTTTTTTTTTTTTTTTTTTTTTTTTTTTTTTTTTTTTTTTTTTTTTTTTTTTTTTTTTTTTTTTTTTTTTTTTTTTTTTTTTTTTTTTTTTTTTTTTTTTTTTTTTTTTTTTTTTTTTTTTTTTTTTTTTTTTTTTTTTTTTTTTTTTTTTTTTTTTTTTTTTTTTTTTTTTTTTTTTTTTTTTTTTTTTTTTTTTTTTTTTTTTTTTTTTTTTTTTTTTTTTTTTTTTTTTTTTTTTTTTTTTTTTTTTTTTTTTTTTTTTTTTTTTTTTTTTTTTTTTTTTTTTTTTTTTTTTTTTTTTTTTTTTTTTTTTTTTTTTTTTTTTTTTTTTTTTTTTTTTTTTTTTTTTTTTTTTTTTTTTTTTTTTTTTTTTTTTTTTTTTTTTTTTTTTTTTTTTTTTTTTTTTTTTTTTTTTTTTTTTTTTTTTTTTTTTTTTTTTTTTTTTTTTTTTTTTTTTTTTTTTTTTTTTTTTTTTTTTTTTTTTTTTTTTTTTTTTTTTTTTTTTTTTTTTTTTTTTTTTTTTTTTTTTTTTTTTTTTTTTTTTTTTTTTTTTTTTTTTTTTTTTTTTTTTTTTTTTTTTTTTTTTTTTTTTTTTTTTTTTTTTTTTTTTTTTTTTTTTTTTTTTTTTTTTTTTTTTTTTTTTTTTTTTTTTTTTTTTTTTTTTTTTTTTTTTTTTTTTTTTTTTTTTTTTTTTTTTTTTTTTTTTTTTTTTTTTTTTTTTTTTTTTTTTTTTTTTTTTTTTTTTTTTTTTTTTTTTTTTTTTTTTTTTTTTTTTTTTTTTTTTTTTTTTTTTTTTTTTTTTTTTTTTTTTTTTTTTTTTTTTTTTTTTTTTTTTTTTTTTTTTTTTTTTTTTTTTTTTTTTTTTTTTTTTTTTTTTTTTTTTTTTTTTTTTTTTTTTTTTTTTTTTTTTTTTTTTTTTTTTTTTTTTTTTTTTTTTTTTTTTTTTTTTTTTTTTTTTTTTTTTTTTTTTTTTTTTTTTTTTTTTTTTTTTTTTTTTTTTTTTTTTTTTTTTTTTTTTTTTTTTTTTTTTTTTTTTTTTTTTTTTTTTTTTTTTTTTTTTTTTTTTTTTTTTTTTTTTTTTTTTTTTTTTTTTTTTTTTTTTTTTTTTTTTTTTTTTTTTTTTTTTTTTTTTTTTTTTTTTTTTTTTTTTTTTTTTTTTTTTTTTTTTTTTTTTTTTTTTTTTTTTTTTTTTTTTTTTTTTTTTTTTTTTTTTTTTTTTTTTTTTTTTTTTTTTTTTTTTTTTTTTTTTTTTTTTTTTTTTTTTTTTTTTTTTTTTTTTTGTCCTATAAACCAACCTTTCCTAGTGATGGCTGATAAGAAAATTCCTCAAGTTTTGGAGGTGAACAAGAAAGAGCGTAATGATCATATTACCTAATCCAAAATGATTTTGTCACTTAATTTCATTTTCTCATGAGGCCATGTAGATAAATCTTCCAATTGGCAAGGCCACTCAACGACAAATAAGGGATTGGGATGTTCCTTGATAAAGGTAGGAATTTTCTCAAAATTTGTAAGGAATGGAAATGACACCTCTTCTTCATACAAGAGATTGTCATTGTAACGCCCAATTTAAAAATACCCAATTTGAAACCCTAATTTTGAAAACCCTAGAATTCTCCAAATTGATTTTTGAAATCGAGCGTTAAATCGAAATTTAAATTTAAACATATTAATTGAAAACTTAAATATCACGAAAGCTTTGATAATTAATTTGTCAAAATCTTGAAACAATCGCATAATTAAACAATTAATGAAACTTATTAAATAATAAATTCGACAATTATTTCCAAAATCTTAATCAAAAAAAAAAAAAAAAAAAAAAAAAAAAAAAAAAAAAAAAAAAAAAAAAAAAAAAAAAAAAAAAAAAAAAAAAAAAAAAAAAAAAAAAAAAAAAAAAAAAAAAAAAAAAAAAAAAAAAAAAAAAAAAAAAAAAAAAAAAAAAAAAAAAAAAAAAAAAAAAAAAAAAAAAAAAAAAAAAAAAAAAAAAAAAAAAAAAAAAAAAAAAAAAAAAAAAAAAAAAAAAAAAAAAAAAAAAAAAAAAAAAAAAAAAAAAAAAAAAAAAAAAAAAAAAAAAAAAAAAAAAAAAAAAAAAAAAAAAAAAAAAAAAAAAAAAAAAAAAAAAAAAAAAAAAAAAAAAAAAAAAAAAAAAAAAAAAAAAAAAAAAAAAAAAAAAAAAAAAAAAAAAAAAAAAAAAAAAAAAAAAAAAAAAAAAAAAAAAAAAAAAAAAAAAAAAAAAAAAAAAAAAAAAAAAAAAAAAAAAAAAAAAAAAAAAAAAAAAAAAAAAAAAAAAAAAAAAAAAAAAAAAAAAAAAAAAAAAAAAAAAAAAAAAAAAAAAAAAAAAAAAAAAAAAAAAAAAAAAAAAAAAAAAAAAAAAAAAAAAAAAAAAAAAAAAAAAAAAAAAAAAAAAAAAAAAAAAAAAAAAAAAAAAAAAAAAAAAAAAAAAAAAAAAAAAAAAAAAAAAAAAAAAAAAAAAAAAAAAAAAAAAAAAAAAAAAAAAAAAAAAAAAAAAAAAAAAAAAAAAAAAAAAAAAAAAAAAAAAAAAAAAAAAAAAAAAAAAAAAAAAAAAAAAAAAAAAAAAAAAAAAAAAAAAAAAAAAAAAAAAAAAAAAAAAAAAAAAAAAAAAAAAAAAAAAAAAAAAAAAAAAAAAAAAAAAAAAAAAAAAAAAAAAAAAAAAAAAAAAAAAAAAAAAAAAAAAAAAAAAAAAAAAAAAAAAAAAAAAAAAAAAAAAAAAAAAAAAAAAAAAAAAAAAAAAAAAAAAAAAAAAAAAAAAAAAAAAAAAAAAAAAAAAAAAAAAAAAAAAAAAAAAAAAAAAAAAAAAAAAAAAAAAAAAAAAAAAAAAAAAAAAAAAAAAAAAAAAAAAAAAAAAAAAAAAAAAAAAAAAAAAAAAAAAAAAAAAAAAAAAAAAAAAAAAAAAAAAAAAAAAAAAAAAAAAAAAAAAAAAAAAAAAAAAAAAAAAAAAAAAAAAAAAAAAAAAAAAAAAAAAAAAAAAAAAAAAAAAAAAAAAAAAAAAAAAAAAAAAAAAAAAAAAAAAAAAAAAAAAAAAAAAAAAAAAAAAAAAAAAAAAAAAAAAAAAAAAAAAAAAAAAAAAAAAAAAAAAAAAAAAAAAAAAAAAAAAAAAAAAAAAAAAAAAAAAAAAAAAAAAAAAAAAAAAAAAAAAAAAAAAAAAAAAAAAAAAAAAAAAAAAAAAAAAAAAAAAAAAAAAAAAAAAAAAAAAAAAAAAAAAAAAAAAAAAAAAAAAAAAAAAAAAAAAAAAAAAAAAAAAAAAAAAAAAAAAAAAAAAAGTAAACTAATATATATCTTGCGATGTAGGGCCATAGCCAAAACTTTGCATTTCACTTATTTGGATCCGAGCAATTAACGTTTATCGAGATTTTCAAAAAAATCTCCAGAATAATAGCTTGCTCAATTAAAATCTTTGATATTAAAATCCTACTTAATAAATCTAATTTGAAAGTAATTGAGCAGAATTTCCTTACGTTGAAATCTTTGGTCGGATTGGATCGGTGGATCGATTTGGATTGAATCGGATAGCTCCTAAATTTATCTTACCGATTCAAAATTAGTGTTAAAATCCCACTTAAATTATTCCAACTTTAGAAGAATTTGGTAGAAATGCCTTATCGGTTACAAAGCTCGATCGCCGGATTGATTCGGGCGAAATCTGGTTGGGTTCTAATTCGAGTTGAATAGTTGGTAGGGCGGTGAACAGTACGGGTTCGGTTTGGTTGGGTGAACAGTAAGGGCGGTTCGATTTGGTTCATTCTTGTATGGTTCGGGTCGGGTCGTTTGGGGTCAGGCTGGTTTGGTTCGGATCAAATTAAATGAACCGGTTTAGTTTTTCCTTAAAACTGAACCACTCCTTTATTCCGCGGTTTCTGCCAAGAGGGAGAGGAAAGCATCTAAGAGAGAGAGTGGTAGTAACATAAAGAGGGGAAGAGAGATCGGGGAAGAGAGAGACAGAGAGCTTCAGAGAGGGAGACGCTCCGATGGGGTGCCGACGGAGGAAGAGAGGGCTCATCGGAGCTTTAGCCGAGGAGTTCTCGTCGGAGAGATTCGCCGCGCCAGAGAACAAGGTAAGTTCTTCTTCTTCCTTCTGAAGAACTCGAGAGGGAGAGATGTGGGTGATGGTGTGAGTTCTTTTCCGAGAACCCCATTTATAGGAGGGATTCTAAACTAACATCCCACAAAAAATTCGAGCTCAAACCGATTTGTAGCTGGTAAATCCGATCTCCAATCGATTTGTTCCAAAAGAACTGAACGTATCAAGCAAATGAGGTTTACTGTTACATGACTTGTGGTTAGAACCTAAGTTATCCATTTCACTTTTAATGTTTTAAATTGAAGTGATGACAACGACGTGTATTGAGGACCCAATAAGCTTCATGGACGCGTAACTAAGACTTAGTAATGCGTTTGATGAAGTATAAGAACCTTCACTTCAATCGATTTGTTCCAAAAGAACTGAACGTATCAAGCAAATGAGGTTTACTGTTACATGACTTGTGGTTAGAACCTAAGTTATCCATTTCACGTTCAATGTTTTAACTTGAAGTGATGACAACGACGTGTATTGAGGACCCAATAAGCTTCATGGACGCGTAACTAAGACTTAGTAATGCGTTTGATGAAGTATAAGAACCTTCACTTCAATCGATTTGTTCCAAAAGAACTGAACGTATCAAGCAAATGAGGTTTACTGTTACATGACTTGTGGTTAGAACCTAAGTTATCCATTTCACGTTCAATGTTTTAACTTGAAGTGATGACAACGACGTGTATTGAGGACCCAATAAGCTTCATGGACGCGTAACTAAGACTTAGTAATGCGTTTGATGAAGTATAAGAACCTTCACTTCAATCGATTTGTTCCAAAAGAACTGAACGTATCAAGCAAATGAGGTTTACTGTTACATGACTTGTGGTTAGAACCTAAGTTATCCATTTCACGTTCAATGTTTTAACTTGAAGTGATGACAACGACGTGTATTGAGGACCCAATAAGCTTCATGGACGCGTAACTAAGACTTAGTAATGCGTTTGATGAAGTATAAGAACCTTCACTTCAATCGATTTGTTCCAAAAGAACTGAACGTATCAAGCAAATGAGGTTTACTGTTACATGACTTGTGGTTAGAACCTAAGTTATCCATTTCACGTTCAATGTTTTAACTTGAAGTGATGACAACGACGTGTATTGAGGACCCAATAAGCTTCATGGACGCGTAACTAAGACTTAGTAATGCGTTTGATGAAGTATAAGAACCTTCACTTCAATCGATTTGTTCCAAAAGAACTGAACGTATCAAGCAAATGAGGTTTACTGTTACATGACTTGTGGTTAGAACCTAAGTTATCCATTTCACGTTCAATGTTTTAACTTGAAGTGATGACAACGACGTGTATTGAGGACCCAATAAGCTTCATGGACGCGTAACTAAGACTTAGTAATGCGTTTGATGAAGTATAAGAACCTTCACTTCAATCGATTTGTTCCAAAAGAACTGAACGTATCAAGCAAATGAGGTTTACTGTTACATGACTTGTGGTTAGAACCTAAGTTATCCATTTCACGTTCAATGTTTTAACTTGAAGTGATGACAACGACGTGTATTGAGGACCCAATAAGCTTCATGGACGCGTAACTAAGACTTAGTAATGCGTTTGATGAAGTATAAGAACCTTCACTTCAATCGATTTGTTCCAAAAGAACTGAACGTATCAAGCAAATGAGGTTTACTGTTACATGACTTGTGGTTAGAACCTAAGTTATCCATTTCACGTTCAATGTTTTAACTTGAAGTGATGACAACGACGTGTATTGAGGACCCAATAAGCTTCATGGACGCGTAACTAAGACTTAGTAATGCGTTTGATGAAGTATAAGAACCTTCACTTCAATCGATTTGTTCCAAAAGAACTGAACGTATCAAGCAAATGAGGTTTACTGTTACATGACTTGTGGTTAGAACCTAAGTTATCCATTTCACGTTCAATGTTTTAACTTGAAGTGATGACAACGACGTGTATTGAGGACCCAATAAGCTTCATGGACGCGTAACTAAGACTTAGTAATGCGTTTGATGAAGTATAAGAACCTTCACTTCAATCGATTTGTTCCAAAAGAACTGAACGTATCAAGCAAATGAGGTTTACTGTTACATGACTTGTGGTTAGAACCTAAGTTATCCATTTCACGTTCAATGTTTTAACTTGAAGTGATGACAACGACGTGTATTGAGGACCCAATAAGCTTCATGGACGCGTAACTAAGACTTAGTAATGCGTTTGATGAAGTATAAGAACCTTCACTTCAATCGATTTGTTCCAAAAGAACTGAACGTATCAAGCAAATGAGGTTTACTGTTACATGACTTGTGGTTAGAACCTAAGTTATCCATTTCACGTTCAATGTTTTAACTTGAAGTGATGACAACGACGTGTATTGAGGACCCAATAAGCTTCATGGACGCGTAACTAAGACTTAGTAATGCGTTTGATGAAGTATAAGAACCTTCACTTCAATCGATTTGTTCCAAAAGAACTGAACGTATCAAGCAAATGAGGTTTACTGTTACATGACTTGTGGTTAGAACCTAAGTTATCCATTTCACGTTCAATGTTTTAACTTGAAGTGATGACAACGACGTGTATTGAGGACCCAATAAGCTTCATGGACGCGTAACTAAGACTTAGTAATGCGTTTGATGAAGTATAAGAACCTTCACTTCAATCGATTTGTTCCAAAAGAACTGAACGTATCAAGCAAATGAGGTTTACTGTTACATGACTTGTGGTTAGAACCTAAGTTATCCATTTCACGTTCAATGTTTTAACTTGAAGTGATGACAACGACGTGTATTGAGGACCCAATAAGCTTCATGGACGCGTAACTAAGACTTAGTAATGCGTTTGATGAAGTATAAGAACCTTCACTTCAATCGATTTGTTCCAAAAGAACTGAACGTATCAAGCAAATGAGGTTTACTGTTACATGACTTGTGGTTAGAACCTAAGTTATCCATTTCACGTTCAATGTTTTAACTTGAAGTGATGACAACGACGTGTATTGAGGACCCAATAAGCTTCATGGACGCGTAACTAAGACTTAGTAATGCGTTTGATGAAGTATAAGAACCTTCACTTCAATCGATTTGTTCCAAAAGAACTGAACGTATCAAGCAAATGAGGTTTACTGTTACATGACTTGTGGTTAGAACCTAAGTTATCCATTTCACGTTCAATGTTTTAACTTGAAGTGATGACAACGACGTGTATTGAGGACCCAATAAGCTTCATGGACGCGTAACTAAGACTTAGTAATGCGTTTGATGAAGTATAAGAACCTTCACTTCAATCGATTTGTTCCAAAAGAACTGAACGTATCAAGCAAATGAGGTTTACTGTTACATGACTTGTGGTTAGAACCTAAGTTATCCATTTCACGTTCAATGTTTTAACTTGAAGTGATGACAACGACGTGTATTGAGGACCCAATAAGCTTCATGGACGCGTAACTAAGACTTAGTAATGCGTTTGATGAAGTATAAGAACCTTCACTTCAATCGATTTGTTCCAAAAGAACTGAACGTATCAAGCAAATGAGGTTTACTGTTACATGACTTGTGGTTAGAACCTAAGTTATCCATTTCACGTTCAATGTTTTAACTTGAAGTGATGACAACGACGTGTATTGAGGACCCAATAAGCTTCATGGACGCGTAACTAAGACTTAGTAATGCGTTTGATGAAGTATAAGAACCTTCACTTCAATCGATTTGTTACAAAAGAACTGAACGTATCAAGCAAATGAGGTTTACTGTTACATGACTTGTGGTTAGAACCTAAGTTATCCATTTCACGTTCAATGTTTTAACTTGAAGTGATGACAACGACGTGTATTGAGGACCCAATAAGCTTCATGGACGCGTAACTAAGACTTAGTAATGCGTTTGAT